>JAVJGI010000062.1:50080899-50094420 GCA_035590275.1 Ibycter americanus
CCTCTGGACAGCGAGGCCAGAGCTGTGGATGATGGCGTTTTGTCTGTATCTGGGCAGATCAATTCGTCTGCAGCATCAGGCCTAACCCTCCAAAGTGGAGTCACTTTCTGACTTTAAGCTAGGATTCTGGCAGAAAATACCCTGTTCTGTATTTCCTTTCATACAAAGACAGCAGGCAGGTGCAGAAAAGACTGTTGAGTATGTTTTCAGCCCTTTTGACTGAAATAACCTTTTTTCTGTGTGCAGGTGACAGTGTTGGTGGAGTTCCTCATAAATAACTGCTCAGAAATATTTGGGGATGACATTGCCTTCCCTGCCTGTGCCTTGGCTGAGGAGTCACTGGAGCACACAGACAGCTCCACAGGTATGAGAACATACTGGGGATGTCACAGGCTGGGGCTGCTGGGCTAAGTTCTTTAATTTGATATGGGAATACATCTGTGGAAACACAGAATGTTGTAGAGGGCTCAAGACACTTTTGCAATGCCCTTCTACAGGAACTCTTTCCATATAGTTCCCTTTCATCCTCAAATGGTCAGTGAAAAATAACAGGTGCTTTATCCCCACAGAACACCTATGTGCTGCTCATCGGAATGACTCTGCCTATGACAGCCCAGATCCTGAAGCTGAAGGCAGCCCCCACACCTCTCAGATGGAGCAGCCTAAAGGGAGAAGCACTAGTGTGAGCACAAGATACTCAACACACATCTCTGCCCCTTCACTGACTAATTTCAGAAATGACATCAGCACAATGGACAGGAGGTACTCAGAGCCAGACCTGTCCTTCCAGAACCGCCTTGAAGGCAGGATAAGGAAACAGAAGCTAAATAAAAGTGAGGACAACTTTCCAGTTCAGCAGAAACAGCTAGGGTTGGAGGCACTAGAGAAACACCTTGCAATCTTACCTTCACAATTATCAACTGACTCTCTACCCAAAACATCCTCCAGTTGCTCCCTGGAGAGCTCTGACGGCTCGGTCTTCACCAGCTCCCCAGTAGTTTCACCTGCTAGTCCCAAAAAAACCTTTTTAAATAGGCCCCAGTCCTTTTCCACCAAGGCCACCGAAGACTGCAGTATGCCTAGCAGAGAGATCAAAAAGCATTCTATGTCGTTCTCTTTTGCAAACCGCAGGAAAACACTACTAAAAACCCAGAGTTGGGGGCCTGGAAAAAATATGGGTTTTCAGAGAGACAATTTCACAAAGAAAGAAGACCAGTTCTCCTGCAGAGTTGTCCAGAACAGCCCTCATGATAAACAACCATTGCCTGTGGAGTATCAGCAAAGATCCCGTTTCAGGTCAGCTGATGAAGTGTTCAGAGAGGTAGACCAGAGGAATCCTGGAAGACCACCCTCTTATGAAGAGGCTACTAAAAACTGCCTGGCCACTAAAGTTCCTTCCCACAATCTCACGGTTCAAACTATGAGATTAAAGGTGTCAAACCACGACGCTTTGTCACCTCATCCATGCAGCAGCTGTGCACAGGACACATATATGACTCTAAGGGATGTACCCAGTGGCAGAGTTTCTGCAGCGAAGGATTCTGACGTGGAAACAGAAACCCTCAGTGTCACTGTGGGAATAAACTCTCGTGTGAGTTTACCTGTGACCCCAGGAGTCTACCGATTGAGAGCCATGTCTGAATCCTGTCAAAAGAACAAACTGGAGTACGTGGCTCGAAGGTGCAGCCAGCCAGTTTTTGAGGTAGACCAGATCCAGTATGCAAAGGAATCCTATGTTTAAAAAGCTCATTCCTCCTCTTTGGGGTATACAAAGCAAATATTGTAAAAGTAGACATCTTGCTCATCATTTGTAAGATTTTACTTTCAAGAGACCAAGAATAAGCTAGCTTTGCATTAATTTTTTTTTCCTTGAGGCTTTCCTGAAGTGTCTGTCAGCTTGACATATCACATTCTTTCACCACAGGCGGTGGTGATGGGGAAGACCTGTGTATTACTATGTAAAAATGTAAGTGAACATGTTGTACATAACCTGTTGTATGGGAAAACTAGTTAGTAGTCGATAAACAGTGTTGTATTTGTACCCCCAAAAGGACAATTAAAAGGTTAGCAGGTCCAAAACCTGTTCCACCTTCCTCTTCTGTTCTGTATGGTCACAGACTCCAGGCCATTTGTCACGTGTGTGTGCCAGGCTGAAGGAATGCTTTGCTGATTTTCTGCATTAAAGAAGTGGGCTGGAAGTTACCCTAACCGGGGAAGAGCTGTTCCGTCATCAAGGCCACTTTAGCACTCTTCCATAAACCTCCTGTACCTGCTGGCATTCCCTCTTCCTGCTTGCTGGTGATGAGAATGATCTGACCACTAATCAGCATTCATGTTACATACCAAGCCTGGGTTTAGAGCCACCAAAGCCCTACAAGGTCATTATGGGAATGTATCAAGCAAACCTCATGTGGCCTGAGGTGCTTTTAGTCTAAATAAACTGGACAGGCTAAGCAGAAAGAAAGAGTATCTTTAGGCTGGCTTTTATGAGGGGAAAAAAGACCCAAACAATAACAAATCCTGTAAAGAAACATTCTGGATTCCAGCTTTAAAAAGTTAAACCTGCAGTTCATTAAAAAAAAGACAAAAAATAAAATACCAGGCCATGTCCTTATAACCTTGTAAAAATGACTGGAAGTGCAATGTGTTTTTACATGTAGGAACTTGTTTTGTTAGCACTTACCTCCCCTTTTGCGGCTCAGCATAGCCTTGAACCAGGAGCAGGGAGACTTGTTTTTCTCCTGTGTAACTTCACTACAATAAAACATTTTTCTGCATGAATACCGAACTGTCTATTGTCTGTCTTTGAAACTTTGAGGCCCTTCATGTACTGTACCTACTTTTATACTATTCTAGAGGTATTGCAGGTCTGCTTGAATGACATGGCATATTGAAGTAGTGGGAAGGAAAGTAACTGACCATCAGTATCACTACTATTGTTGTTGTAAGAAGTTGCAGGCTAGATTTTGGGAACAAATCCCTCTCTGTCAGGAAAACAAGTTACACTGCAACATAAGAGCAGTTATCAGTGAGGTGTAAAGGGAGGTGCAAAGAGATGATGCTGCTCCACAGTGGAGTAGATTAGAAAACAGTATACCAGTGCCTCAGGTACAATGCTTTCCAGGTGTAGGTGTTCATAAGACACAGAGAAAGGGGAAGGAGAGTACCTGGCCAGACAGGAGAAATGATGTGAGAAGAACCATACTGGTAGGCTGCAACTGGAGAAAATGCCACTTCACTCAGCTCCCTAAGCAGTGGCACTCTGCTTCCAAGCAAGCTGAATGACAGGTCTCTGCTGCAAGCTGAAAAAGGCATTTGCCATTTTCTGGAATCTGCAACTCCTGAGTCACAGAATCACAGAATAGGTGAGGTTTGAGGTCCTCCTGTCCAACCCCTCTTTGGCCTTAGAGTATTTCCACAGATGGAGAGTTTGCAACATCTTTTGGCAACCTGTTCCCATGTTTGAACACCCTCACAGTGAAAAAGTGTCTCCTTGCATTCAGATGGAACTCCATGTGTTTTAAGTTGTGCCTGTTGCCTCTTGTCCTGTGTCGAGTGGGAATGACAGCTTTCTTTTGTACAAAGCACAAGTGTCTTGCCCTCATGACAGAACGAGTGTGAAGAGATAACCCATGTGCAGTGGAAAGGCTCAGAAGCCACAGAACAGAAAACACGAACTTCAAAATGTACTCAAACAACATGGCTACTTCTTTGATAAGTGACTCAGGTTTTTTGACTGTGACAAGACTAAGGATCCCAAGAAGAGGAACTGCTTGTTTCCTGTCCTGTAACCACACCAGAAAACCCAGTGAGAATAAGCATGGCCACTTCACCAAAGATGAGGAAAGTCTCTCCTTATGTCCCAGCTGTCCTAAGGCAGACAGGACAATCACACTCAGAAAGCTTACCTGGGCTTTAAATATTCAATATGGATGAGCCTAAACCTTCCGGCTCCTGGGTAAGAAAGCCCATTTGGATCTTCTTGTAAAGCATTTCAATAGACGGAGAAAAAGGGAGAGGAGCTCTATGCATTGTTAACAAACAATGGGGCAAGGTGAAGTTCTATAAAAGAGTGGCCCAGTCCCCCTCACCTTGCTCTAACATTTCTCCAAGTCCAGGAAACACCATGATTAAACAAAATCTGAATGTAAATGGACCCCAGAAGAGATTTTTACTCCCTCAGTGACAGATAACTTTTGTCTTTCTCCATCTCTTAAGACTTGCCTGTTTAGTCAGCATTATTTTCATGTCATGACCCTCCACAGAAGTGATTTCTCTTCTATATAAACACTTAGGAGACCTCAAAAGACTAGAATGACACAGAAATCAGAGAACTTTGCTTTAGCACTTACTCATCTGCCTTCATCTCAGAAAAGCTGTTTTCTCATGCTACCAGCCCACCCTACCACATTCAAAGATCCAGCCCAGCTACCCTGACCTCCAAGAGTGCCCCCTTTAACTGCTACATCCACAAAGTGAAGTATCTGAGTGCTCTTGTCAAAGCTGCCTTTGAGTCCTTAGCCAGAAAGATCAAATACCTGTTTACAGCTGGGTCAGCTGGAAATGGATTTTGGCACAAGAGTTGAATGATGACAGTAAGCCTCCCACTCTCCACAGGTTACTGCATCATCAGTATTGCATCACTTGCTTCACACATCCAATTTTCGAATTACATTTCATGAAGATACTCTAAACATGTAAGGCATATAAGACCGTAAAAGGGAAAAAAGCAATATTAAAGCAGAAAATCCAAGCCATTGCCTTGTAAGGCAATGCTGGAATTAAGGCTGTTGGTGCAGACTGAATTCAGTTCCTTATGTTTGCATCCTGCTGTTGTTTTCAATCATGTGATGCACTCTGTTCTTCCCCACAAGATGCATCTGCTCTGGGGAGGAACCAAAGTTGTGTAGCAAAGGAGAAATTTTAATTCTGCCATTCCCCAGCATGGCTTGCCTAGCAGGGCACCCGGGCTTTGGACATATGTCTATGTCTGATAGAGCCAACAGAAGAACAAAGGAGTTCCTCATGGAGCAACATACTCCTCTCCTTCCTTTCCCATGCTGTGCACCAGGGAGTTGCAAACTCTTGTTCTCTGCCACTTGAATCAGGACAGCAACTTACAGCAAAAGCACATTGTCATCAACTCTATGGCCAAACATTAGTGAAGGCTGAGAGAAACACCACGACTGCAGGTTTCACAAACATTCGGACTGGTACTCACATGCAGGCTGTAGACATAGACACTTATGTTTAGTTATCTGTATGCAAGCATCTATGTGAGCCTGTGTCTCATCTTCTGCACAGTCTGCATTTGAGTATCTCTCTGAACTCCTGGGACTGAGTTGAGTGCAGGTGGAACGTAGTTGCCTGAAAGTAGCTGTCTACAGTCATTTGGGTATCTTAGGGCACCTCAAGGAATTTTCCAAGGCATCAGAAGTGGATGCAGGACCATATACTTAGGCAGGTGAATCCTCCCCTAAAATCTTCTCTGATTGTGATGGGAGCTTAGACTCACACCTCACGCTTAGATGCTGCATTTAGATACTTAGAACGCAGGTCTCTAATCTAGGGCTGACACTTTTACTGACAGCAGAGAAACAGTAAAACTTGGGATTTTAGGCTCCATCTAAGCCTTCAAAGGAACCATTCTTGAGCGGGTATAGGCCCTCCTGCTTGCTCTCCTCCAGCACTTGAGGCTTTCTGCTCCATCTGACCACAGACAACCCTGACTGAGACCTTCCTCTTCTTCAGTCCTGACTCCTCATCTCTGCATCATTTTCATTACCTCCCCGTTCCCAGCCTGCATTCCTCACCTCACAGTTATTTATCTTTTAATCGAACAAACCCCAATCTATCCCTGTGGACTTGCTGTCAAAGTCCCAATTTCATTTCTGTCCTCTCCATCCCTAGACTCACTTCTTTCAGTCAGCCAGTTTCAGATTTTCTCTTCCAATTCTTCCATGTTTTTCCCCCATACCTGCACTGGTCATTATTGCAATAAGCCCCACCAACACTCACACTCATCTAGTCTCAGTCCCACACCCCGCCACCTTGTTTTAGTCTCTCCATAGGTAAAGCTTTCTTTTTTCAAGTGTACTTGGCTTTTCAGAGTTTCTTACACTGTGTATAGTTTGATGAAACAGGATTTGCAGTCTTTTTCTTTGGACATTACATAAACGGAGGACAAGACTGCCTGCCCTGGATTCACAAACATCACTTGAAGTTCAACAGCTAGTATTAGGGAAGGTAGGGTATGCTATTGGTCACCCAAGAACTTTGTTTCTGTTGAGACTGAACCACTCTGTAGGATGTGACTGTGCTCCACAATGCTGACACTTAAAATAAAGCCAAGATCTCAAGAAAATTTTTTGTAACGGATTGTATCTCTTCAGCCTTTTGCTTAGAAATAGATGTCTATATTTTCCTGTAGCACTAAAGCCAAAATGGATGGTTTGAGGATTTTGCTTGGATTATGTATACTTTGATGTTAAAAAGCTAATACTAATGTTAAAAGCTAATGATAAAATTACTACCTCATAACTCAGTTACCTATTGTAGGGAGTTCCACACAGATATTTTTTACCATAATGTTCCCTCTTGTAATATTGCTATCAAGTGTCTCCAACTACAACAGGAAGACGTATCACAGCAGACAAAATTCCCATATGTGTTACTAGTCTAGGAATGGGAGTTCTTATTTCTGTACTGCCTGTTCTGGTTTTGGTGTTGATCCATCACAGGAGACCAGGTGGTTTGCTGCAGCACCGCACCAGCAATGCTTATTCCCAGGCTGACTCATTCCTCACCCATACACTGCAAGTGACAATTCCAGCTTCCCATCACACCCAGGCAGGTCTCTTGACCCAGTGAACACAATTTTTGCCATAGTGAGGCCAAGAGATTACAGCACTTGGCTATCACATGGGTGAGCTCTGAACAAGTATAGATAGGTAGCCCAGAATCCTGAATGATAGCCTACAGCAGATAAAAGAGTTCTCAAGTTAAGGAGCCACTGATTTCCAGAGCCTCTTTTGCAGGACCTCCAAGCTCAAGGGTCCCCTAGAGGAAGATGGGATTATGGCTGTCAGGCATTTTATCCTTCTGTCATCTGAATGTGCCCAGAGACATTTCTTTCCACTGGATTCGTACAAAAGGAATCCCTTCATAAAAAAGGCCAAGAAAACTCCCCAGTGGCTCACTGCCAAAACCTCCATGACAATAACATCATCTTTCTTCCTTTAAATCCATTAATGTATTCCTTCTCTCAGGAAAAGAGGATGCTTTCAAGTGTCATTCAGGCAATCCTACATTTCTGTTCAATGTAAATCATGCCTGCAATAACGGGTACATGAGCCATTTCACCTGCCTTCTAAGACATGTTTGGGACACCAGGCCTGCTTCTGCACTGCTCTGCAGACTCAGGGGGCACTGGGAGCTGTGTGGAACAGCTGTGAAACACTGTTTTCTTGGTACACGTTCCCTCTGCATGGTAAATATACCTGTCTCAGATGGAAAGCAGCATAGAAACTCACCAAGTTAACCTGGAAACTCAGCCATGAAGTTAATCAAGTTCACCTTGAAGTTAGCATGGTCAGCTGTCCAACCCAGCAAGCATTTCATGTCCATAACTGGTCGTGTCCAGCTGCAAAATTCAGGTGATTAAAACATGCTGCTAGTATTAGTCAGATAGCAGTTACTGTGGCTATCGTGTGTCTCCACGAGGACAATGTCTGACTACAGGAAAAGGAAACCCACCTTGGTTAGGCGCTCTGGTTACATTTTTCTCTGAATTTTGTTAGCAGTCAGTCCTTATCACATGTGCGATCTGAACAGAGTGAAAGCTTCAGAGGAACTTCTGAAGACTAAAAATTCAGAAGATGAAGCAACTTTTTAATACAAAGTCTGACAATAATAGAGAGTAAAATCCATGGGGAAAACCACTGTTGGAGAGGTGATATAATCCTCAGATGGACAGCTAACTCTCATATACAGTTTTTTAACGCATTAAAGCAAGTCTCTGTGGATGTTGGGTGAACAGTTGTTTTTTCTGCCTGTTACTCAGACATACTAATTATCTAATCTTTTTTTTCTATAGAATGCATCACTTTTATTGTTTTAAATCAGCCTGTTCCATTTGCTGTGATAAATATACCAATTTAAATCTCACTTCTGAGTGAAGCTCATTCCAAATTCTTCATGTGCTTCTACAAGGGGAGAGGAAGCCAGACATTATTTTCTGTTTCTAACCTGCGGTGCCAGCACACAAGTATGAACAAATGGTTCACAAATCCCAAACAGGATTGACTCCGTTTAGCTCTGCTTCTTCTGCTAGGTAATAATATGAAAAGGTTTATATGTTTTCACAATTTCTAAACAAAACATGCTCTTTAGCCAACCAGCTATTTACAGAACTGATCCAACGGCTGTTTGAAACTCTTCCTTCCTACAACCCACAAACCTCCCACCAACTTCCTTGACAGATGCTACAGTCCAAGTTCAAACCTTGCACCTTCAGTTATCACACAGGCCAAGCTGAAAACTATAAACCTGTATTTTTAAAAAAAGTTAAGGCCAAACCCAATCAGATTCCAAGACAGATGATCAGAGAAGATGTTCTTATGACAAAGATTAGAGATTTGTTTGCTTTCCCACCTGCTTGCTGCACAGTCTTGGGCTGTGCAATTCAACCTCATCATATACAGGGCATAGCCCTGTCTACTTCCTCCATACACTGAGGAAAAGGTTTTTGGACTCACCTTTCCACCACCCCAGTTGTGAATTCTGTCTTCCCATCATAGAGATGTGACTTCACACAGCAAGAGCACCAGCACAGTTTTGCCTGTAAGTCATCAACCCGTTTTCTATAGCACAACTAGTCAAGAGGTAAGGAAGTAACCACAGTATCATTCAACATTCAAAGTATTCTGAGGAGTACACAATGTTACACGATATGATACACAGATGCACACCCATCTTACCAGCTACAGACAGCAGAAGACACGGCATTTGAGAACTTTGGGGCGTGTGAAAGAGCAGGGCAGTCACTAGTCCTCCGTCGGTGATCAGGGAGGATGTTTTTGAGAGAAAGACTGGAGACTTGTAGTTAGGTTATTTAACATCAGGGTCTGCTTTTTCCACCTGCCTCCTGCCCAGTGCAGCTCTCGAACTGTGCATTTTAACTCCAGTAAAACATAGATGATACTGCTCTGCCTCCTAGAGATATGATAAAGGGCAATTTATTTCAAGATGGACAAACACCAAGGCTACAGTGAAGGGACAACAGAAGCAGATCAGTCTTGATCCTTACTCTGCAAGTTTAGCGCAGTTGCACTTAATACAGGGAGATGGAAAATAAGGCAGAGCTTCCTGGGGCAAAAGGAAAACACTGGGAGAGCCCTGTTCAAGGAGGGGAGAGGTAAGAAGGGGCTGGAGAGGTATGGGCAGCACACAGTCTATTTGCATTTAAACAGGGAGGTCACCAGCAACTGATTTTCCAATTAGAAGTTTAATGAATGACAGTTTAAAACTAAGTGTACACTGCTCCAACCCTAAGTTGCTTTCTCCCCCTCCATAATTCTTTCCAGTCACTGGCTCTGAAGTCCCACGGTGGTGTAGGGCAAGAATGCAAGCCCTGAGAGCAGGCTTGTCACAATGAAGAACAAAGCTTGTGGGGGACACGGAGGGAAGGGAAGCCAGGGAAAATGGTGCTGAGAGTAAGAGGTAAAGTGGTAGGGGGAAGCAGAATTGTTCATTTTGGCTGGAAATCATGAATAATAAACTCTGTTTTTTGACTAGTGTTAGAGAAATTAAGGTCTTCAAAACTGGAATTTGTCCTACCTAACCCCATGAGTTCAGGACTGGGGCCAAGAGGATGCTGTGCTGCTACAGAGAAAAGGAAATCTAAAAAATTTGGGTTTGAAGACATGAGTGATAGGACCTGCATTTTTTTTCTATGCACAATTACATATCAAGATTAACAACCCTACTTAAAAAAATATTGATGTCACCATAGGGACTCAGGTTTAGCTCAGGTATTTATTTTTCCTTCTATGTCTCTCATCTGTCAAAACTCTCAGGCTGGCACTTATTTTTTAAAACTAAGTATCTCAATATTAGGACCAGGCTTATACGTAGGCAGTATCTGTATATCACAGATGCATTGAACCAAGTGCTTACAAACAGCAGCAAAGGCACCATCTGTGGGCTGGCAGACACCAGTGATACAATACTGGTGCAATATTGCTGATGCTCTTTGATCATGTCACTGCAGAAATTTAAAAGCAGGTTTCAGTGCACTTCTATTAATTGTTCTCCAACAGCATTGGGGCAAACAGTACATATGCACCTCAAGTGGCTCTGCTTCTTTCATCTTTGCAGTCACACTGATGGTTCTCCATGTTTGTACTGTTTTTTGTATTTCCATCAGACATCTCAGGTCATTGATTAGCAGCAGCATGATGCTTTCTGGGATTTTCAAGGCTACTCAAAGCATCTCCATCCCTGGAGATTTTCAAAACCTGGCAGGAGAAGGCCCTGACCAATCCAATCTATCTTTGAATTTATCCCTGTTTAGGCAAGGGGATTACACTAGAGACATCCAGAGTCTCTTTCAACATAGATTGCTCTGTGACTCTGTGATGTCTACTTGAAGACAATGGTATTTTGGCCTCAAGCAGAGTTACTCCCAAGACTGGGAGCTCAATCCCTTTATCTGCAGGCCCAGAGGGGTAAGAACTGCATCTTAAAATTCTATCTCAGGACCATGGAGAGCCAAACCTAACCCAAATTTCAGGCAATTACACAGTATTACATCAGGGAAGTGTTCCTGTAATTTTAAAAGCAGTCATGGTTCTCTGTAGACAGAAGGCAATGCTCTGGGAAAGCAATATGCCCCTCCATGTCCTTCCTTGATAATTAAGCATTGTCTATATCCAAATTAGTGCTGTAAACCTCCTCCCTTTCTTAATTATGCAGTGCTGCAGAAAGTTAATATAGTGGAAACTAGACACAGCTAGTCTGTTCAGCATCATGTTATGCACTGCACTGTGGCACAAGGTCTCCCAAGCTAGCAACATCGAAGCTAGGGCCCCAGGAAGGCCCAGTCTCAGCACTGTAGACCTCTTATATTGTATTTCAAGATGTCATTCAGTAGTTATAGAATGCATCCCAGGTGCTGCAAGAAATAGTGGATGCACATCTTTTGTTACTAGATGCTGACACCTTCACATTTGCTTTGCTCTGAATAAATTCATTTCACATCCAGAAAGCCAAGGGGCATGCCAGAAGGTATGGTACAATGCCAGGAAATTCTCATGAAAACAAAAAACCAAATAGTCTGTTTGTGGCTCCAAGGCATTTTAACAGACCCACAGCAAACCTGGAAGGAGACAAAGCCCTTGCTCTGCAGCTTTCAAGTCAGCTGAAGGCACCTCAGAAGACCTTTCTTAGCTGCCATATGGGAGATGGGTTGATTCATTCCTTGCTAGGCAGGCCCACTTCTCAGGCAGTATCTCCTGCGCTGAGATCTGTGCAGGCCCTAAACAATGCTCCAAAGAATATGTGGAACAGCCACTGTGACTGCAAGATCTGGAGTGCAGCTCTGGGCACTAACAGCAGCCTAGCCATCTGATTACAATCAATGTGTTTTTGGCTCCTGCTGCAGTCAGTCTTGTGATAACTTGAAATGTTCCAGAACTCAGGGGTTATTTTTAGAAAAAAACAGCATAAAAGGGGGCAAGGGAAGAGAGCTGAGGTTTTTACTGGGCATGATTTTGTTACTTACCAAGCTCTGCTAACCTGCAAAGTCAGAGACCTTCACCTATCCCATATACTCTTTTGCACTAAATTGGTAACTTAGGAGTTAGCCATGTTTCACAGAGGAAAGCAGGAAAGTTGTTGCCGTTCAGTAAGTGCACATATTAGGTGAATCAGAAATTCACCAATAGGTGAGACACCAGGCTGGGGCAAGCTTAACAGAACCAACCTGTGATGCAACACCTTCATCTTTACAAGATTTGTGGACAACAGGTATGTAACAGGCAGCTCCTCAGGAATCCTTGCTTCTGTGGTTACAGGCCCTCTTCTCATTGTCTCCCTACGCAGTCCATTCCAGCCAGATTTCTAGGCTTGCTCAGCAAGCACACTCAGTTCCTTACCAGACATGTACAGACTGATGCTTTTGAAGGCTGTGCTGCAGCTGTTTTTCAGGCAAACAGAAAACACCATGTCCCTAACAGCCTGGAGATATCTACCCAGATTTCAAGTCCCCAGTCCAAAAGCAGAAGCAGCAGATTCATTAGCTTTGCTTGCCCAAACACAAGCAAGTATCGAAGAACTGTTCTCCCCTCCCACCCCGGTGACACTTGGCACCGTGCTCCTGCAGCCCCGTATCCTCTTGTCCCACCACCCAGCAGGTAACCGTGTAGTCAACACAACTCCCGTTCCTGTATTGATTCTGCAAGCTGCCTGTTAATTAATTACAAAACCATTCCTTCCTCTTTTCCCTTGCCTCCCACACTTGGCCTTGCTTTCTGGTAGGCTTTCTTTGGTTTGGGGTGGGGTTTTTTTTTTGCTTCTTTTTCTAAAAGTTTCTCTTGTTATACAGCTTCCCCCATGCCTCGCAGCCTCCTGTGAAGCGCTCTTTGCTACCTGCAGTTCTCTTGTCTGTGACTGCCTGCACAGGGCTGTCACGGAGCACAGGCACCTGCCACAGTAACATAACTGAGCTGAAATAAATTGTATTTCACCCATGAATCACATTTGAACCAAAGATTTCAGAAACAAAGGGCATAGATTATTTTACATACTTAGTCTTGCCAAAGTAATCAAGGCATATCACTACCCACGCGGGTTAAAAAAAGAGCTGTCACTGTATCAGTAGCCCTTAATTGCTATTATGGTTCTCTTACTGGAAATTTTTCACAGAATCTGAAAATTCTCTTCATGAATGATAATGAAAAACATCTTCATGATTGCTGACGACAGAGAGTGCAGCTCACTATGGACGGGCTGGCACACTGGGGGCCACCTCACCCTCCTGCCTCCCATCACATGGCACCTTTTCAGCATCCAAATCCCCTGCTCCTGTGGGGAAAAAACAAAACCCAAAACCGACCACACAACAAAATCAGGCGTGCCGCTGTTTGGGCTGCCTTTCAGGACACCGACACTTAGGCCACAGGCAGGGCACCCACCAGTCTCCCCGACCCCCCAGCCCATGGCTGCACCCCCGGCGGCCCCGCAGGCCGGGCTGAGGCACCGCCGGCCAGGGGCGGAGGGACGGTGACACCTGGCGGTTACACTCCCTCATTACCCCGGCCCAGCAGGGGCCCCGCAGCGCTACGAGCGCGAACCCGTCAGCAGCTGAAGCGACTGTTCTCCGCTAAGCGCCCCAGGGCCTGGGGAGCGGGCACGGCCTCCTTACATCTCCCTCAGGCCGCGGCTCTTTCCTGGCAGGAAAACCGGCGTGAGGGGGAGCGGCGCCAGCCGCCGCCCGACAGCGCCGCGACTCCCGGGGCGCTC
>JAVJGI010000062.1:50099053-50111552 GCA_035590275.1 Ibycter americanus
AGCTTGCTGAAGTACAGCGCCTGGAAGAGCAGGACAGGCGATACAGAGAGGAGAAGGTAGGACTTCCTAAGAGCAGAACAGGCCTCTGCTCACAAGCAGAAAGAAAACCATTTGCAGTACTGAAAGACAAGCTGTGAAATAAGCTGGATGCGGTCAAAAGGGTACTGACAAGTTTCATATTCCTCAAAGCATTTTAGTGCCACATAGTTGCACTCTGTCATTTGCTCTCCTGCACCACCACCATGCTGTTGTGTTTATTTGGAGCAGTCATGCCCCAGTGACCCGGTGTACTTGGACACCTGATCAAGAGGCCAAACTCAACAGCATTTTCCTCGGTACCTGGTGCAGCTGTTACTCAAGCCTTTCCATTATAATAACTACTAAATGAATAGTCAGAGTGCTTGAGAGAGAGGCGCCTCCTAGTATTTCACACCTAATGCATGCACTACTGTGTGTGCACACATACCTCTCAAGATCTCCAAGTATTAAGCTATATTAGTACTATCTAGTAAATAGGAATAAGCAGAAAAGGCAAGTCTTAATTACTCACTATTCATCAGTCTTGTATAACTGGGATTTTTAATGTTTTCCTGGACCAATTTGAGTTTTAATCTCTTCTTACATCAAATAGGATATAATACTGGAAAAATGAAAAGTTCAGGAAATCCTGACCCAACTTCATCTCATTGCAAGGCAAAAATCAGCTTGATCTGCAGTAATAAAGAAGAGAGTCATGAGACCAATGCATACTAATGTATTAGAGAAGGGTCTCATTTGGCCTGCTAGGAGGCCCTTATTTTACAGACCTGCCAAAATCAGAAAAGGTATACTGAAGGAATGTGGTTCCCTCTAGTCCTTGTGGATTTTAGTACTCCATAGATTGAGTACAAGCTTGCTTTCAAGCACACTTTCATATGAGGAGTTTCTGTGAAAGTTAGAGGCCACAAATACCAGGTAGAGACCATAAGTTATCTGTACTTTTTATTATCTTTTCTATTTATGACTCTCACACTGTGATCATTCTTCAAAGTCTAGATCAAAGGAGTAGCAGCTAAAGGCCTGAAAGTTTAATGTGCAATATTGCCTTGACAGGAACGTCGCAAACACCAGCACATGCAAATGCTGCAGAAACAGAAAGAGACCACAGAGAAAATTGCAGCTCGGGCATTCGCTCAGCGTTACTTGGCTGATCTTATTCCCTCAGTCTTCAACAATCTTCGTGACAGTGGATTTTTTTATGACCCTATAGAAAGAGGTTTGTATTTATTATTTTTTTTAATATGTGAACTGAGTAATATAAAGGTCAAAACAACCATGAAACATAGCTTATTGTTCTATTATTTAGAATAATGTCATAAGACTTTATTCATTTACATTTGTGGCCAAACAGGTTCTTTCCAGACTCATACATTTAACACAAACATTATTGGACATCTGTACAAGTAATCAAGAATAAGCAAGAGCTGACAGTGTGACAATGAGAAGAGCTGCTTTTGAACTGGAGAGAAGTAAATGGGTGGTTAGGATTGGTAGAGCAGAGAGAGAGAGAGATATCCAAATTGAAGTAGATGTATTTTGATAGGACATGAAAAGAAATCCATATGTCATTCTGAATGTTTTTTAATGATAATCAGAGCAAGGGAGAAATTAGTTAATTAGAATTAGACCCCCAAAATAATTTTGGAATTGTACATTGGTGACTTCCAAGAATTTAGAATCAGCAACATTTCTTTTGGGCTACCTTGCTGGACCCCACTTCCCCAGGCCCTGCACAGGTGCACAGGTGCACAGACCACAGCTTGGGAATGGTTACACTCTCTCCAGAATGCATCACGGGGTAAATGCAGGAACTGAGTGTATTTTGCAAACAGGACAGGCTTTGGGACCATGGCATACAAAGAGTATGATCTGAGAAATAAATGGGTAAGAAAGAGCTCTTCAGTCAGAGGGAACAAATGTTTTCAGCAGACCAGAAGCCAGATGTCTTTGGAAAGCAAGGCAGGAAATGTTATTCTCCTGACTTGTTCAGGATATTTTCATCTCACTAGAACATTACTGTGTATCTCATCTGTGCTAGCCCTTCAAGGGTGCCAAACCCCTTTGAAAATCACTGCAGTTGAGAGGACTCTGGTCTTGGTCCATAATGATGAGGAACCTCAGTAAGACAGGCAAGAGATAAGAAACCCAACAACACCTGAGAGATTTCGTCTGGCTCTTGCAAAGCAAGTGTCTTTTGGCAAGGATGTTCACCCCTTAATGGTCACAGCAAATGAAAAACGGCCCCAAGATCCTGTTGCTCACCTTTAATAAAAAGACAATTTTTTTCTTTCTTTCTCCCTGCTAAATTCTTACAGATATTGAGACAGAGTTCCTTCCGTGGCTGATGACAGAAGTGGAAGAAACACTGGAGAGGAAGGTTCTGGGGAGGACAATGCTTGACTGTAAGTTACCAAATCCTGAAATGTAATCTGGGCTGCTTGATGTCCTTGATTGTTTTTTCCCCAGTCAGAACAAATATCACATTTACAGGGTCACTGTGGGTTAAGGTAGGAGGTGTCATTTTAGCAAGAATTCCAAGTACCCATGGCTTTTTGTGCTGTTTTGGGTTTGTTTTTTTTAACTATATTAAAACATTTTTAATGTTGGAAAACTACTACTACATACACCTCAGCAATGGATTCTCAGCTGAAATAATACAAGTGCTGTGCTACCTTCTCTTTGCTGGCTTTATACTGTATGAGATGTGTTCACAGAATCATCAGGGTTGGAAGGGGCCTCTGGAGATCATCTGGTCCAACCCCTCTGCTAAAGCAGGTTCACCTATAGCAGGTTGCACAGAGTCATGTCCAGGCGGGATTTGAATATCTCCAGAGAAGGAGACTCCACAGCCTTTTTGGGCAGACTGTTCCAGTGCTCTGTCACCTTCAAAGTAAAGAAGTTCTTCCTCTTATTCAGATAGAACTTCCTGCGTGGCCTGTTGCCCCTTGCCCTGTCACTGGGCACCACTGAAAAGAGGCCTGGCCCCATCCTCTTGACACTCACCCTTAAGACATTTGTAGACACTGGTAAGATCCCGTCTCAGTCTTCTCTTCTCCAGGCTAAGCAGGCCCAGCTCTGCCAGCCTTTCCTCACAAGGGGGATGCTCCAGTGCCCTCATCATCTTTGCAGCCCTCTGCTGGACCCTCTCCAGTAGTTCCCTGGCTCCCTTCAAATGGGGAGCCCAGAACTGGACACAGCACTCCAGATGTGGCCTCACCAGGGCAGAGTAGAGGAGGAGGACAACCTCCCTCGACCTGCTGGCCATCCTCCTCCAAAGTCACCCCAGGATCCCATTGACTTTCTTGGCCACCAGAACACACTGCTGGCTCACAGTCAACTTGCTGTGTCCACCAGGACTCCCAGGTCCTTCTCCACAGAGCTGCCTTCCAGCAGGTCAGCCCCCAGCCTGTACCGGTGCAGGGGGTTGTTCCTCCCCAGCTGCAGGACCCTACACTTGCCTTTGTTGAACTTCATTGGGTTCCCCTCTGTCCAGCTCTCCAGCCTGCCCAGGTCTCGCTGAATGGCAGCACAGCCCGCTGGTGTATCAGCCACTCCTGCCAGTTCTGTCGCACCAGCAAACTTGCTGAGGCTACACTCTGTCCCTTTATCCAGGGCACTTATGAGTAAGTTAAACAGGACTGGACCCGGTACTGACCCCTGGGGAACACCGCTGGCTACAGGCCTCCAGCTTGACTCTGTGCTGTTGGGTACAACCCTCCGAGCTCTGCCATTCAGCCAGTTCTCAATCCACCTCACTGTCCATTTGATCAAACCCACACTTCCTAGCTTAACTATGAGGATGTTGTGGGAGACAGTGTCAAAAGCCTTGCTAAGGTCAAGGTCGACAACATCCACTGCTCTCCCCTTATCTACCCAGCCAGTCATTCCATCGTAGAAGCCTATCAGGTTTGTCAGGCATGATTTCCCCTGGGTGAATCCATGTTGACTGTTCCTGATGACCTCTTTTTCCTCTACATGCTTTGAGATGACCTCCAGGGATGGAGGGGAGGCTGACTGGCCTGGGTCCTCCTTGTTGCCCTTTTTGAAGACTAGAGTGATGTTGGCTTTCCTCTGGTCCTCAGGTGCCTCTCCTGTTCTCCATGACCTTTCAAAGATGATGGAATGCCTTGGCAATAACATCTGCCAGCACCCCCAATGGGGGTGCATCCCATTGGGGCCCATGGATCTGTGGGTGTCAAGTTTGCTTAAGTGGTCTCTAACATGATCCTCCTCAACCACGGGAAAGTCTTCCCTTCTCCAGACTTCCTCTCTCACTTTCAGAGTCTGGGAAATGTGAGAGTCAGCCTTGGCAGTAAAGACTGATGCAAAGAAGGCACTCAGTAACTCTGCCTTCTCTGTGTCCTTCGTCACCAGGGCACCCACCTCATTCAGCGGTGGGCCCACATTTTCCCTAGTCATCCTTTTCCTACTAGTGTACTTGAAGAAGCTCTTCCTATTGTCCTTGACATCCCTCGTCAGATTTAATTTCAGACAGACCTTAGCCTTCCTTGTCACCACCCTGCATGCTCTGACAATGTCCCTATATTCCTCCCAAGTGGCCTGTCTCTTTTTCCACATTCTGTAAATTTATTTCTTCTGTTTGAGGTTTGCCAGAAGTTCCTTGCTTATCCATGTTGATGCTGGGAGATGCAATACATTTGGCAGGACAGAATGGTTAAAGAACACCAATTATTTTCTCTGCTACAAAACCTATTTCTCATGTGTTACACAGCCACCATTGCTGTGCCACTCTCTGTAGTGTGCCTGTTGTGCCAGTGGGAACAGGAAAGCCCATCCTGTCTACAGCCACATGTATACCATGAATGTCTCTTGATTGTGTAAGCTTCCTGAGCTATGGAGTAACATGTTCATCCTGCATGAAAGGAGAAGAGAAGGATAATCGTAGGCCATGGTTGACTGAGAAGTCAGGTCACCAACACTTTTAATCAAAACAAGGGCTTACCTCCTCAGTAATCAAAAATCGTGTCCTTGCTTTTGAAATAGATTAAAATATCAGCCATATTTTGGGCTAGTTCAACCTAAGTATTCAGGTTTTTTTATTAGGCAGTTTTCAGAGGCTGCAGTTGAAACACCTGAACAATCTAAACTCTATCTTGTGTAGAAACACAAAATCATGATGAATGCGTGTTATAGAATCATAGAATGGTTTGGATTGGAAGGGACCTTAAAGTTCGTCTAGTTCCAACCCCCCTGCAGTGGGCAAGGACATATTGCACTAGACCAGATTGCTCAGAGCTCCGTGCAGCCTGGTCTTGAACACTTCCAGGGATGGGGCATCCACAACTTCTCTAGACAACTTGTTCCAGTGTCTCACCACCCTGACAGTAAAGAATTTCTTCCTAATATCTAATCTAAATCTATCCACTTTCAGTTTAAAGCCATTACCTGTTGTCCTGTCACTATATGCCCTTGTAAATAGTCTCTCTCCAACTTTCTTGTAGGCCCCCTTTGGGTACTAGAGAGCTGCTATAAGGTGTCCCCAGAGCCTTCTCTTGTCCAGGCCAAAACCCCCCAACTCTCTCAGCCCATCTTCATAAGAGAGGTGCTCCAGCCCTCCAGTCATCTTCGTGGTGCTCCTCTGGACTTGCTCCAACAGGTTCATGTCCTTCTTATGCTGGGAGCCCCAGCATTGAATACAGTGCTCCAGGTGGGCTCTCATGAGAGCAGGCTCCCTTGACCTGCTGGTCAGGCTTCTTTTGATGCAGCTCAGGATATAAAGATTGGCTTTCTGAGCTGCAAGTGCCTATTGCTGAGTCGTGTTGAGCTTCTCCTCAACCAACACCCCCCAAGTCTTTCTTCTCAGGGCTGCTCTGAATACATTCTCTGCCCAGCCTGTATTTGTGCTTGGGATTGCCTTGACCCACGTGCAGGGCCTTGCACCTGGCCTTGTTGAACTTCATGAGGTTTGCACAGGCCCACCTCTCAAGCCTGTCATGGTCCCTCTGGATGGCATCCCTGCCCTCCAGCATGTCAACCACACCATGCAGCTTGGTATCATACCCAGTCACCCACTGTTGAATAAACACTCTCTCTGCAAAAGGAACTGCACATTGCATTCTCCAAGTTTTGTAGGGGCAGACACAGCCTCAGCTGAGATAGTTGGTGGCTTCTCTTCCCGCTTATGCAGAAGCCATATAGGGACAGTCTAAGGATCCATCGTTAACCTATTTGAATGAAGATGCTACTTAAAGGATTTATTTTGTCACTGTCCAATAAAAGAGCTGTGAACTACAAAGGAAGTGTAAGGCAGTTAGGTTTGTCCTCTCAGAGACGACCATTCCTTCCTTTTCTTCCTAAAGTCAGCCCATGAATTAACAATGAAACTTAATACCTGTCCTATTTTCTGCGTTAAACCTCTCTTCTTTCATTGTTGGCCTCTATTTTTCATATTTAAATGATGTATATCAAAGTGAGTGTTGATTTTTTTGTTGTTGTTGTGTCCATTGGAAGGGGTATAATGTTTAGAAAAATTCACAAAGGCTAAGCAGCAAAAATAATAAAGAATAGGTGCTTTACAGCTGCTTTTCAGAAAGAGAAGATCTTTTGATGCCTCCCATAGTTCCAGTATTTCCCACTGCCAAAAACATCATGCTGTGTGCAACCTGGCTAGTCCTTGTTCCTGGTGGGGTGACCTGCTCTGGAAGTAAGGAACAACAGTGAGGAAATGAACAAAACCATCCAGGTGAACCCTTTAAAATCACTGCTTTCAGTGTAAACTTCTTATTTGGCTGGAACTAGGCTACAGCAGCAGGGATTTTTTTTTTTCTCACTCAAGTGTTCTTTCATTTTTAGTGTTATTTTGGGTTTTTTCCCCTGTTTGAGAAGTTATAGGTCAGTAATATATAAAATAATCTCAAATTATAGTTTTTTTCCTCTGTGCATTAATGGTGGCTTTCTCTGTTTCAGCCTTGATTCGTACAGTGGTTGAAAAACGGTTAGATGCATTTAGCCATAAACCTCTGTCTGATGAGACAGAGGCACCTGCTGAAGAACTCAGGCCAACAGATGCAGCACCCCAGGTGGACAGTGAGACAGATGCTGCTGACCAACTGGTTGCAGAGAAAGAAGGGAGTGACCAACCTGTTGCTGATGAACAACCTTCACGTCATGTCTCTTTCCAGTTAGAAGAGTCGGATCAAGCAGGAACAGAGGATTTAGAAACTGAGTAACAAGCAGGCAAGTCATCAAGTAAGTGGAGATAGATGAATGGTTTAGAAAGAAGAAATGAATTCCTATCTATTTACAAGTATTGTGCCCTAGCCATGCTGAAGGATGAACCTAAGCAACAGCAGAGCATGAAAGTGTGTTTCCATATACTAATTTCAGGCTGTAAGAATCAAGAGGGAGGTTACTAGTGCAGTGAACAGCAGTGAAATTCTGTCCAAAATCCTGGGATGTTTATAGTTGGGAAAGTAATGCTGTCCAACTCCCAGTGCTAGAAGGTCATGAGAAGGACATTGAGAGCATCCTAACAACCTTTGCAAGTGGATTGATAACATTCTCAGAATAGAATTTCTTTACTTTCCCTATATTGAAAGGTAGCTACTACAACACTTAGATAAATCTATTTTCGCTCATGTTAGTCTCTCCTTGCCTGACAAACTTGGATGGGCATCTCAGGAGGTAATAGAGCAAAGGCTGTTGATCCTGAAGCTCTTCAGTTTCAAAGAGTTATCTGCCACTGGGAATTCCTGCCGGTGCAAAATCCTCCTCAGCTTCCTGACTCCCAGTGTGAGGGGCTGGAGCCACATGCTAAGTCCAGCCTCTGTTTTTCTTCCTTTCCTGCTGCTTCACTGGAAACTGTACCAGATGTGACTGACAAAATACGCTTGCACTGCCACGTGTATCTGTCTGTTCACAGGCCAACTCCTCAAGTGGGGCATTCCCCTTCATAAAAGCACATCTTCACTCCATTGCAGCAACACCACTTCCTTGCTAGCTGCACCTATGGAAAATTCCTGCTTTGTCCAGACTGCTTTGTACTGCCTCCTCTCTGCAGGTCAGAGGAGATGTGTGCTAACCCAGCTGGCTAGATTCCAGTCTGAGAGTGGGATGTCAGGAATGACACCTGAAGAGATCAGGACCTGTGCCACATCTCATACCCTCAAAAGGGATGTCCAGACTTTTCACTGGTCCATTTGTACGTGTGGCTTCAAAGGCAAACGCTGCCTCCCCTCCATCCTGAGCTAGGACTTCCAGTGATAATCGGGGCAGCTATTGCTTATGTGGAAAAGCTCCCTTGGAAGGTCTCAGGTATTTACTTCTCTCTGAAGGTAGCTGAAAATTAGAAGTAAGGAGATGTAACCACCAACAAATCCGCTCAGTGGTTTGATGTAATATGAATATGTTAGAACTGAGTGTCTAGAGTCACGTAGTACAGATTGCAGACAAACACACCCATGGATGCTTTTCAAAGCTGAAATACTCCCCTGTAAACTCCTCCTCTGTTTACTAAGTTGACAGTATTTCAACAAAGTATGCTTGTTTCTTCGTTTATGATTGATTCCTCAAAGTGTCCACCAAAATGTGTTGTGTATGAAATCAAGGTAGTCGGTGCTCACTACATCTGTCTATAAGTTTATAAGAAGAATTTATTTTTATGCACGTGACTGGAACTGGAAGCTTGAAATAAAACTATGGTTTACACATTGAAGTCAGTGGGAGGTTTACCTCAGTTTCAGTCGGACCAAGATTTTGCATTGTTTTTTTCCCCATGATGATGGAGTCTCCTGTCACTTCAGATAGATCAGGTAAATTACTTCAGGCTAATTTTATCTAGAGAAATTAAAAAGCTTTGTGACATGATTCATGAGAATTGTAAATGTTTTAGCTCATTTTCGGAACACTATATGTCAGTTTTAAGGATTCCTCATTATTGAATGATTGTTTTGTCATGTATTTACAGGAGACAGTGTAATCTTGAGGACTGGCATGGATCATTCCTGAAAAGATTCAGACAAATGCTGACTTGAGTATTTGGTTTTGGAACATTACAAGAGAAAGGTGATCACCTGGAATATCTTCATTTTTGTCACTCCTGCTTTGTGTTTGATTGCTAGAAAATTTACTTGAAGTGTTGAATTATTCTATTTAAATAGGTTGTGGTATTATTATGTAGTCTTAAATTATTATAAAAAATAATTAATTGTATGCACTGCATTTTTACTTTATTAGAACATATAGGTACAACTCAAGCATTGTGTATTGTGGTAGATTTTGCTGTAACAGGTTATGTATTTATGAGGCCATACAGCCGTGAAGCTTTCTTTATACTACACTGGCAGTTTTCCATTAATAGCCCTGTACTTGAATTCAGCCCCAGATATAGGCAGGCTGGCAGGGGAGGGGACCCCTCACATCCTGTCGGTCACTCGAGAAGTGGAAAACCATGAGCGACAGTAAGGAGGGGAAGAGGGATTTGGGGTAATGGCGTAGCTGTCACCTGTTTGGGGTGATGCCGACAGACACGAAGGCGGTGAGGCGCAAGCCTTGCCGCTGACAGGGTGGCTCAGGGGTTGGCATGCAGGTGGCTGGGGGAGCCACCTCAGCCCAGCCCTAGCATGAGCACTGCATCCCTCACACCGCATTCCCGCGGGGCCCCCTCCACATGCCCTTTCGCAGGTCAGTGTCTCCAGCAGCAGTTGTCCCCGGCAGGCAGGCAAGCCGCAGAGTGGCCAGCTCTGCACCCGCGGTGGCCCGGGGGTGGCCCGGGGGTCTGCCGCTCCTGGGAGTGCATGTGCATACGAGGGGGAGCGGCGAGGGGACAGAGGCAGCCGGCACTGCAGGCACTAGAGGGCAGGACAGCCCACAGCAATCCGGCTGCAGAAAGACACTGATGTCACCTACTGCACACTGTGCACCCTGCAGTAGTGGCACCTGTCTGGACTTACCTCCTCTTCTTAACCCCAAAGGTGTTGACCTTTTGCAAAATCTACTTATAACATGAGGAGGCAACACTCAGGGTCACCCAACACAGTCCACACAGCTCATAGAACTGCAGAAAAGACATACTGCCTGGCCTGGATTTAGTTTGGGGGATCCTCTTGATATTGACGGACCAAACCGGACCCTCTACATTTCTCCATTGCACACTGGCAGACTGGGAGTGTTTTGGTGAGAGTAAAATTCATGGCTGGATTGCTGCTGGCAGAAGTCACGGGTTTCAAAGAGCTGTGGAAAGAACAAATAAAAAGAATACACCTATGAAAGTGTTTGCTTGCTTGCTTATATGCATGTCTTGAACATGAACCTCACCTTATCGGTCTCTAATGGCATCAGCCTTGGGAGCCTGCAGAAGCTGTATTACTTTAACAGCAACAGTATACAGCAATATACAGCGACAGCACTGTGGTGCTCACCAAGCCATGAAGATTCCTCTCCTGCCCTCCTGCAGCAGACACTTTTAGACCAGTATGACAGTATCTGTCACAGTGAAACTATTTCAGTGTGCTTTCTCACTGCTAGGGTTTCTTTGCTGGTATAAACCAGAAGCTAGACATGACCTAGAGTACATTTCAGTGGTCTAGCTGTGATGCTGCTTCATTGCAGTATCGTTGTAGTTATAATGCCTTATGTTGCCTCACTTATCCTTAGCCCCACCACGAACATTTGGCACTCTCAAGTTGCCTAGGCCTTGGCTATTAACATATAATACTAGCATACCTGTACTGTCACTGGCAGTTTAAGTTAATTAATCTGACAGTGAACTGTACCAGCCATAGTGGTGGCATATCCAATGCTGCTGACTGCCATGGGGTTCATGATTTCTGGCAAAAAGTCTGGCAAAGAGGCTGGTGCAATAATGCTTGAAACTGCCCCAGAAAGATTACTTTTACCTATCAGAGTCCTAGCTGGATCTTGCAGTCACTGCTGAGACGACGTGTACTGTGAAAAATGACCTAACACTGGAATTTGACTTAATAGAAATTGTGATTCAATCATGCTTTGGCAATTGAAATACCTACTTTAAACATACCTTTTTTTAAGATAATCATGTTGGAAAGCACTCGTATGATGAGTTACAGAGTATTTCTAAAAGATTATTTAATGGGGAAATACCATCAGGCCAACCATTACCATTTCAATTAATGGTAATTAATCAATCAAATACATTTGTTTCAAACAGAGCTGACATAATACTTGAGTTATCCATGGTTCCCAAAACCACAGCATACTGAATCACAGGATCACTGAAAGGTCTAGCTAGGTTGGAAGGGATCTCTGGATCCCTGGTCATCTGCTCTAACCTCGTCTAAAAGCAGGGCCCTAGATTAGGCTGGACTTTGGCTGGCTGGGGTGTAGCACTGCTGAAATGTATCTAGGGTGCCTGGGGGCCTGCAAGCTGAGTAGCAATGTCCCTTGCAGCCATGAAGGCAAATTGTGTCCCAGGTTTTGTCAGCAATAGCATAACCAACAGATCGAGGGATGCCATTATCGCACTCTATTTGACACTTGTTGGTCCACACCTAGAGGACTGAGCCCAGCTGTGGTCTTCCCCAGTTCAAAAGAGTCACTGAAAAATTGGGGAGGGTCCCGTGGAGGGCCACAGAGATGTTTAAATGTGGAGAACTTGCCACAGGAAGGAAGAGTGAAGGAACTGGGTGTGTTCAGCCTGGAGAAGGGAAGGCTCAGCTCAATCTGATTGTGGTTCTCCAGCACCGAAATGGTGGTTATGGAGAAGGTGGAAGTACTTCCACAAGGATGACCCCCTTTGTCCTTTGCCCATGGATGCTTTTCAAAGCTGAAATATTCCCCTGTAAACTCCTCCTCTGTTTACTAAGTTGACAGTATTTCAACAAAGTATGCTTGTTTCTTCGTTTATGATTGATTCCTCAAAGTGTCCACCAAAATGTGTTGTGTATGAAATCAAGGTAGTCGGTGCTCACTACATCTGTCTATAAGTTTATAAGAAGAATTTATTTTTATGCACGTGACTGGAACTGGAAGCTTGAAATAAAACTATGGTTTACACATTGAAGTCAGTGGGAGGTTTACCTCAGTTTCAGTCGGACCAAGATTTTGCATTGTTTTTTTCCCCATGATGATGGAGTCTCCTGTCACTTCAGATAGATCAGGTAAATTACTTCAGGCTAATTTTATCTAGAGAAATGAAAAAGCTTTGTGACATGATTCATGTTTGAAGGACAAAAAGAAACAGCCACCGCTCGCTTCAGGGGAACTGCTAACTGGGGGCTGTGCCCCTCAGCCCGCAAGGTTCGGGTCTGCAACAAAATCCCGAGGTAACGAAGCAAAATCGGTATCTGCGCAGGGAATCCTTACTGCTGCGAGGTGCCCGCCTCGGAAGCGATGAACCGCCACCAGCGCAGGTGAGGGGGTTGTGCGGATCCTTACGAGTGCCGACAACTCCGCCCGGCCCCCGCCGCGGGAACGCCGGCGGCCGACAGCCGCGGGCCGGGGCACTCGCACTTCGGCTGTAACA
>JAVJGI010000062.1:50112380-50183382 GCA_035590275.1 Ibycter americanus
AGCACCCGGCCGAGCGGGGCGGCCGCGGCGCGTGCCTGTCAGCTCGCACCCCTCTTGGGCAGGGTGACGGCTTGCGGCGGTCACGTCGGCAGCTGTCGTGGACTCCTGCAGGAGGCACGACGGTGTGTTTGGTTTTTTTCCTGTGAGGAAGAGGAATTTACCACGTTATACGATTTATTTTTTCTTAAAGTGCGTAACTTTGTTAAAACTTTACTTTCAGCAGTTTTTTATTTCCCCGTGAAAAGTCGGTGTCCCATAGCCAGATGACAGTGTGTTTTTCTAGGAAAATGAATTCGGGACGGCCAAACTGCGCTCTGAGGGCTGTAGCTTTCCCTGTGTGACTTGAGCATAACAAGTACGTTCCCCCTTACAAAGGACGGCCAATACGGCTAACTGCTTTCGTAGAAGATATTTAAAGTAGTTGATGAAGAACACAAAGTAGTAGCTGTCTTTTAAAATGCGAGTTTACATTAAATGTAATCTTCCCACCTCAGTATTTTTAATTTATAAAGGGCTGTGTAGGACAGAATCCAAGCTATGGTTTTGGGTATGTGATAAATCTACACACAAATTTGTGTGTGGGTACTTTGTCCAACATATAGGATTATTCATATAACCTTGGTGACGAGGGTCTTCTTGAGTAAATACAAATGGTACATTCATTCTCTTTCCAAGAAGTGGTAGGAGAGGGTGTGCTTGGCGTTGCTGCCTTAAGATTAGCAGATTCAGCTCTGACAGAATGAGGAAGGAAGAGGTTCCCAATCTGACCGCTCTAGTCTCCCAATACTGCAGTTGTAAAATTAACATCAACATGTGCGACCTGATTCTTGGTTGTCACAGTGCATAGCGGAAAATCTGGCTGTTTAAGTCTGAGATACCTAATCATGTGCAGCGGCACAAAGTGTCAAGCGGTCCTGTCCTGCCTTGGCAACTTTTCCTGCAAGACAAGAGCGTCTCTCTTTCTTATGTTGTCTGCAGTACTCCACTGACCCCGCATGTGCAGCACCTCTGTTGTGCTCTGACCCTTTGCTGGGGAGAAATAAAGATGCTGTCATTGGGAATTACCCTTGACTGGTCCTTCTGTCCCTGTTGTTGGTTTGGAGGAGCAGCACACGGAACACCACTCCACCTCTGTGCCTGGGGAGCAGTCATACTGTACAACTCAAAATGGGGCTGTGTGGGGCAGGTGGCTCTGGGTGGAACGCGGGCAGTTCTGCTGAACAGAAATACAGGTACAGTGACAGGATCACTGACAAATTGTGTTATTATTATTTGTTACTGTGTGTGTTTGCTGCTGTGGTGCCACTGTATGTGCAATATATTTTCTGCCATTAGTGTATGCTTACTTGCCCTACATTGTAAGTCAAAGCAGTCAAAAACTCATTTGCAAACCTAATGGAAGCCAGTATAGATCCTGGAGTAGAATAACTGCGTAACAGTCTGATCACCACCATGTTTTGAATTGTTGAGTGCTCTAAATGTGTATGTCTGACATTTAAATGGAACCCGATGGTTCTGATCATGCAGGTGCTGTAAATTGATAATAGGATTATTAGTGTAAAAAGTGGAAGATGGGATGAGTGGGAATAAAAACTAGAAATAAGATCAGAAGGACTGTACCAGTTTCTCTGGACCTGCACAGCAGAGTGAGAACAGTAGTGGCAGGTTTGGGAAGTTTGATACAAGAAAGCACGTAAGCGCAACAAAATAAATGATTACTTCTTAAAGGCAGAAGGGGCCTTTAAATCACGTGGTTAGTTCTCCAAGTTTAACCAGGTTAAAGCCTTAGATTAGCATCTTCAGGTTTAATTAGAATTGCTCAGTTTTTAAGATGAAAATGAAGAGTTAAACCGTTTTGAGTGTGTTGCTTGTAGGTGGACTTTCTTTTAACATGGACACTTGTTTTGCATTCATTTTGCAGATACATAAGCCAGCAGGTCACAGATTCATGCTCTCTAACTAAAGACAATAACTTCTGTTTCCTTTCAATTCCGTAATCTGCTCTGCAGCAAGAATCTCCTTGTTGTGAAGCTCTGTGAGCACACACATGTCTTCTTTCCCTGCCTGCCCTTCTGCCAGGGCTCTGTGGAAAGGAAACAGCATAAGATAATTCCCCCCCTGTGACTGTTCAGCCACATTTATTCTACAGCGTGTTGCAGGGGCTGGGACCTGAGCCACTGTCTGTTTCCCTCAAACTCCTGACTTCTTGGCTGATGATTAAAAACCAAAAACGTCAACCCCCACTCTGCCCATAAGTGAATACACACACTGTACTTAAGACAGTCTGTTTGATGTAAGTTTCATGTGTTTGATAAAAGTTTTCATGTGTTTGAGCATTCAGCATTACACCTAACTTTACAAACCTAAATAGTCCTCTTCAGTAAGAGCAATCTGGCTGACAAGATGTTTGCAGAACCAGCGCATATTTAAAGTACGCATTGCCAACTAGTTCCCTGCTGGCTCCACTGAGTTTTTATTTTAAGATGTTCCTGCTTTTAAAGATAACCATGAAGCAAATGAGACTGCTCCAAATGCTGAGGGAACAGCAGTCACACACTTCTACTTAAGCACGTGCCACTGTACAACCGGCCACATCATTTAATTGTCACTAAATGCAGAAGAAACTGTTTGTTCTTTTCTTGCATGTGTGGAAAGAAGTAGGAAATCTCTTTAAATGATGCCAAGGATACTGCTATAACTAGCAGGAAATAACAACAAGTTGGGACAGAAGGAAGGTCAGTCTACTTGAATTCTGCACGGGAAAATCTTGAAAGTTGATCATAAAATTTAATTCCGCGTGTAGCCCAAGGATAACCAAATAAATATTTTACTTCTGGCTTTGCTTTTTTGCTGACTTATTTCTTTCTTCCATGCATTCTTCTGTGTACAGGCTATTTGGAATTTGCTGTGAAAGAGCATTTTTTATTCCAGATGTTTCATCTGACATGACGATCTAGAAGTGACAGGTCTTTGTCTGTATGCTTTTTGTATTTCCTCTTTTTTCTTGCTTTTTCTGCCTGTACTGATAGTTCTTCTGTAAAATGGCACGAGTTGCAGTGCTAAACCAGGATCAAGGATGCCTTTGTAAACTAATTCTGTCTTGGAGGACGGAGTAAATCTGTTTTTATCATTCTTCTTCCTGCACCTAGAACACTATTTTAGGAGAAGTTGTTTCACGAACGACTTGAGATAGCAAAATTTAAACTTTGCAAATAGCATTAACTACTCATAATTCCAAGCCAGAATGGTGCTACAATAGAGATTGTATCATAAGGCATTGATTATAGTTCTAATGAGTTGGAGAGATAACTGGATCACACTGATTGCCTCCTAGTGTTTTCTCCCATTCAGTTTCCATGATTTTTCAAAGGACATCCCTGAATGCACTGACACTATATTCCCGTGCTTAAATCCCTGAAAAACTGCAGTGGGAATAAGACACATTAAAGTGTGCATTTCTAGTTCTTGAGGTGGGTTGTAAAAGGGTTTAAAGCAAGCTCAGTCGCGCTCGGTTGGTAACATCCTTGTTTGTTGACATTTTTTCCTCTGGAGAGCCTCAAGTTTCAAATACGGAAAGATTTGGCTCTTTGAATTGTGAATAAATCCTTGAAGATATGAGGCAAATATAAATGAAAACTTTAGTTTTTCTGTGTATCAGTGAAGAGCCTGAAAAAGTAGCTGTGCAGAAGAACTGTGTGCATTTCATCTTGTTCTTCTTAACTTTGCTGCTACTGTTGGAATATAAAAGAAAATGTAGGGAGTATCTCAGGAATATCCCCATGATGCACTGTGAGTGGCACCTAGTCCTGACTCTCCAGCAATTAAGTAATGGGGAAGAAGACCTCCAAACTCTGTCTGACCCACAGGTGTCAAGAGAGTAAGTGCAGACGTTCATCCCAGCCCAACTGCTGGGAGACAGTCCTCTGTGTATGTGGATGGATCCATGTGGATGGATTCTCTGTCCCAGTTATTGTCTCCTCTGTCTCCTCCTTCCCCGTTCTGCGGGAGGTGGGAATGGGTCTGTCATAGGAGGATGCTTCTTCATTGCCTATTTTCTGTGTATCTGGGGAGGAGTGGCGGAGTTGTCTCTTTTGTGTGTTGAGGTACAATAGGAGAACGGTCATCTCTTGAGTTCTTTTTGTCTTACGTGGGGTAGTGGGGCTCCTGACAGGGAAACTTGTGCTCGTGGTTAAGGTGGCTGGTGGCTGCCCAGACCTGCATGTTGCACATAGAGCTGTTTCAGTGCTAAATGTCAACTCTGTGTGCTGAGGAGTGTTGCAGATGACCTGCATGATCCAGACATGCGGTGTGGAGTGGCTTACCACATTCATTGTGCAGATGGCACCTTGCTTTGTCTTCATGTGATGCTAACTGTCTTGGGGAAAGTTGTGTGCTGCCAGTTGGGGAGCACTAGTCACTCCAGAATGGCGAGATTCATCCACAGATTAATGTTTTCTGAGATGATCCTGTTGGGAGGCACTGTCCCCTGTCAATCTTCTGATGCCATTGCCTCTCAAACAATCATCAGAAGAACTGTAGCAAGAAATGTGTTGGCAGCAAATGCAGGATAGGAGCTAGTAGAGTGCATACAGTGGTTGCCACCAGTGTGGTCAACTGTGTGCATTGGGCATACAAGTCACGGGCATGGTGTAGGTAGGCTAAAGAGTCCTGCAGTGTAGGCACACGGAGAGTGCAGATAGCCACTGTGCCCCCATGCAGTCTGTCTGATACCTAGAGCAGACAAAGACAGGGCATGGCATTTGCTGCAAGTCTTGTACCATGGTACAGGTAACAAAGTCAGTGTAGATGTGCTTTGCTTTTCTTCAGGGCATGTAATAGAATTGTACTTAGGAAAATACTAGAGTAGCAGTATCCAACCTGTGCTAGCATATACAATAGCAAGCAAATGTAGTGCAGTGACCAATATTATACTTTGCTCCTCCACTTGGTGTCTTGTTTCCAGGTTCTTGTTGCTATGAATGGTGTTGAGGGACTCTTGAGGATAAGCAAGGGTATCTTCTGCAAGAGTGTCACGTATATCTTTGGGAGAGAACTGCAACAGCAAAAGTCCCATGTGCTTTTTTGGCTACAAACTACAATTCTGTTGGTTTACTTCAGCTAGAATGTTATTTCAGTCACTGCAGCTGTATAATGTGATCAACAGCATTGGTTTGTCCTGTCCTACAGACATAAGTGACGTTAGAATCAATACAGCTTTTTTAAAGATTGCAATTAAAAGTGCTGCAAGGCTGAACAATAAACAAGTGATTTATAAAGCATTAACATTCTGTTTTGCCAGTGCCTTGACATACTGATACCCAAAGAAGACAGCAACCAAGTATCTAATCATTATATTGTCCTGCAGTAATAAACAGTGGAAGGACCAGTGAAGTACATGTTAAAGACACAGCTAAGCTAGCTCAAAGTTTATTTTGTCCCCAGAGAGGTGGATGTTCCTTCTTTGTCAGGTGGAATTATCTTCACAGTCATCACCACAGATGCAGTCTGCAGAGAACCAAGGGGAATATGAAAGTAAGGGAAGCAGTGATGCTGAACAAAGATCTGCAAAGAGGCGGGAAGCAAAAGGCAAAGGAAAGCTAATGAAATACCTGAAAGTATTAGCTGAAAGAAAGAAGTTACTAAAAACGTAACTGAAGTTGGATTGAAGAAGCAAAAGAGAAACTCAGATGGAAGAACAAAACCCCAGAGATTTGTTTTGTCAGCATAAGATGTTCTATTTTAATTCAATTTTCATTTGGTCTTAGCAACCAGCTTAACTTTCTGTGCAGAGGCGCAACCTTTGTTATGTTATAGAAAGCAAAAAGACTCTACATAACAAGGTCAAGGATGCTTCTGGCTTCTGATTTTTTCTTGTGTCTTAGTGGGAGCTGGAGTCATGGCTTGCCTGCATTAGTGAGTAAGTGAAAGGCATTAAACCCTTCTTAAGTAATTAAGACAAGCTAAGAAGAAGTAACAACTTTTTTTTCTGCTTCAGCTGCACTTACCTCAACAATCACCCATATTAATTGAACAAGTGACTTAATACCTCTCTCAGTGAAACAGCATCAGGTGATTTGCCTGCTGAAATAAAGTAATTTGCCTGCTGAAACATTACCTTTTTGTATTTCTCAGGGCTCATCCAAGAAAAGACCTGGGCTGCTGGCCAGAATGAATCCAAATGTGCTATGATAAAACCACTCCTTCTTTCGGTGAAGGAGAAATTTGAAAACTAGCATATGGGGTATTCCAAGTGGATGTATCATTTGCCTCTTGTAAACCTGGCAGCCAAATAGCCGTTCCTGATTCTGATGGTGCCAGGCACTGGAAAGAGATTGCTCAGTGGCTGGTCCTTGGTGGTAGGCACTAATGAAAGTAAGCTAATGAAAAATCATGTCAGGTGAGCATTTCCACAGCTGGGGGGGGATGCTGTGATATCCCAAATGAAGGAGGATGAAACCAACACTTTCAGTGAAATATAACACAGCCTGTAGCACTGATTCATGGCAAAGCCAGTGAAACTGATAGATTTCTGCAAAATGTTTTGGTTTCAGTTAACTCAGCCTATTCAGACAAAAATTTTACAGGAAATATTTTGACTTGTTCATGACTCACTTGTTTTTACAAACCTAACACTCCTTTCCCTACAAAACAAATAAAATAAGCAGGCAAAGCAAGCACGTTTACTGTAAAATCTGTGATCCTGAAATTCTGTAGTTCTGGAAAGTATTCTCTGCTGTCTTTTCTGTGAACCTGTTGTGGTGGGGTGTTTGTGAAAAGTTTCTTACTGCTGTGATGACACTCACAATGTCCTGGTTTGGAAACCTGTCACTTTGGATTTTTACTTTTGCTTAGAACAAAAGATTGCAGACTCATTTTGAGTCTCTTGGAGATTGCAGATGGATTGTAATGATATTCTTATCACTGATCATGCCCGGCAAGGCTTCTGGACCTGATTACTTCTCGCATAACAGCTGCCAGTGACAAGAATAATTTTCACGCTTGGAAATCATCTTTACTTGACCTGTGTACATTTACATGCTGTTCTTCTCTCTAAAATATTCTTAGTGTGAGTGATGGATGGAATCGTCTCCCTTTTTAACGCATGAATTTTCTATACAGATTTTTTCACTGAGTCTGCTAAGGTATGTGGAGCTTTTTGGTTAGTAAAAACATATCCTAGTTATTAAGCATTTATTGATTAAAATGAAGAGAGGCTGTCCTGACCAAAACAGAGAGATTGACAAGGAAGAAAACATAACAAGGATAAATGGGAGAGTAGATTGGTTTTCCCTCTTTATCTTGTTCTTAGAGAAAAGAGAAGACTAAGTGATTTTTTTTTTCCCCCTGTAAGTTGTTCTTAAAGTTTCAGCAATTTGTTCAAAGTTGAAGCCTGAATGTCAGAACACTTCAGTCTTTGCAGGCCTCAGCATCCATACAGGCTGTATTTACAAAAATAATAAAAAAAAATACAGTATTTACAAATCTCTGGACCCCTAGCAAAGATGAAATACTGAGTTACACAGTATATAAGAGGATGTCAGAGGTTGTAAAGTGACTTGATTGAGAAGGAGTTGTAGGTCTCGGTCCTTTTTTTTTGAAAAAAAAAGGTCAATTTTTGCTAAGTTTTTCATACCACCCTTATCAGCATTAAAAATACCAACATTTTAAAGTAGTTTTAGAATAGGACATTACAAGAATGAGTATAGACTTCTTAAACTAATGGAAAACAGAGTATAAAAATAAGGTTATTTTAAATATTTTGTACCCAAATCAGTAAAATGGTTCACAAAATAATTGAAGACAGTGTAGAATGAGTATCTTTTTTGATCTGTAAAAATATTAGGAGGATATATTCCTTTAAAACATTTTTCTTGTCAAATTCATTTTTTAGACTATGTAAGTCTCTGAATTGTCTTTATGGTCAGTGATTTGCACTGATTACTTTATTAATCATCTAATTCAGAAAACCCCATAGTCAGGTCATAATTTTAAAGATTAAATTTCAACCTGATAGCAAAAATTGTCACACATCAACCTTAGCACCTAAGTAGCTATCATATTTCTAATGATATATTTGGGTCCCAGAATGTTAAATTACATTACATTGTAATTTTGATTTGATTTATTTTGACAAGGTCGCTCCTCAAAAGTAGAATCTGTGGAGTTTATAGGACTACTTAAAACAGCATCTTTGTGGAAAGTGTGACGTGTGCCTTCAGTTTATCCCAGCAGAGGCTCTTGAATCATCCTGTTTCTCCCAATGTGAATCTGGTTAGCAAGTCATCAGTGACCATTTATTAAAAATCTGTTGGGTTTTTATTAGCATGTGATAGACCTTGGAGATGAGAATGTCATGGTGCACAAGGAAAATACACTTCGGTAGTCTGTTGACTGAAACCATCTAACTATTGGATAGTGGACACTTTTAGGTAACTCTAAGTTCTTCCATTTTCAGGCCTCACATCTCATATAAACATCTGACAGAGTATGTTCATGTTGGTTTTATAAATTACTAAAGTGACCTTCTGGTAACGTGGGGTGCAAATGTCAAACGTCTCAGTTGTTTGGGGTTATTTTTCATTAACTCACTGAACCATACTGAATGGATGTTTCAGATGTCAAAGTTGGAGTTGAAGAGGTCATGCAACTGGGTGAAGAAATAAGGACAAATGACCTCTTGGTGAACTTCTAATGAAAGGTTAGAGATCACAGGCTTTTTACTGCGTTATTGTAACAAGCTTTTCTGTATCAGGATAACTTTTAAATAAAGAAATGGCGTTCTTTACCTCTGTTGCTAAAGCCTTTGGAGAAATTAAACAGATTCCAAAACTGTCTCTGAAAAAATGGCATACAGACAAGTGACTGTAATAAAAATGCTAAACTGCTGAAATATGAGGTATATTTTATATCTGACTGCGCTTTGGTACGCCAAATTTCAAGTTCCTAATTTAGTAATGATATGGGAGTTACTGGTCACTTATTTTTAAGTGAGTTTTTTCATTCTGTGGAGGTAGTGGCTGAACTCTTCCTTTACTGGTCTCTATAGGGCTCTTCAGCATTGGCCTTGCTATTCTGGTTTCATAATTCCTTTCACATTCTCCTACACTGAAAAAAGAAGCTTGTGTAGAGAAGAACCAGTCTCCTTTAATTTATTCAAGTTTCAGTTTTGCTGGAGAAAAGCGTAGAACTTTCATCTGCAGGGTGAAATTTTAAACAAGCATGAACACTGTGCATGTAATGCCACATTTTTTGGCTTCTTGTTTGAGTAGTGTGTAAGAAGTGGCACAGGATCCCAAGAAGATTTGTGTACCATACAACTGCTGAGAAGGCTTCCAGTCCAGACCTCGGAAAGGCAGAAGTCCAATTATAACTCTGTGTTACAAGCTCTCAGTGTGGGAGAACAAGAGGTTCAACTGACCTTTAGTTGACAGTGGGGAGAAACTTTATCTCTTTCCTTTATCTGAGAAACAGGTTACTCTGCTGAATATGAATGGTGATTTGTTGTGTTGAATCTGAATCTGTATCTACATTTATTCAACAGTAACCTGTGAGCCACAGTTTGTGGATTTTTGGAATCATCCTATAGCTTCATAATCAAAGGAAAAAATAAGGAAACAGCTAAGTAATATTTGGGAATGTGTATAGCTTTCATTAATCAAGCAAATATGCAGTATTTGGAAAATTTGGTTATTTTTAAGGGTTGTGCACTGTAGGCATTCTAAGCACTACTATGAAGATATAACCCCTAAGAGTAACATACCCTTTAAGAAAAGGCAATAAAAATCACTCCTCAAGTTAGTTTAATTCCAACAGAATTAGTCCCTGATGATTTAATAGCTCCATTTCAGTAAATTAGTTCTAATAATTGCCTCTTGCATCTGTACCGTATGAAATGGTAGGTTGCATTTTTCATGCAGTGTTCCACTCCAGCCAGTCCACGTGTGTGAACAGGAGTGAAAGGATGTGGCTGGTTTTGCTGCCGAGTTTGCCACTGGCCAATATAGCTGCTGTTTGCAGAAAACCTGAGTGTGCAGGCTGCAGCAAACAAATTGGGGGATGTGACAGGCAACTGTTATCCAGTACAAGGTATGTGGTGTTTTTTTAAAGAAGTCGGCTGCTGTTTTCTCTCTACCTTGAATGTTAAGTTATTAGTGAAAAGCTTATGCTTTAGTTTGAGTTTTGAGGATATATTAGTGTTACCATTGCTTCCTTCAGATGGCTCAAGCAATTCTCTAAGTCTGAGGCCTTTAGGAGTGGACAGAGGAAAGAAAACATTAGTACTAGCCAAGGCGCTGTTAACAAATAGCGTGGCATATTATGGTAGAGCATTAATTATGCTTTGATACATAATTTATGTGTAGAAGCAGCTAAAGAGACGAAGGTACAAAACCTGTTGAAATAACCATTGAGATCACATGTTGCATCTAAAAATACCAATATTCTCAACCTGAAATCCTTTTTCAGGTAAGACTTTCTCAGTTTTACAAGTTTCTGAATGAAGTGGTCATTTCACAACGTTGAAATTTAAAGCTGCGAAAGAGTTGAGAGCAAGATTCTCAAAGTGACATTTGACCAAATAATTTGAACACTGATAATTTACGTAGCACAGCAGCAACATTACGCACTGTTACATTACTGCAATAGTGCTGTAGGACATGTCGGAATGATGTTGCAGGAACGTGCAAAGTTCGTGAGCATCTGAGGCTGGGAGGTTTTAAATTATGGTAATATAAGCAAGACATGCGAGGTAGGTTGTTGGCTTCCAGATGACAAATCTGGTTTTATGATTTGCTGAAATTTCCTGACGTTGCTAAGTACTGGCTAAACATGTATCCCCAATCCAGCCACGGGAGCGGCTGTTGCACCATGCGGGAACTTGTCCGTTTGTCTGTCCCTGCTGTGGGTTTTGCTCACCACTGCTGGAAAGCTGGTGGCTGCTAATGCGTTTTATTTGTAGCAAGCTTATGAAAGGAGAGAGTGTTAAAGCCAAGGTTTTCATAAAACCTTTTTTGAAGCTGCAGGAGACTTGTTGACTCTTTGGGGAAAGCTGCCTGAGGAGGATGCAGGCAAGGGAAAGGAGATCTCTCTGCCACCAGCCTGTCCAGCAAAGAGGAGTGGCAGTACCCTTCCTGAAATGAGTGCTGGGACACAGGCCTGAAGTGATGAGAAGAGTTTTAGCCAAGGCAGTGAGGGAGAACAGGAAAAAGTGCTTTTTCACGTGACCTCGTACAAGTGGGTTCTGTGTTTGTTTTATGCTGGGGTTCGGTCCTGGGTGTCAGGGAGTAGACTGGAGTCCTCTCCACAGCCTCATTGAAATGGAAATGGTTTTGCCCGCTGCTCTGGAATGCAAATTATTTTAGGAATGTTCCTGGGTCTTGAGGCTTTTTAAAACTCACACTTTTAAGATATTTTTTCTTTATGTTATTTTAACCAATTCTCATAACAAAACAAGGATCCAGGAAGATGATTGGTGCTTTGATCCTGAGCCAGAAAAATTTGAAGTGTAGGTGTGTCTTCATGTGTACAAATAGTTCCCTGCAAGTCAGTGGTGGAAAGACATGGGAAATGCAGAAATGTTTTGCTGGATCGCAATCAAAATGCTGAGTGCTTTGCAAAGCCAAACAACAAGAGCAGCCCTCAGTAAGACAGGCTGGCATGAGGTGCCATTTGGTATCATTCCCTAGGGATTTGTCTCCCTTTGTTACTATTGTTTTTTAAAAATAATATTTAATATAATTTCTTCTATTATCAGGGCACTGGAGATGGGCAAAGACTTACACTTGATGCCTTGTCTGCCATAGGTCTTTTGCTGACCAAAATAGACCAACGTCAAGTGATACAAAGCTAGGAAAATTATGATGAGAGACAGTGCCATATTTCAGAACAGGAAAACTTGCTTAGAAACAAGGAGTGGGATTTGTCGGTCTTTGTGTTTCTGGTATCGGGACACAGGATATAAAATGGATTTACTTTTAATGAATTTTTTTTTTCTTGCTTTAAACTGAGAATAGGCTTGGATAGTTAGGTGCATATGTGGACCATATTTGATGATGCTACATACTGAGGTGATCATAACCAGGTCAGAATATTGATTGGTTGCTGCAGGGAGTAGTAAGGCAGGACTCTTTTATGTGTGCAAATTTAACACTCAGTGTAGCTTTGGCAAAGTAATAGCCAACTGACCCAAACATTTTTGAAGTCAATAGGATATCTTTATTGCCTGACCTCTTGAAGTCACTAGAAACTGACAGTGTTCTTGGTTTCTTGCATACCAAGGCATTTAATCTGTAGAGATATGCATATAGTTAAAAAGTTTCCTTCAACAGCAGGATTAGTTTATATATTTGAGTAGTATTTTTTTGTGTGTATACACACTTTGAAACAATAATATGAAGGTATACAAAATATTCTTGGTAAACACATTAGAGGAAACATATACTTGAGTGCATGACTTTTGCCAACCCACAGTCTGCTTTATGATTTTGTGCACCGTTCTTTTACATCTGCATAGTCCTTTGTAAAAGAGAGAGATGTTCCATATATAACTTTGAGGTTTTTCATTATTTTTTACATTCACAACTAAGACTTACATTTGAAGAACTTCTGCAGTATCAGTGAACCATATTTCTGCGTGGGGAACATAAGTGTTTGTGTGTTGTATTGCTCAAGTTCTTTGCTTAATCAACAGAGAGATGTGGTCTCCTGTATGTAAAGAAAGACATTATGATGGCAAAACAGTTACTCTGTTTTATAATTATAAAATAAATCCATGATTTGAAAAAAAATGTAATTTTGTAAAACAACAAGGATATGCTACTTTATATGATAAATTATGAAGTTATTTATAATTTCATGTTTTCTCCAGTGAGGGACTCTACATGTGGTAGATACAAAATGCATGGAATTTCGCTGTTGGACATATTTGAGTTGCACCTAGTGTGTACCAAATCCTGTGTGTGGATGCACATGTGGGACTAACATAAACTTCAGCAGATCTGTACAGGTTTCTCTGAATGGTGATTTTAGCCCTGCATACTCATATGCATTTAGCTCTGCATACTCAACTCAATACTCCATTAATACTTAAATAATTTCTGTATTATGATTTTCCTTCCTGTTCATGAATTTGGGAGAAGAGAAACTATGTCAACAGAAATACAGTTAGCCCAGCATGAGCACTCGCAGTAGCCAAAAGAGAACAAGTAGGGACACTAGTGGAATGCTAATGCTGTGTGACAGATGCGTTGTCTCCTGAAGGTGTTTTTTTTCTGATGGATACAACCTGAGGCATAACATATGCTGAAAGTTAAACCCTGGCAACTGATTTCTGTAATGGGGGAAGAGTCCTTCCTGATTTAATCTCAGTATAAGTAGGTTAAGTGTGGGTTTCCTGTCACATCTTTGCTGTTGTATTTTAAAGACATCTGCAACCACCTTACTTACCACAGATGTCTTGAAAAAATGCTTTTACTTGCATTTTACCTTTACTGAGTTAAAGTGTGACAAAAGGTGCTGGGATAACAATGTCATCTACATGGGGCTGTTGTGAATCTATACACGGGTTGTCCTAGATGATGTTCAAAGTATTGGAAGTATAGCAGCTGCACGAATGAGTATGGTGGACAGATGACTTCACAGCATCAAGAGAAGAGTCTTCTGGTGGTGACTGGTTAACTAATGCGTCTCTTTGGCGTGCAGCATGAAACTGAGGTGCGTGTTTGAGCCGTGTAATGTCAGATCATTAGAAAGAGTATGCCAGTGCTGACTGTTGTCATTTGCTTTTGACGTTGGTTTTTTTTTGCAGAAAGCAATGTAAGGAATTCTGTAATAACCTCTGAGGTGCTTGGGACGGGGCAGATGCTGACTGGCTCAGAACAGTTGTGTTTCTACTCACAGTGAATTCATAATTAAAAAGCTATGATCCAGGTCTTTGTCTCTGTATGGCATAGGTCTCTTTTGCAGACAGCATGTTCTCTTGTCATCTACAGATGGCATCATGATGCAAGCATAAGGGTATCACCCACAGTGTCAGTGTAGCACTATGAAAGATTTTGCTGTTGCTGCCACTTACGTCTCTTCCCACATCAGTGCCTGCTTTTCCTATGGCTTATGATGCCAGGGAAGGTAGGTGTACCTCTTCTGGAAAAGAGTCAGGTCAGCAGAAGACCTCTTCTCCCATGAACCCAAGTGAGAAATCTGTGGTGTTACATGCAACACAGTTTTCTGGAACAGCTAGTTGTAGTCTTAAGTTGCAGACTTTGCAAAGTCCCTCACAGAGCAGTTTCCTGGCCTCCCTTGCTGTAGAGTTTGTCGTCTGTGGTAAAGATGAGCTTCAGGGCCAGTGAAGCAAGCACTGGCTGGTAAAACTGTGTCATCCTTCTCGAAATCTGCAGTGACATGCAGTGGATACAGGACTTTGGGTGAGAACTGCATTCAGAAACTTTAGCCAGGTGTCATCATAGTATTTTCCAGGCACAGGAGGAGTAGAAAGTGGAGCCTTTGCTGCCCCTCTCTCCGCCTTTCAATGCGAACCACTGGTAAGCAAGGCAGCTATCAAGGCTGTTGTTGGCAGCCTTCACGGATGTCTCATGCATCGTGAACAGCCCCAGAGGTGCTGTGTGGGCTGGTTTCCCTCGCTGTGCATTTCCTTGTGGGAGTCACCTTTCCTCTGGTGCAGCAGTGATCCCAGTCCTCATGTAGGTCCTCCTCATGGACCACACCTGGGAACTGGCTGTCTGATTTCATTACTCCCATATCCTCTGCATCAGAACAGGAGTAACAGGCATTGCCTTTCCCACTGTGGACCCTGGACATCCCAGAGCAGTCCCACAACCATAATGTGTACTCATCCCAAGTCATACATGCCTACAGTGTGCCCACTACAGTCACTTCCGAAACACACAATGCGTAATCTGTGAGTTTGTGGCAATGGTGGAACAACTAAGAAAACCAAAACCTAAAATCCTGGCTCCTTTGCTCTGCGACACGTCCTTCTCGGTAGGCAGTGCAGAACCCATCCCCATTTCCTCTAACCAGCGCATAACCACTTTTCACCACCATGAAGCATTGAACTTTTCATCATCCAATGTACCTGTAATCACTGCTTTGCTATCTGTAGACTGTTAACCATCTATTATACTTAACCTATTTGACCTAAATGCATAAGCTAATTTCCTAGTACTTGAAAGCCTGCAAGAACTTCGTAAGGCTTTGCCTCACATTTTCAGGGCTGCAATTTTCAGGTATGGGAAACATCCCCCACTCTACTCCTCCTCCTCTTCTGCCCATTCATTGATGAGAAAGGACAGTATTTAAGAGCAACCACAACTTCTGGCTGTGTGGGCAGCACAGCAGATTTGGCCAGTATACCTGCAGTACTTCATATAAAGGCCAGTGTGGTACACCAGTGCGGTTTACAAGGAGTAAAACTACAAAAGATTGGCCAATGGGACTGTTAAACTGAGGCCAGCACGACCACTGGCCAACCGCCTAAGGTCAGATTGGCAAGTGTCTGATGTAGCTAGAGACCACCAGGCACTGTGCCTGGTTGGCACAGCTAAGTGGCTGCCATGACTCTGTATGTGTTGCAGCCCGCTTGGTCAGGGGGCAGTACACTGTGCAATCATGCACCAGAGGCTGACCTTGAAGCAGGAGGGGCTTATGGTGGTGGTTTTCTGCAGCTAGGAAGACAGGCAGTTCTGGGTCCATGTTCAGGGTAACTGCAGGGAAGAGCTGGCATAGTTTAAGAAGGAGCTCGTAGTTCTGCTTACACTCCCTTGGCTCTGCAAATACACCTTGCCGTGCTTATCCTCACCTTGTCAGAGGTAATGTCCTGACCTAGAAGAGGAGCAGTTACTTGTGTTGGTGTACCTGCTGCTCTGTTGTTCTGCAAGTGGCTTCTGTTGCGGTGACTGGGATGCCCTCATGGAGGCGTTCCCTCTTGGTCTGTAGCCTCTGTGCCCTCCCCAAGGGCTGGACTTGGACACTACGGGGTTGCTGCTGCTAATGCTGCTTTATCAGAGGACCGTACAGCGGAGGGTGAGAATAAAGAAAGTGTCTCAGGCTTTGGTGGCTTGTGGAGAAAAACACTTTGGTGATTTATGGTTATCCTCTTCATAGTGCACTCATTCTCTGGGGCAAAGCTTGTGCAGCAGGGTCTTGTACCTTTGACCACATCCTAGGAGGACTATTAGAAATAGTGACCTGTGGGTACTGGTAAGTGCCTTTAATGCCGTGAGGGACAGCAGGTAGATGGCAGTGTCACAGACTGATACCTTCCTGGCTGCAGATGCAGAAGGCAGTCCTGTCAGTGTGGGCAGAAGGGATGGGAGGAAAGAGGCAACCTGTGCAACAGCACTTTCCTGCTGTGTTTCTTGTAGCTGGTTTTGAGTAATAAGTGAACAGAGAATTCTCACTTGCTTCTGACAGCTGCGCCTACCCCAGCAGCAGATTAGCCTTTTGATTGCATTGGAGGTGTCTCATAGGTGTTTGTGTTGCTTTGGACTGTGCTGTTCTTCATCTGAGTCCTTCTGATGTCATTCTGACCTGTAACAGTCTGTCAAGAGGTATGGTCTTCTGTCCCAACTAGTGTATGTGCTCCTTCTTCTCCATGCCCCCTCCTCTACCACTGAACACCACAGAACAATTCAACCAAACCTTAACTGAGGTGTTTATGGGCCACAGTGTCAGTGGAACATATCTGGATGGCAGACATGGGGGACAGGGAGAGGATGGACTGAGGCTGGACTGTCTCAAGACAGGAGACTGCTGCAGTCCAGTTGTGGGAGGATGAAGGTGTGTTACTGGCTCAAACCATATGGAAGGGGAGAGTTTATGTTGTGGTGGTTTGTCAGGTAATTGCCTTGCAGATTGAATGCCAGCACAATTAAATCATTTTGCATAGTAATTCAGTGGGGGGATGAAATCTTTATTAGTTGATGGCACTGCTTTGACAGTGACAACATGTAGCCTGCTGTGTCTGGGGATGACAAAGGTTGGCATGTATACAGTGACATATGGATGCCATTAGAGTCCACTGTTCCCTCTGCAAGGCCTAAATTCTTAGAAGTTGACACCACAGACAAGTGCGTTGCTCTCAGCCAGAATGGAGTCAAACTGCAGAGTAGGTTTTTTTGCAGAAAGAAAGTGTTTTCTGGCCAATGGAAATCAGATTAGGACACTTGCTGCTTAGAAAGCCTGCTCTCAGCAAACATGGCTGTTTTCATCTGGAAAGAGGACTCGCTGATGTCCTTTTAGCATGCAGACCCCTTTACTGCTTCTCTCTCACATCTACACACAGTCCCAGTCAGAGACAAAAACCAGTTTATAAGCTGTATGTTCACTGGAGGCAGCTGTTTTGGCAGAGGACAGAGGTTACAGAAGAGAAGTTGATGTGCTGGCACCTGTGTTTCATGCCTCATCTGCAGTCCCCTTGATCTCAGACAGAAGTGATGTACCAGCAGCCCACCTGTTCTCTGCCTGGCTTCTTGTTAAAACAAACTACAATACGTAGGACTTGATTAATTTGCTGAAACATAAGCATCTAATGCTGTCTGAGATGCCCTGGATAGCCCTGTCTGGCTTCTAGCTCCTGGTCCAGAAGGATTCTTCTTTCTCTGTAACCAATATTGTAGCTGTCAGCCTCATGTGGGTGCTTCAGATGTCCTAGGGCACCTCAAAGATACAGGATGCTTGTGCATGGGCAATTGAAGTGTCTTTCCTCATGGTGTCTTCCCTGCTGAAAGTCTCTGATGAGCTGCTCCCTGTCAGTTTTATCCCACTGATGTTACGGAATGTGTGCAGCCCAAAGGTGGGAGGAATCTCTTTGGGTTTGTGTTGAAAATATGAATTTTCTGCAATAAAGTCTACAGTATACCTGTCAACTACCCCTCACCACCCACCACTGCAAATCACTCTTTAAAATGCAAAGCCTGTACTTCTCTGTTGAAGTCAGTATAGGCTTGAAAGACGTGTTTAAGCATGTGGGAAGGAAAGATCAGGCAGCTCCTTACATTTTGACACCAGAACTCTTCCAAATTCCAGAGTGCAGAGCATCTATAAAATACATTTTCTTTACAAATTGTCTCTTATGCTAGGACTGACAATTTACATCCTTGGGGGGTTGATTATGTTGTGATGAGACACATCACAAGCTAGCAAGTCTGATTTACTTAACTTTGTGTGTTCTTGGTTTTGGGAGTGGGTCTGTGAACACTTAAATGACGATATGTTAAGTTTATCAATTGTTAAGTTGCTAATGTAATTGGCATACTTGTTATGTTGCCCAGTAATGATGATCTGTATGTACATCACCGTTGAGTAAATGCTGGGGGGAACGCTCAGCATGGCTGCTTTTGTAAGCAGGGACAGACAGAATGGCCTCAAGATAAGATGCCAACTTAGTTGCTTACAGTGGATCACTAGAAGCGTTACCTTCGTCATCTCGAACTTGAAAATGGCACTACAGTGTGCTCGTAGATTTCGGCAGATGGCTGGATCTCAGCTTCCTCATCCTGTTTGTGGACAACCTGGCAGAGTCACAGCTTCTTCCTTGGCAAATTCTCATCAGCAGATCACAGACTCCTCCCTGCCTTATCACGCTCTGCGTTCGCCTTATCTTACCACTTCTTTACTGCCCTTGAGTCTGTTTCCTCCTCAGTTCTCATTATTCTTTGCCATCCATTTTTCCTGTCATCTTTATTGCCTTCTCCCATACTCCTCCTCCCTCAGTTCTTCAAACCAGCTCCAATTGATTTGGAGGTATCTTACTAAGGATCATTGTATTTTTAAAAATGAAGGTGTTTTCTTTGACCCATTTCAGTCAGCAACAGAATACTGTTCTCTTCATCAGAGTCAAGTTTTCACCCTAAATCATATACGTACACCTTCAAACACTGCCTGAAATTTTCAAGATTTGTACAGGGCACAACAAAACGGCATAAGCTGATGTGATTTATGTAGTTATTTGCATGCCCTCGTATTATTACCTGCCTTATTATTTCTGTTGCTCCAAGTAGCTTTATCCACACATTGGAATCCCACTGTGTGGGAGACTGCTCAGACAGCTACAGAAAACTCAGGCTCCGGTCCTGTGTGCTTATAGTAAAATTTCAGTCAAAAACCAGCAGATGAATGGGAAGGGAACAAGATGAACAGAGTTCAGCAGAAAGCTAGAAGTCTCCAAAAGTCTTTCTGGAGAGCAAATAATATGTCTTCTCCTATATATAGTTAATATTCCCTTTCACTTTGCAAGGGTGAGGACTTTTAAGATGGATACCAGAAATAGCAGGCTTAAACACAGAATGGTATGCAATGGGGTAAAATACATGGCACCTGAAAATTCTGTTTTAATAATAAACGTTAATGATGATGTGGGATACAGTGAACTGCTCTTAATTGAAGTGCATTACATGAATATTGTCAGTTCACATTGTTTGTGAAATGAAGTGGAATAATTTGTTAAGGAGTAAAAAATAAATGGATTTACTCTTTTTCTCTACAAATTGAAATTATTCCTTGTTGATTTCCCTAGATATGTTCTCCTTATTTTCTAAAGAACTAAAAAATTATGCATATGATAACTAGCATGAGGTTTAAACATGAGTAGTGCTAGTTTAGAAAACTGATCATTCTTTTTTCATTTATTTTATGTAGGTTTCCTTTGCCTGATCTGTAAACATGTCCACAGACCTGCTATGTAAGTACATTTCCATCGTCCCACCATGATTTTTGGTACCATATGTTTTTAGCAGATTCCCAGATGTGCTCATGATTGATGTCTTTTATCTTAAGTATAGTCTGCTTTTACATTTGCATTTCTTCTGAGACATCTGTGGAACAACATTACCATTATAATCAACGGGATTGTTCTTGGAGTAAAGTATGACTTAATATCAGTAAAATTGTAAAAATCTGGCCCATGTATAGGAACAGACTGGTTCATTGAGACTTAAAGTTATAATTCTATCTAAAATATTTTGTCTATTTTTGGCACAAATACCATCCCAGATTACTACTGAGTGATGTGCTTGGGGTTTTTTAATCACTTTGTGAATTTAACTCTTGTGTTTCCAAGGCATCATTATCCAAGTCACATCCAAATCTCACACTTCATCACTATTATCCATCCTTCTTTTTCAACAGCAAAGAATATACAAGTGGCATATCGTTATATTTTGCTGTTGTTAAGTACCACAAAAAAAATACCGCTCAGGTCTCCCCGATACTTGCACTCTCTCGCTTCAGCCTAAGTTATCTGCAGCATTAAGCACGTTTTCTAGGCTTATTGATCTGATCTACATGCTTTCTTTTGGAGTCCCTCCAGTGTCTCAGCTGCAATTTTTATCATTGCCTTTGAGGGCTGCCCAGCTGCACACTGTGCAGTAAAAGACAGGGGAGTTTCAGAAACCCATTTTATCAGTCTTCAGTACTTCCTCAGAGGAACAAAGAAAAATTTTGGGGGGGGGCAATAACTGTAATCAGTTAATAAATATAAAAACATCAGTGGCTTACTGGCAGATAGCAGCTGTCTGTGGAGGTGGTTTCTGTACTTTAAGAGCAAGTTATTTGTGAAAGTGCATTTTTTGAACTTTATCTGCTAATTCATAATTTTTGGGCATGCTTAAGTGCCATTTAGATACAGGGAGAACTCTAAAATGAGTAATGTAATATGCCTGACTGCTGTATTAAACAGGCAAAACTGCAGTCAGGAGTGAAATGTTAGAGAGGTCAGGGCGACTGCACAGTGGTCGTGGTCAGAATCACTTGACTCCTCAGCTGTACTCACACATTAAAGCTGGTTTGATGTTTTGGCTATTTTACGCCTTGGCAGTTTCCTTTTTCTCTCTTTAGCTCAGTGTCAGCACCTCTCACACTTTTCCTAATGATCAGCGGGTTAGAGAAGTTATCACCTGAGTAGAGGTTGAAGGAGTTGGGTGTGTTCAGCCTGGAGAAGAGAAGGCTTAAAGGGGATCTAGTCATGGTCTTCCAGTACAAAAATGGTGGTTATGGGGAAGGATGTGGAAGCACTCTTTTCCCCAGCATGCACCGTGACAGAACAAGAGGCGATGACCACAAGTTGCTTCAGGGGAGATGCTCCTGGATGTAAGGGGCATTTTCACCGTGGGATTGATTAAACATTGGAATAGGCTGCCCAGGGAAATGGTGGAATTTCCCACAGTGGAAATACTCAAGATATGGCTTGGCAGAGCCTTGGGTAACACCAAACTAAGGGCCTGCTTTCAACAAGAGGCTGGGCTAGCTGATCTCCACAGGTCTCTTGCAACTTAGATAATTCTGCAGTTCTGTATTTCCTGGTGTCCTCAGCTATCTTCTGTACAGTGGTCGGTCATCCCTACTAACTGTCCCTGGTCTTAGTATTGTACTGCTTGTGCTGTGGCAGGTCCTGTGATAGTCGGTCATGCTAGAGGGATAGACGTTTGTCTTCTCGCTTGGGAGATGTGTGAAGAGACTCGAGGCAGTACCAATGCTGAGGGGACTTCCCAGGTTCCAGCTGGTGGGAGTGCACATGCGTCTGGGGTTTGTGACAGCCAGGTAGTGCCTTGGAAATACATCAGTGCACAGGAGAATGCTAAAATAGATCATGGCAAATCTGTAGAGATGTGAAATTACTCTAGATCATTATGTCTGTTTTTATATAAATAAATAGCACAGAGCCAGCCCATGAGCTTAGTACTGGCCTATGCTAACAAGCAACGCCAAGGTGTGTTTTGGGGATAACATCTACTCTGTTCCAAGTAAGGAACTTGCATGTAACCAAACGGGGAGGGGGGCAGGGGGAAAGAGAAGGAGGTGAGGAGTGTTTAGGCATGTGGAGCTGATGCCAGGTGATCTCAGCACCAGGGAAGTCTCTGGCGCTTACTGTTCAGTAGTAGACATGTAGCCTAACCACCCAGTCCCTAAGCCTGACCGCAGCACAGTCTTTCACTAATGCTTGGTTCAATACAAGGTGAAATTCTAGGATTAAAAATCTTGTTCCAGGTCACATTAATGAAGACTAGATGTATAATTAAAAAGAAAAAAAATCTAATCAAACCAGAACAAACCCCCTTAGATTCCTAGGAAAAAACCGCTGTGGTGTGGAGCACATTGCACAAAGAAAATGTCACGGCTGCACAATACAAGGGTTGCTGCAGCTAGACCTCAAACTCCAGCAGCTAAGTTTTCAAGCCTGTGGAAATAAACCAAAAAAGCCAACATCCCAGTAAAGTTTTGGCATGATGAATTTGAGGCAGCAGGTGTTTCACTGTTTTAGATGGAGAAGCTGAGGAAAAAAATAAAGTTTATAAAATGTCTGGCAGCTACTAAGGCTTGGGCAGTTGGGGAAGCAGCGGACTTCCCTTGGAGCTTGTTTTTCTTTCTATCCTTGGATGAACTAGCATGCAGTATATTATGCTGCCTGAATGTAAGGGTTTGTCACGGTTAGCGCCGGGGGCTGTCCCGGGAATGTAGGAAGGCGACGGGCGTGAATGGAGCACGCGGTGGTCGGTGGGGTTCGAGCCCACTCTTCGGGAAACCTGTTGCTGCTCCTCTCGGCCCGACCGGCCAAAGCCGCGCAGGAAAGGAGGTGGATCTTTGATCTCTTTGTTGTAGCTGCTCCCTGGGAATTTGCTGAAATCAATGCCCTGTTTTCCTGAAGAAATGAATGGCTATGCCTAACTAGCTTTGTGAAGCGCTGGGGAATTCACCGCTTCTGTTTATTGACAGCTGAAAAGGAGCACATGGTGCTGAATGGGTCCTCCTGGGGAAACAAAACAGCGCAGTTAGACTTAGTTGAACACAGGGGCATTTGGAAGCGTCTGCTGGAGGAAGACGGCATGGTTCCTGCCACCTTGTACTAGCATAGCCTGACTTTTTACTAAAAATGCCATTTTAAATAAGGTAAGAATTGTTTTGTTTTCCCATATGTAGTGAGATTATGAAATGTTTGCATTTCAGTTCTGGAGTGCAAAAACAATGTTTGAATTGTATTCTGTCATGGGAAACACCTAAGTGACTCTTGTGCTGTTTCTAGCCTGTGTGTATGTTCATTTGTTCTTTTTCTAATGGTGATTAATGAATATGAAAAGTAATGGGCAATAATTTGGTATTTGGGTCTTGCAGTCAGGTCCTGAACGTCAGTCATTTATGTAGGCTATTCTATGCAATTTTTTATGTCCTTGAGAATCAGCTGAATTGCCTCAGATGATTGCTTGACTGGTACAAGTTGCTGCGTTAATACTTCACACAAGTCAATGCCTAGCAAGCAGGCCTGTCTGACAGAAAATCTGGGAATCTAAAATCCCTTGAAATATAAGGATATATTTCCAAACCTCTGTTTCTATGCAGAGACTCAAGGCAAGAGATGGACTTACCACTACTTTCTGGTTTTAGATTACAGGTTTTTTGTAAAGTTGGCAAAGAATAGCAAGAGGAGGATGATAATGAAGCAGCAGTATTTTCTTCATGTGAGTCCAGAACAGTTTTATCAGACCAAAGGAATTCGGTGTGTAATTCATATGTAAATTTTCTACTGAAAACAGGAGAACAAATCACCAGAGTTTCTATATTAGTTTCTGTGGTGACTGAAGCAAAAGATTTCTGAGCTCACGCAGCTATAACTTTCAGGTGTGGCCCATTTATACTGCAGAAAAAAAAGTTGAGTAATGTCATTTCTTCTTTTGTCAATATGAGTGTAAGGGCAAGCTCGGAACAGAATAATTGCCATAGTGCTGCCTTCTTCCTACATGGCAGTAGGAATTGCTGGGTTTGTGTTGCAAACCTGATTAAAAGTGTCTGTGCACGTGTGCAGTTGTTTGAAAGCCCTTGAGTAGTCTCCCTAGTTTCAGGGGAAGTGCTTGGGAAGTTTTCACATTTTATCGGGGTAGTTTGCATTCCTCACTCTGCCACTTTTTCTGTGAGTGACTTTGAGCTAGCAGTCTTCCTAGTTTTGTCTCATTTTGCTCTGCTCTGCAGCATAACTTACCTGTTTTTCTTGGAAGCACTGGGGCTCCATATGCAAACGTGCTTTCTTTAGAATACTTTGTGATCCTGAAAGTGAAAATACATTGCTTAACTGTAGAGCGTCAGCATTTTTGCTTGCGGCTTCTCTCTAGGTTTCCAAGATTTTCAGAGGGAAAAACAACAAAAGCAAATGCATTTATGATTTTGACAAAAGTATAAAAATACTGAGCTCTAGCAGGCTGATACTGATGTTTGTGGGCTCTGTTGTCATTCTTGTGATCCAAATGTGTCAAGTGTTTTTTGGCATCACTTAAGTGTATTTATACATGACAGGCACTGGAAGCCGCTAGAATTTAAAGCTAAAGCTAATTTGAAGTTAACATTTAAGTTGGAAAGGAGATACATTTGTAGGTCATTTTAATGCTGTAATAGGGATTTGTTATGAAAATGTTGACTGGTGAGGGTTTCTGGGTAGTTGTAATGGTGTAAATAGAGAAGAATTACGGTTGTGGAAAGCTGTGTTGATGAGATCTTTTTTGGTTAGTATAATGGAGAAGAAAGTAGATGATTCATGTGTGACACAGAAGGTGGCATTTGTTCTCTGTTACTTGGGTGATAAGGCAAGGCAGTGTGTGTTATGTTTAACTTACTGGACTGGAGGGTGCTTAGCCAGATGTGTGTAGGGAAGTACATGGGGATGTTTTGGCAAGCAGTTGTCCCTTTGCCTCTTCTAACATCAGGGATCTTTATAAAATATTAGTATTATTGTTACCTATTGGCAATGTTGAAGTGGAAGGAGTATAAAATAATTGATTTCCAATCAATAGAGTAAGAGATACCAAATACAAACCTGGATATGTGATCATACACAGCTCTAACTAAATATGCATGTTAAATGACCAGGGTTATACAAATAAGTAGCTGAGGAATGGTGCATTTCCCCCAAGGTGATGTCTTTACCATCTGTTGATCTTGTTCTTCAAGCTAGGAACATATGAAAATGGGAGCAAATTATTTGTGATTTCGCTTTGCAAGGTTGCTTCTTAGATTCTAGTAATAGAGACTATTGTTATTTTTCTTTTTGTGACTCTTGGAAATAGTTTAAAGAAACTACAAATTAATCAGAAACATAGAAAAAACGTTCGGATTTTATTTCATCTCAAACTGAGATGACTACCAACAGAAGAATGAATAGGGCTTCGTGGAGATACATTATAATCTGAGTTTAGAGTGCTTCATCTGCAAAAAAAATCTGCAGGTTTTTCTAAATGCACAAATTTTTTCAACTCTCAGATGTGATTCTTCAATAATGCTCTCTAATCACGTACTTTGTTTTGGAGAACTAGACTGAAGGCTGTCCTTACACCTGAGGAGAATAGTTATTGTAAGAGAAATGTACTATACAGCTGCCCAATCTGTTGCTGCCTATTTTATTATTCTTTTTTCATTAGTTTGTTAAAGAAGCACAGGTGGACATGATTTCTTTAGTACAGCATCAGTCAAGACATTAGGTAGTTATCTTATGGTTCCCATTTAAAGTCTTTAGAGTAGAAAAAAAGAGATACCTGTTAGATCTCAGGAAAAAGAGAGCAAGTAAATGGAAATACAGATATGACACTTGCATGTGAGTATTTATTTGACAGAAATACATTTTTGTGTCTGTTCAGCAGCAGAGCTTCCCAATGTCTATGTTTTTTTGAATAAATCACTTCATGCCTTAAAAGAGGAGAATAATTTAACAGGATAATAAAGGCTAAGGATGAGGCATTCCTACCTGTTTTGTACCCAGAGAAGCTGGGAAACAAGCATCCTTTACATGTTGGAAATTAAGCAAATAATAACAGAATTTGTTGGCTGTATCCTCTGTTATGAAGGTGATGCTTAGTAAGAACTAAAGCTGTTCTGCTAAGCTGTTAATGACCGTTCATTTACAAAAAACAATGCATTTAAAAAGGACTCCTACATTTCAGTATTTAAAATATATGCTTTATGTTTCATTAGTAAAAAAAAAAAAATTAATTTTTTTTGTTCTCTTGGGTGAATTGAAATACCTGTGAGAGGTTTGGACAGTTCACTGAGGAAGTTAACTGATTTTCCAGTTTTATTCACACTTAGTTTCCACTGAGTGTAATATGGATTGCAGCGTTCTTTCCAGATTGGCCATCCAAGGTCTCAGCCCGCAGCAGTCCTAAGTGTCTGTGTATTCACTTCTCCACATGGACTTCCTTCTTTCATGATGTGGCTACTCGCACATCAGTAGAGCTATATGTACGGAATTCTACCTGCAGAAGTGGGTCTTATGGTTTCCACACTGTGCTTTTATTCCCACTAAATGTGGCTTGCTTCATTTTGTTATAATGGCCTCTAAAGACCTGAGTTTCTCCGCCCGCAGGATGAGTACAGCATCTCTTCACTCTATCATGCCAGGCTTCCTCATTGCATCCTACAGTAAACTCACATTTCCTTCTCCAAAGCATGTCTACCTGCCTGGTTCTTTCGACCAGTAATCAGCTGGAAATATATCCTAGCCACTAGCGCCTTTGATGGGTGAGTTTCCACAAGTTCATGTTGAAAGCTGTGTCAGGAGTGGAAGAGTGAGAATTGGTTTGGGCTTGTTTCTAAGGTGTCTTTTGCCACTGAGCCCTCCACCAGTCTCCTCCACGTGACATCTGGACTTGGTGGCCAGTAACAACGAAGTGCAGTGAAGGAGAGAGAGACCCTGTCCGAGGTTTCCTTTTAAGGGAATGTTGCAGGGGTTGGAAATCTTTCAACTAATTAATACTAAGCATTAGTCATTAGAATTGCTGCACTTCGTTTATCAGAATTGAAACCATGGTGTTGACCTGCCATGAATAAAACAGCTGTATTAATGCACTTAACAGTGTGTGTAGTTGCGTGCGTGTGTATTTATACATACATACATTTAGGAAGACATATGTGTTTGTGAATTTTTCTGGTGTCTGTGTTAAATTGCAGCAGTAGCATTAACATCCACTAAAAGGTCTGATGCTAAAATAAATCAACCAGCCTGCCAAAGATCTCCCTGAAAGAAAAGTGCTTGAGACCAGCTAAAGCTACTTTTGCTGTGGGAGGTAAAACTTGTGCTGTGGGAGTTGTAGATTAGAGGGTCCAACATGTGGCCCAGGAACCACAGGATGCTTATGAGCAGTTTGAATATGACTGTCTTGATGGCTGTCTGTATTTCTGTGGACACGGAGGGATTTTAGTTTTGCTGTCAGCAGCGTGGAAGCAGTGCAGTTTGGACAGCACTAGTGAAGACCTGCAGCAAGAAAGTGTCACAGCCAAGGAGCCACAGCCTTGCACCAGGACCAGCTGCTGCTGGCTGCTGGGGGAGATGGACAGAGTGCAACAGGAAGGCTTGGCTCTCAGGAAGCTTTTGCTGGGCATTTTGTAGGAATACCCTATGCTGACTGAGGCTGTTTCTCATTAAAAAATAGTAGTTGTTTCTGTGAATTTGATGTTAACCTTTTTCCCTGTTTCTGGATCTAATTTTATGACTTCATGCCAAGCCAGTGGAGGGAGAGGGAGAGAAGGAAAAAACCCCAAAAAAATCCAACTGCATTTTTCAGTTTGATTCTTTGTAATGTATTCAGCTTTCAGCAATGCGAGAAGTCTCTGTACTGCTAAGAAGCTCTTACATGTAAAATGCGGGAGGTGACTTCACTTGAACTGTGCTCATTATGTATATGGGTTCTGATAGCAACCAAACCCCATGTGGTGTACCAGAAATGTGACACGTACATTTTAGTGCCAAGAATAACCAGAAAAAGATTATTTTTTTTTAAATGAGCTTTCAATCAATCAATCAATGCTTTGATCTCAAGTTATTTTTACATGAATGAACCTACCAAGAACTGTGATGAACTGGTTGCTCAGACTGCAGAGTTAAGTTAAACTTGATAAACACACCTACATACTTTCCCTGCTGTTTGGTTTGCTTGGTTTGGGGTTTTTTCTTTAAGTTTGCAGGAAAGTTTTATAAATTACTGCCCTTTCAGGTGTTTGAACAGTGAAGGTAATTTTTTTTTTCCTCCTAGCTGTGAAGTTTGCAAGATACAGCATAGCACAGGTATCCTTATTCTGCAGAAGCTTCGTGGGAACCTGCTGAAGCTGCTGTGTGCAGTGACATTGCCGAATTTCACAGCCAGGCTGGGCTCCTTGAGGCTTGTCTTAACTGTTTTGCTCCTAAAATTTGCAAGCTGGAAGGAGCACAGTAGAAAGCCTCATTGGGATTGGTGGGAGGATGACTTTTTATGGTAAGCTGGTTAAATTCCTTCTGGCTGTGCCTGTTGTCAACAGCTTCATAGTCAACAAGCGAAAAACTTACTGTTCCCAGATGTGCTCGACTGTCATCATGATTACTCCCTATTAGGAACTACTAATGCATCGTAGTTGTTGTTATCTTTTATATGTTTGTATAACAAATAGTTTTGGAGTTCTGGAGAGTTTACATACTGGAACTTGTGTCTGTCAGGAAAATGCATGCGTGCTTTGTGTTAGAAGATTTCTTTACAGTCAGATAAGTGTTGAGCCTCCCTTCTAGAGGCATCCTTCCATAAGAACAGCTGTGCTGGACAGGATTGTACTGCTGTGAGACAGGAGCTAGTGCCTTGATGGATGATCTCCTGCTGCTGGAGACCCAAGGATGTACTCTGCCTCAGAATCTTCTTTCCTCTTGGGAATAAAGACAGGGGCACGATGGAGGTGAGGTGAGGGAAAGTGTCACTACAAATCAGTGGCTGGGTCAGCATGCCTAGGGGCTGGGCTCACCTGCAGTGCTGGGTCCCACTTCTAGGGAATTAGCTCAACCTGCTGGTCTGACTGAACATATGGGGTGGCAGTAAGCCATGTTTGCTCTTCTATTTCTGTTTCTGTCTCCAAATATAGTAAGTCATTTTTTAAGTTTTACATTTTAGTAGTGAGGTTGTGTTCCTATCAATATGTTTAATGTTAAGAATGACTGCTGGGATGTTTGCAAACCACCTACTGTTCTCCCTGGGGAAAGGCGACCCCAAAAGAGGCATAGGCGTTTACTTGCGGGGTGCTGCTGACCCCTGAGCAGGACCAGGGCTCCTCCTCCCCCTCCACCAGCATCACAGGGGCTCTGGTCCACTTGCCTGCAAGCCCAGAGATGGCAGCCGGCAGCACAAGGCCTTGATAAGGGAGCCAATGTTGCCCCAGCAGCATGTCCCACAGTGTCTGTGCTGGCGCCACCAGGTAGAGACTGTGAGGCTTCAGGGTCTCAGTGTGTCAAAGACATGGGAACTCACTGCTTGAAATCTACTGAAAGTTTCCCACTCAAGCACTTAGGAGTAAGTCTCTTCCCCTCCTCTGCCCCCCTTCTTTTTTTTGGGGGGTGTTATTTTGAGTGCAGGGTTATGGAAAATACAATACCTGCTTTCCAACTAATGTGCTATGTGGTGCCTGAAAGTGCAAGTTTTCAGTCTTGCTTCAGGTGAGCAATTATGATTAGAAAGTCAGCCTGGAGTGTTGTTTCCCAATTTTTTTTTTTTTTCTTTTTTTCCATGCAGAGCTGAGCAGGTATAATTCTGCTAATACAAGGTTTTGTTGTATCAGATAGAAGAAACAGGAAAAAGAGACAATCGAAGATATGTTCACCTATTTTTGTGTTGGACTAGGGATCAGTTATTACAGTTAAAAAGTGAAGATCGCTAGTAGAAAATTTAGCATGACAGAATATCAGAGGTTAATGGGATTTGAATAAAATTATTCTGAATTCTGGTAATTATAACAAGTTCTATTTTACTATAAGTAGGATGAATTATTAATCAATTAAGAGCTTCAGCTCCTTTGTAAATGCTCTTTGCACACCAAACTTACGACATGTAAGGCTTCTTTCATAAATGTTTTTTACAGAGGGAATGTGTGGCAGTGGCCCACAGTAATGGGATAATAGCTTGGGATGAGCTGTTTGCTAATTGAGTACTTTGAATTTTTTGCCAAATAAATTGCATTGTAGAACAAGGTTTTGAAGCTCTCCCAGAAAGGAGTGCTGCAGAACAAACCACATGGCAGGAAAACCTCATGTGCCTTTGTGTAAGAACCACCAAGACTGGCATACTTCACACGCAGTGTATCTTAGACAAAAAATGTCCACAAGGTATTTTTGCAGCGTTCCTCTACATGAAAGCTGTACAAGGCTGACAGAGCACTACGGTTTTACTCTGGGATAAATTACTGGTGTTTGCTATGCAAATCTTATGATTGTAATTAGGCTAGGATTTGGACTGCTGTGTACACTGATCTTTGTTCCCTTTTGCGCACAGAGCTAATTCTAATGCTGCAAAACAACACAGCAAATGTTGAGCGCTGCTCAGCTGACGATTGTTTCTCGCGGGCCGTCATGCTCAAAGTGGACATTTTAAAGGGAATGATTTACCTCTGCCTTCACAGGGCACATAAATCATACCTCGGGCATCTTGTGGTCCACTGAAGTGTTCAGGTACTGTAAAGTCTCGCTTGAATGTAGAGGTTGGAGAAAACTCAGGAAGGACTGCCTGATAGGCATCTAGGTTTTAGCAAACTGATTTTAAAAAGTGATGTTCTGCCACTGATTGGTTAAGTAGCTGGTGGTATGTTCGAGCTATCACAACAGTGATTGCAGTTCCTAGTATGGCTATGTATAGCTCCTGTTATCTCTGCAGCGGGACTTTGTGTAACCGCAGCCTGTGGCTCCTTGCCCACGCTAATGAGCTCTCCCTGAGGACGGGCTTGTGCCGGTGGGGGTGGCACGGCACTTGGACGGTGCTGCTGTTTTGGAAACTCGAGTTTGTTAACTGTGCTCGAGTCCAGCCTGCCTGAGCCGCCACAGCAGCTTGGCTAATGCTGGCCACGGGAGCTTGTCGCTGTGCAGCATGGTCAGCCCCAGAGCCATCTGGAGGACAAGGCAAGCTGGCCGCTGAGGCTGCCAGGCTGTAGTCTGCAGCAAAGGAGAGCTGTCACCTAGACCAAGACCTAGACTGGGGAGAAGTGCCCGCACGGTGAGGACAGTACAGGTGAGCCACATTCACAGACCATTCTCCGCTCAGGGGACACGACTGCCAGTGTTTTGGTCAGCCCATGTGGTGGGAGTGATCCTGCAGCCAGTGGGCGCTATTTTTTCAGTGACCCAGAGAGCAGGAGAAAGCCATGGCTGCCAGCCATGCCCCCCAGTGGCTGGGCAGAACTGGGAGCAGATGCGTTCAGATGCAGGGGTACCAGGCTAGGAGTGTACAGGAGATGTACCCTTCTCTTAGCCCATCCAGCGGTGGTTTGCAGGGCACGAGCACCTCATCCATGTGATAAGGTGGTGGCTGCATACCTGCAGCCTGGTCGGAGTCTGCACCTGCACCTGTGCTGGGCGCTTCTGTATGTGTGCCTCCCCACTGCTGCAGTGGAGTTCAGCAAAATAAAAATCTTACCAGCTACAAGATCTATTAAGCTTGTGTAGTTTTATCTACAGATAGATAAAAAAGGCATTATTTGGAACTTTTTCAGAATCATTGCAAAGACATAGAGAAAGAACAAAGAGGTACCCTCTAGGGGACAATATAGCACTGCTGCTTTAAAGATACACTAAATGACATGATCTGTTTTTTAACAGCTTGTAACTTCTGTGAATGGTATTTATTTCTTTTTGTTGCCTACTCATCTAAACCACAGCAGAGCAGAGGAACAGAGGCAGTTTACTTTTTCTTGCATGCTTGCACATTATCAAGAATTCCTGTAAACATGACATCAAATCCATTAATTTTGTTTGTGTAAATACAATTTAAGAAAGCAGGGAAACTGTAAAAGCATCAAGTGAGGTGCTAAAGTGCCTAACAAAAAGCAGAAAAATCTTCTTCACAGAAAGTGATTTTCTAACCAAGTGTATTTCATTCCTAGTGCTGATATGATAAAGTGTGTGTTGTTTCCATAGCTGGATGCTCCGTATTTCAGAACAAGTTAGAGTGTATTCTGAGGCTGTTGCTGAAAAAATTACATTTTACTTAAGCAGCCAAGTTAAAAGGGGGCATAAAATCTGTGTGAACTTTGCAAGCCAGTGCCATGCTGCACCTATGATAATGCACACATTCCTTTGCCGATGGCGTCTGTAATTTAGCATTGAAATACAAAAGATCGTGACTTGGTCTGTAATTATCTCTGAGGAAGAATGTGAACTTGACGGTTTTGCGCTGTTAGTTTGGGGGGAAGAAATTACAAAGACCGCCGTTCCCCAGAGTAGTCCCTAACATTATTATATTTACAGTGGTCTAATCCTGTGCTTCTGGTACACGTGGCAATTTTTAGTGTGCAGTAAATTCAGAGTCAGGCTACTAACCTGCTGGTGTAGGGTCAGAAATACTGTGTGGTGAATGTAATTCTGAGATGCCTGTTAAATAACAAAGCCATCTAGTTATCTTCATATGCCATGTAATGAAACAGAAAATCCTAGAACAAGCCTTGAGCAGCTTTGGATATTTCAAGGTGCCACGCAGCGATGCCCAGTCAGAATCCCAAGCCATACTAGCAAGGTGCTTAAAAGCCACTTTCAGCGCTGCAGCTAATTTCATTCAGTGCTAGCTGATGGTTTCATCCTACCAGTGAGGTGTGCCACGCACGTGGGGAGCCATCTCTGGGGCCGCTAAGCTTGGTGGCATGATCGGCACCCATTCGGATGCAAACTGGTGCATGATTTTGGAGGAATGCCTCCCCAGCACCCACACTGCATGAGTCATTTCAGACCTTATGTCTTGGATCCGGAAGACCAAGGAGGGTTAGCTGATGGGGCACTGGCACTGAATTTGGAGACCCTTTTTCCCTGCTTTCCCTTTCCAGCCTTCCCTTGAGCTGCCCACCCTGGGGCCTCTGCGGTGGGCACTGCCCCAGGGCAGCTGGAAGGTTTGCTCAGGAGCTCAGTAGTGATGAATCACAGAGGCATGGCATAGGTTGATAAGGTCGTGTACTTTATGATTAGATACATCCTCCCTCTAACAGTAGTTCTTTGTCTCTATTATGCTTTTGGTAATGTTTTTCGGCAGTTTGCGTACGACGACTCTCCAAGCAGGAGCTGTTTGACTTGAGACAAAGTCACTATTATTCTAGGTAAGCTCAGGAAACACTTATAATTTTGTTGCCCCCAGAAGACGTAGATCATTGGGAATTCACTTAGAAGTCAGTTAAGTTAAATCACCAAGAAAATATTTTTTTTTTCTTGCAGCCTAGCTGTAAAGGACTTTCAGGTACATAAAGCAGTGTGTAACAAGAAAAATCTGCCTTGCAGCTGTGTTTTTTATTTTCTGTGCATTTTAAGTGATGGCTGTAGAGTGGCATGTCCTTTGTCCGTAGCACCAGCAAAAAAAAATAATGTATTTCAACTATTCATAGTGCAGGTGTGTAGTCTGCAAGCCGTGGCAAAACTTCTACATGGTCCCCAAATTATTGAAAAATACAGACTACTGCAGTGCTTGCAGCCTGACCAACATGTAAGTGTACCTCCTCAGTTAGAGTTGATGGGAGATCCCAAAGAACTCAGCAGGAACACGTTAGGCCTATTTGCGGAGATTTTGGATTAGGCTCTTGAGGCGTGTAATTTAGTCAAGTACCTACTTGTGTTTACAAACTGAAACCTTTCTGAGCTGCCCTGAATATGGCATTTATGGTGCTGCTGTCCTTTCTCAAACACCATCTCTGATGTCCCTCCAGGTGGTGTCACGTGAGCCCTTACGCTTCTCTTGACCTCTCTTTGGCTATGAGCCTGTCTGTGGTGAAGCCTCATCTCTCCTGCCCCAGTCTATGCTACAGCATCCCGTGGCTCTCTTGGACTCTCTTGGCCATTCTGGCTCCTGTCCTCTGCTTCTGATTGTTACTTGCTGAATAGACTTGCTTAGCAGAGTTTTCAGAAGTAAAACAAAAAGAGGTAGTCATGGATGACCAATATCAACTTTTCCTTTTAACTCAGTTGTAAAGCGTTGCTGGCTCACTGGTTTGGTTTCTACTGTCTATAAAAGGTTTTGTGCAAGAAGTCCCCTTTTTCCCATCGCCCTGTGTGACACCAGTGCTGGGATGACCTTCTGCTGGAGAGTCTCATTGCTCAGTTGTTTCGCTGCTCCGTAAGGGTTTCCCTGACAACCAGTTTGAGCTACACTGAACCAAAAATATCTCACTGTGCTGGGGGAGAGTCAGTTTGCAGACATGCATTTCTCCTTAACGACTTCTCTGGATGGTTCGTGTGTTCAGCCTGCAGATGTCATTATTGTGAACACGTGGCATGCCCCTTTTGCTTACTTCCACAGGCAGCACGGCCTGTGAGGAGGCTGCCCTTGCGTAATTATCAACTGAGTTGTATCTGTTAGACCCGTCATACTAACTTTTCATGGTACACCAAGGGTCTCGTCTTCTGAGGATGGTCTGTGCAGGCTCACAAAGTCACAGTAATCTTTCTTGGACTCCCTGGATCTCTGCAAATTACCTCGGTTATTACTAGCAACTTTGCCCTTCTCATTTCTGTATAAATATATGCACCTTGATTTATAGGTGTGCATGCTGTGAGCTCCAGTTTTGCTGCCATCCTAGTCTTCAAAGGCACAGTTTGCGACACCTCCAAATGAACATGCGTATAAATATTTGGAGGTCAGGACCCACCAATTCGCACAGGAGAGAATGCACAAACTGGACGTGTTATTTCAAACCTTCTTAGTTCAGTTTTGGCTTGCAGATTATCTTTTCATACCTAATGTGCAACAGTGGTGTGGAGAAAAGCACTGGTAATTCAAAATGTGTTCTCAAGGTGACAAAATTAACGAGACTAAATTGGAGAGCAGTATGTCCTTCTTAGTAACAGGTTCCCTTTTCTGGATTTGTAGGGTGTGAGGATTGCGGTAAAAGCCTTATAGGAGAATGCAGACTCCACGGACCACTCATCAAGGCTAAAGATAGGGTTATTCCTAGCCGAGCCCGTCTCACCCTACCTCATTACCTCACTTTGCGAGTGTTGGAGCTGAGAGCTGGAAACCAGCAGAGTAAGTATTTTAGCTCTTTTTCACACATTTGAGAAAGAGGAGGCAAAAGTACTGACACTGGCTTCTTTTCATGAATAACTCAAGGCATAATCATTGGGTATTAGCAGTATGAAGACTACTTTATTGTCAGCTGAGCACAGCTAAAGCTAGCATTCAGCCGCCTGTTTTTTTATGACTGATTTCTAGTAACTTCGATGCATAGACTGATGGCAGAATATTAGCCAGAGCTGGTATGACATTTAGCTGTGAGCAGTCAGTTAGCTCTGTTCAGTCAATACAAGTTTAATGAATGTTGAATTTGTGTCTTAACAGTAACAGCCACGCACTGTTACATACTTTTTTCTTTTCCCCAAGCATGCAAAACAGGAAACTCAGAAGAACACAGGGGGTTAATTTACTTTCAGCAGCATCTTCAGTTCATATTATGGAAAGACTGTTAGTTTCCTACTGAGGGCAGGGCAATTTGAATGCCCAAACTTGAACAAGGGAATGAGATCCTCAGTGTGCAAATTTTCAGCAGCTATCTGTGTAAAATTAGTCCTGCCTAGATTGCATTTCAGAAAGAGAATGACAAGATGCCTGTTGTGTTGCGCCATTGGTATTAGGTAGGAGAGTAACTAAAGTGATTAAGATAGCTAATGTTGTGTTTTTATAGGATCTCCCCACTCATACTGGGAGAGAACAACCTCGCAAATTATGCCGACAAGCAGAACACTATGATAACATTAGCTTGTAGATTGAAGAGTATCAACACTTCTGTGTTGCATACTCAGTTTAATATCCTGTCATGGATTTTAGGCATTTCTGTATTCGATGTAATACCCATTTTTTTAAAAAAATCTCTATACTTATTTATATCCATTTTAGATTCTTCCCATTAGAATTATTTATGTGGGTTATTTGTCTAGAAGAATTATTCATGTGTTCTGAACTATTGTGTTTATCTCCATTTTCACAACTGTTAATATATAAGAAATAGTGATGTCTATATTAATACTAGACTGGTCTTTTTTTTATTCACAGTCCTTGGAGTATTTGCAAAGAAAGTAATACAGAAGAGAACACAGTTTGGTCCTTATGTTGGTCAACTGTCTACAAAACTGACCCGCTATGATGAGAGCAGGCTAGTCCTGCAGGTAAAAACACAGTGACTTACTATGAAGTGCATATGTATCTTTAACAGCTCATATGTATTTATGTATTTTAACCAGTCAATTTGATGTCTGATCTAGTTAATCAATTGTACATCTGATCTGTATGCGTGAATGTAAATCACATTATTATACAGCACAGCATAACCTGAAGTACCAAAATGTTTCTGTATATTGTGTTTTCTATAATTTTGCTTTCCTGTTTTCTATTTTTACTGTTTACAGGGTGATTTATCTATCAGTCTGACAGCTCTTGATAAACTTTTCACAGAGCACAGATACTGGAAGTATCAGAGGATAGTATTGTCTTCCCAGATAAAACAAAAGGATTTGTGCCTAACACCATGCCACTGCGAGGGTTAAGTTTGTGCAGTGAGTTAGCAATAGTGGCAGAAATACACACTAAGGGACCTGCTTAGTAGGGAGGAACAGTGCCAGGGATGGGGAAACACTTCTTAATGATGTGATTAAATATAAACTTTGACACACAGTGCTCTAATTCAGTTCATTTAGTCAGATTGTTATTTGGGGCTGGTACCATCCCTTGCTGCATGCACAGATACTGATAATCTCATCTGGACTGTGACATTATTGTTTGTACTTTATTGAGCACAAATGGTGGCCTCTCAGGACTAGCCTAGCTTAGACATAATCTACATGCACATCCTTTCCCACAGGAATTCCTTGGGAGCAATAGTTGATTGTAATCCTCTAGGCCCCAGTCTTTGCGTTTTGCTGCACAGGTTCATGCCTGGGCACACCTCTGTCATACAGTAAGTCCATGGTCAAGCCACAGCCTCCATCAGGACTTCCAACAGGTCCCAGTTCTTCCAGAGCCTGCATTTCATATCAGGCCCTCTCACCTCACAGCAGAGAGGGACCAGCAGCAGCTGTCATGTGACATGCTTTATGTTTTCATTTGAGCTTTGTGCAGAAGCTTGGGACTGGAAAACACCGTGTGTTGTGGAGGAAGGCATAGATACATACACTTCTGTAACTTCATTTGAGAGCAAAAGTAATAGCTTCAGTAATCGCTGTAAACTTCATTTGCTCATGGAAGTCATGTGAATGGTCTGCTAGGAAAGTAACACTGTCCTTCCGTGGGATTTTCATGGCATGTTGACACCAGAGAGGATTTGTTCTTCTCCATAACTAAATTTCTTCTCTCTTTTTATGAGACACTTTAGTTCTCACAAATGCAGAAAACATACTTCTCTAACAAGCTTGTGAGCATGGATGAGCTAAGCACCCAGTTCCTTCCTCTTCACCAAGCCATTGTAAACCACACCCTATCCTCTATCAGTCAGCTCCGTTTGCTTAAAAGTATACAATGATAAAAGCACAGCTCTAACGGATGAATGGACTGTTTCTTCAGGAGACTGGAGTCCCAGGTTTCCTACATGACAGCAGTAGCTGCCTTGACTTCTCCCTAGCAGCATTCTGAGTATGTGACCAAACTTGTCCTACAGGCAGGTGTTTTCATTGGAAACATGACAAAGTTAGATAAAATAGTTCCCAGAAGCAATGGAAATGTAACTTTTTTTGCAATTAATTGCACAGTTGCATGCTTAGTAGAATAGATACATGCTGTACTGGCATCTGTTACACAGCTTCAGCTGCCCATGTTCAAGACTATATTGCAGAAAAGCAACTGTCTTGTATGAGGCTGGGAGTGTTTGCCTCGTAGAGGCATTCTCTTGGAAAGGAGTCTAGGAAGAATGAAGTAAAGCAGAAAGGAGATCTTTTGGCACAAATCTTCATTTGTATTTACTTTTTGCATTGTTAAGGGGAAAAAGAGATGACAATTAAAATGCCATTGTATTGTATGTTACCTCTCTGGTCGTATTATACAAGTTATACAATTGTTCCACGCAGAAGGTGGTGTTAATACAGCACTAAAGTTTGAGATTATCAAGTACTCAGGAAGTACATTAAGGCATGAAGCTTATCTTTCTACCTGCCTGCACTTAGTTCTTATAATATTATCTTTATATAACATAAAAATGATGAAATATAAACTGGAAATACATACAAAGGCCTACAGTTATTTTAGTAGCTGCTCGACAGGTATTCATTCTTACTTTCTTTTGCACTTGGTATTCTTTAAGAGTGATCTATTTCAAAACAACCACGATTTCAAAGGGCACATGACCAAGACAGGGTAAGTAACCGATAGCCGTGATTCCAAGTTAAAGAAGACTAGTGTGCATCTATACAGGACTTTGTTTTATCATGTTCTGTCTTCTGTCCTCCCCTTTGTTTCAGGTATTGAAAGATGGAGGGAAGTACTTTCTGGACACTCCCAATGAAGACTGTGGAAACTGGATGATGTTTGTCCGGCTAGCCCGGAACCAAGAAGAACAGACCCTTGTGGCTTATCAGCACTGTGGAGAAGTCTACTTCACAACTGTTAAGGTAGTTAAACCCACATTGCTTCACCTGTCATCCAAATGGCAATTCATAGGCAAAGGTTCTGAAAGGCTAACCCTTTTACAGATGAAAGATTGAATATATTCTGCCAACTGGATCTTTATTACATACCACCTTTTATATCACTTAATCCTAATAAAGCAAGCAGCGTATGGGGTTTTCCAGTAAAAGGTGGTGCGTATCTGCTACTGTGGGTAGTGAAGAAACTGAGCAGGGGGAAACACAAATGTCATTCATGATGGTGGTGTTTAAACCTGAATGTTGTAAAGTTCTTCAGTTCCAGATAGGTATGTGGTGAGATTATCTAGCATTGTTACATTCAAAACTACTTCATCCTGGAAAGAACGAACACATTCCTTTCCTTTATTACAATTTTGGACATGCATTGTATTCTGAGCACATTACCAGGTGCTTAGGAATAGGGTGCTAAGCAGAATCTTTACAAACTATTTTCCGTGCTCATTATATCTGAAGACTTAACTGCAGAACTTAAAATACTGCAATGTTGCCATGACATGATCAGTTTATGTTAGAGATTCTGGACTGCATCTTCATCTGAGGAGAGAGAACAAAGTACTCTGTATTTATGAATGACACTGGAACATACAGTTTTGGGTTTTGTTGCTTTGGCCACTTTCTCAGGCAAGGTTTGCTTTAATCAGGACTTACTTTTTTGTACACTTAGGAAACTGAAATCTATATGTTGAACTTTCATTGTTTACCTTTTTAATATTTAAGTTAGTGCTTGTATATCGTGAGCAACATTAAAAATTGAAAAAAAGAGAGAATATTTAGTCAAAAGAAGTTACTATGGGATTAAAATCCAGCATTTCAGTTTCGTTTCCAGGATTGGCATATGTTTCTGTGGGATATGTGTTTCTCTACCTTTACATGAGAAAAATATTTACCACACAGTGATGATGTGAAAGTACGTTACTAGTGATAACACTTCACAGCTTCCGTCTTTTATAACAGTATAAAGTATTTCTTTTGGATTAATATTAAAATATTAATTTTTTAAAAAGAAAATCAATGTAAGACAGTATATGCTAATCTGAGACATTGTTTAGGCTGTGTTTGAGATTCTGATGCAGTCCATACCATTTGAGATTTCAGTTGGATTTTAAATGCATGCTGTACTTGTGAAACTGACAGGATTAATACTACTATATTTGGTAAGCATGAACAAATGCTTTTCTAAGAAGTTGTAGTTATGAACTGGTAACTTACAATTTCCAGTATAGTTTAAATACTGTTGAACTAGCTCTCTCCTGACTTCAGCAGAACTCTGCTCATTGGAATTAATGGAGAGTTGCATCCTATATACTGACATGAAGAGTATTTTAGGATTAGGAATTTGTCTTGGAACCTTTACTGTGCTGTGTATCATAGGGAGTTACTCAGAGTTTATTTTTCCAAAGTCCTAGTATTATTTGTGGTACTGTGGCATCCTGCAGGTTTTGTCCTGCTCAGTAGAAGTGGTAGCCTTTTGCTGGTCGTGGCATGAGGCTGCTTTAGGGCTGGTTATGAAAATATTTTCTCAAGTTATTTTGAATAAAGTCTGTTAAATTGGGAGTAGAAGGATTGGCTCCTCTGCTCACTGTTTTTACAAAGAGATGGGATTTCGGTGACATGAAACTGCAGCTACAAAAGCATATATGTGAGTGGTATACTAACAGCACCATTGGCATACTTGCTGATCTAATGACTTCAGTCCTAGAAATAAGCGCTTTAAAAAAGTATAGGATTGTGAGGAAGTAAAAATGATCCATGGTTGCTGTCTGTCTGATCACAGGAGAGTTTCATGTGGGTGCTGCCATAGCTTTCTCTTAATTGTTTTTGAGACAGTTCTCAGACTCAGAGTAAACGACAACTTGTAGTGGATTTGGATACTGGTGTTTAATCTCAGTTTTACTGAGATTAGAGCTGTTGCCTTACTTGACCATTTCACACACTGATGCACTTGCTCTCCCTCCAAAGTCACATGGATGACTAGGTCTCAGCTTCCCACGGAGGAGATTGCTGCTCGTCTGGGAATGTTGGGCAGAAAGTCAGTACAGTATCATGCTGCACAGCTGTTTGTGGGTACCACTCTCAGGTGTCACTGGCCAAGGTCCCAGTGCATCCCCAGGCATTTGTCCCTGTGAAGCTCCCTGAGGCTTGGTTTTCATCATCTAAATAGACTATATGCAGGAGCACGATGCCTGATCAGCCTCCTAGTTGGTGGCTCTGCCTCATGTCCTTTATTGAGTGGAGAATTCAGCACATACCATTTCTGTTTAGGACAGGTGTTACCAAAACGTACAACCAACCCATACTGGTTGTAGTTAGCCAGCAGGCTTGTGCTTGGGAGTTCAGAAGTTCAGTTTTCAACATTATACACACAGTTACCTGTCACCTGTCAGCATTCACAATCTAAGCTGACTTTCACCTACAGTGCTTATCTAACACCGATGTTATAAAATAAGTGCATTTTAAGGTGTCACATTTTGTGGAATAAGGCTCAGCTGCTCTCCTTCCAGGCTATTTGGTTCTTTTCAGTGGCACAAGTTTAGCGTAGTTAAAATAAAACTACAAGTACAGTACAGATTGGCTCTACCCCTGTTGCAACAATGCTGAGATTAAGAAAATTGTGTACAGGGCCAGGGAGTCATATAAATCATGACCCCAAAGTTAGTTTTCTCCTTTGCTTTTAAATAACTAATAGATCTTTAGCCAGTGAGTGTAATCACTGCTTTTTCTATTTGCTGTATTATTGACTGAAAGTATTTGTCAGAGGAGGTCATAGTCCAGTCCAAGGAAAGATTTGAGCAGATGGATGGGAGACTATAGGTAATGGGCTTACTTAGTCCTGTGTGGGCAGGCTTCAGTGAAAGGAGGACAGAGGTACAGTAAAACACATGCATAGTGAGCCTGACACATTAGAGTCAGTGCATGGAAACACGCAAATTTGACTTGCAGCCCACATAGTGATCAACTCTGCACCCATGCTCAGCAAGTGCAACACATCCAGGAGGCATCCAAGCTGTTGTGCTTTCACAATGCATTTTTCCTTTGCCTGTACCCTGTAGTCAAGCGTTGTGTTCAGTGGGCTTTGAGACATCAAGGAATGGGCATGGGGTATTGCTTGGAAGGACTGCTGGACGTCTGGACCTCACAGACAAACACATCTCACTGAACAAAGGTCATGAGGGCTGAGGTACCCCTCCTGTTACTGCCCCCCCCAAATCTCTGTATATGGCATTTCTGCTTTTAGAAACTGTGAAAGTAAGTGTCAAGCCCTAGTGGATAGTAATGCTCAAAAAGTGCTTGAATGGTGAAACTATGTTACCCATAATTTGAGCTCATTCAAAGAATGTAGCTTGGGTAAGGACAACAAATTGCACACCCCTGCCCCTCCAATCCACAGTATTATTTGGTATAGGAAAACTGGCACAAGTAAACGTGTTTTTTCCATTCACAGCCAATTGAACCCCACACAGAATTGAAAGTGTGGTATGCTGCCGATTATGCCAAATTTATGGAAGCTTCTGCGGTCTTCATTAAAGAAGAATCTGATGTCTGTCCTTTGCCTCCAGTAGGAGTAAGTACCCTTAATCTGCATTCAAGCCATCACAAGACAGTAAATTACGGTTTATTTTCATGCTTTCTCAAACAGAGTGGACATAGCCTCACCATGCTGTCCAGAGCAAGCTAGCCCAAGAGCGAGGGGAAGTAAGGACATTTTATGAGAAGCTTACATAAAATGTAGAGGCAGCTAAGGAAGCACATGGTCGTGTATTAATTGGAAGTACATTTCATCAGTGACTGGGATTTTTTTGTAATTGTTTTTCATTGGAATTTTTAGAATGTCAATATCTAAAGAGAATCCAACTGAATCAAGTAGAGCTCTTATTTCCACACAAATAATACTTCCAAATAATGCATTGCTTGCCAGAAAAATGTTTTAATGCCTCTAAGTCAGGATAGGTTTGAGATCCCCAAGCCTAAGGTGTTTGTTACTAAGTTTAAGAAAGTCTAATGCCAAATGTCAAGCTAAGTGAGGAATTCTGTCCTGGAGGCGTTAACTATTGCTGCCTGCTAAAGCATGGATTCAGCCAAAAATATAGGGAAATCCTGTATGGCTAAAATACATTTGTGTTCAGAAACCCACCCAATTTTTGTATCGTTGCAATAGCAGATAAATTATGTCAGTCTAAGGATAAAGTACAAATTGCAACTGCTTTTATGAGCAATTCCATGACAGGAACAAATGTAGAGACTTTGGAATTCAGTAAGCACAAATAAATAAAGGTGAACAACTCAGAACTGTTACAGTAAATGCTAAACAAAAACATGGAAATCAGTGTTTAGCCACCCATTTTTTTTCCCTTTGAGTTTGTAGATTTCTAGAGAGAATCCATTTCCAGCTGAACAGCTGTGTGGTAGTACATTGAAGTAAATATCACCAAGGACAATGACAGGTCTTGGGAAAGCCCAGGAGAAGATGCAGGGTCAGTGAGAAGAAAATGACCTTTCCTTAGAATGGCTAACAAGAAGGACCTGTTTCTGTTTTTATTGCAGAAAGAGCCCATAGACCCTTGGATATGCACCAGCTGTAGAAGCACTTTTGCAACTTTTGCTCTGCTGGACTCTCACCAGTGCATCCATAAAGACCAAGTCCTTACCACCAAGTTCAGACCACAAAATAAATTGGGACCCGTAAAAGCAAAAAGCAAACTCAAAGGGAAACTGAGAGGAACAGCATTAGGCAAAAGCATTGCTCAGTGCTTCGGGACCATTTCCTGTTCCTCTGCTGCAAAGCTTAGCTGTGCCAGCTCAGGAAGCACTTGTGATGCTCTTGTGAGGTTTATACCTAAATGGAGGAACAGCCGGTCTTCACTGTTGAAGGGAAGAGAAGTGAAGCAGCCAGACAGTTACCCTTGCCGACTCTGTGGGAAGATATTCGATTCTATTGACAAGCTCACAGTCCACAGTTACGTGCACAAAGGGGAGCGCCCCTACAAGTGTTCACAGCACGGATGCACAAAAGCCTTCATTTCCAAATATAAACTGCTCAGGTACAGCTCTGAAGGCACTCCTTTTCTGGTGAGGGTGTGGGGAAAAAAATAAGAACATCTTTTTCCTTTGGGGTGTCCTAGTGACAGTTAATCTCTGAGTTCTAGTTTTTATTATTCCTGTTTTGGTGGAATTGGAGAAAATTAGTCTTTCTCAATTGCAGTGACTACTCAAAAAGATTATGTTGAGCAGTTTTAACTTAATCTATGCTTTATGATTAATACCTTCCCCCCAAAAAAAAGTTAAGCTTATACTAATAATCTGTGAACTTGTGAAAATGCCTTCCTTCAAGAGTGCCGGTGTTTTCAAGGCTTGAAGCTGCAGGAGTAAATGTACTAGAGTAAATGTAAATACAAATAAATTTTGTTTGGTTTTTGTCTTAGGCACTCAGCCACCCATTCTCCACAGAAATCTCACCAGTGTGGCTACTGTGAGAAGACCTTTCACAGGAAAGACCACCTAAAGAACCACCTTCAGACTCATGACCCTAACAAGATGGCCTTCAAGTGTGAAGAGTGTGGCAAGAAGTACAACACCAAGCTAGGCTATAAGAGACACTTGGCTCTTCATGCAGCCACCAGTGGGGACCTTACCTGTAGGGTATGTGCCCAGGAGTTTGGTGGTACTGAAGTTTTGTTGGAACACCTCAAAAGCCATGCAGGGAAGCCAGCTGGCAATACAAAGGAAAAGAAACATAAGTGTGACCACTGTGAGCGTCACTTCTATACCCGTAAAGATGTGCGACGTCACATGGTAGTTCACACAGGCTGCAAAGACTTTCTATGCCAGTTTTGCGCCCAGAGGTTTGGGCGGAAGGACCACTTGACCCGCCATACTAGGAAGACTCATTCACAAGAACTGCTGAAAAGCAGGTTGCAGAATGGTGATTCAGTGGGTCTCCTTGACCAGCTTTTTCCATTCAGACTGAAGGAAGATGCCAGCATACTGCCCCCTTTTCCTGAAGGGGTCTCTGTACAGAATGGGATTTTGAATAGTTCAGAATCAGAGGAATACAACTGTTCACATCTTCATTCCCAGCCGAGCTTACAAACTGCTCTTCCTCTTGAAACTTCTCACTTGCAAAGGATGGGCTGTGCAGACGGCCTTCCAGCTGTCCATCCCACACCATGCTCAGCAGCCATTCCTGCCAACCTGAACCTTCATCAGCCTAATAAATACGACCTTAGTTCTACCTCATTTGCAGCAGGATCCCTCAAGAATCTGCCAATAAAAGTGGACGTTAAAGGTTACAATGTGCATCTTCTTGAGGACCTGCCATTACCAGAACCTCAATCCCTCCACAAAATCAGTCTGGAAGAAGCTTCCTCAGGGCCTGCAGGGGATACTAACAAGTATCCAGTGCACAAGGAGACAGAAGCAGCAGCTGAAACCACGAGCCTGCCTTTCATGGATCTAACTCATGTGATGAGTTTCTGGCAGCTCCCACCAGGTGACAACCAGAACACTACTGGGGACATCACGATGGCATTTGGTCCAGAGGAACCATCACACAGGCTGAATGGCCTTGGCCAACAGCAAGGTCTTCAGCTAGCAACTGGTGGGATGGCCATAAACCATCTGCATCATCTTCCTCGTTCCTTTCCGTCCACTACAAATTCTGTAACGTTGCCTCATTTTCACCATGCCTTCAAATAACTATCACTGTGGTTTGGTTGGGGTTTTTTTCCTTCTTTTTTTGAGACTGTGCTTCTTACTTAAATCTGTTAGGATAGGGTGGTGTGGTTTGGTTTGGTTTTGAAGAAAAACTGCCCCAAACATTTTCAAAGCATGTTATGAACATGGTAGTTAAATTCAGGATGTTAATAAATAAGAAGCTCTATTTTTCATACTACTATTAGTTTTTTAGCATATGAAAATAGGAGAACTAACATATTTCCCTCAACACCCTCAGTATTTTTGTTTCTACCTTTTCATGCAAAAAACTGAATAAATACCTTCAATGACAGCAAAGCATCATAACAGGCACAATAAAACTATGGCTGCTGCGGTAGGAGAAATAGGATTAGGATAAATGGGAAGAAGGGGGAAATCACAGAAAAATAATTTTAATGAGCCATAAATCCAGCAGATTTATACACATGGCAAATGTAACAAACAGTTTATCAACGTCACATAGATTTGTTAAGCGCTTAATTACTGAACTTTATGAATCTTTAATTTAAATCAGAATCATTCCAAGAGTAAATCTTACCTCCTTTTTTCACTTTTTTTAAACGAAGAAGATAACTATTGTGATTATGTTTAACTAGATTTTGTTTTCTGAAGTGCAACTGAGCTGTGTGCATCTCCTGCATTTTTTCCTCGGGCTGGAAATAACTACTACTTCTGCATGACTGTGTAAGAACTGATGTCTTGTATATGTGCAGCTTTCAGAATGGGAAGTGAGTTGTCTCAAAGGTTAGAGCACTTAGAACTGGATCTGGCAAGGTATCAGACACTGGTCGGTCAGTCTCTCTCTCTTTCTGTCATGAAGCACTTAAGCATTTGGTTAAATTTAAGCACGCGTTACCCCACTGGGTTAACAGCTTGATTGATTTAACACCCAATAAAAAATAATGCTTCCTACCTAAGGGGCCTTTATTCACGTTTTGTTGATAAAAATGGCCTTTGTTTAGTCTGGGAAATGATCATTAGTCATAGGCATCTGAAATGTGGATTCCTTCACAGAAAGCCAACCCTGGCCCAGGGGAGCCTGTGACCAAGTGACACCTCTGTGGTGCCAGGGCCAGGTCCATGCACAGAAGGGCTGCAGTGGTGAGTTGACACTGGGCCCCTGTTTAAAACCAGGTTATGAACCTGCCTCATGAGTGTCGCCTGAAATTAGTGGGTGTGATAATGGTTGAGGCCATTTTAGTCATGGGGCTTTTGCTCAGTAGCATTGGGACAGCTGCAGCTGGACTTCCAGCCTTTGTTTCTTCCAAACCAGAACCATGGGGACTTTTGTTTGTTTCCTGGGGTAAATTGTCCATGTACATTTCCAGTTGATGGTGTGTTGGTGTGACAGTCCTATCATCTGATGCATGAACTAGCAGAAATTGCAAAAATCACATCTCCCAGCAGATGACATTTTTAAAAAAAAAAACCAAACCAAACTTCTCACGATTTACTTTCTTGCCTAACCCATAGTTACAAAAAAATAATCCTGGTTTTAGTGGCTGATGCAGTTACTGATGGATTCTGTTGCAGCTAAAAGAGACACAGAACTTCTGAATCTGAGTAAATTCTCAAACCCTGAGAGCTTCTCTTCCGTTAAATCCAAAGAGAGTTAATATACTTAATGATCATTACAAATACAGCATGAAGCAAGTGTGTTCTCTTCCCCCCCATTAATCACAGGAATATTTCCCAACAGCTTCAAATAAAAAAATATTTTTTAAATGATTGCTGTTTTGCTGTTAATGAACTACAATGACATTGTACAACTACAGTGTGATCCAAATATTCTTACAAGTTTATCAGTACTTGGGTTAATGAAGGGTTGTTGTATTGCAGTTCATGTGAGAATATGTTCTTCAGATACACTGTTGGAGGGGTATTTTTTGTTATGAAAATTTTTGGCATAAGGCAAACCAGAAGGAATTTTAAGATCATTCTTGTAATGATAACAGGAGGAGGAAGAGTGGTGCTGCACAGTCATGCCCAGTTAGCAGTTCTTACAGGTAGGCTCATATTTTCATCTGGACTTGGAAAGGTGTGTGTATATTCACTTACTGCATTGTTTTCCTTGTTCATGCAAATTGTGTTCACTTGGCTTCATTTAAGCTTATGTACTTGTAAAAAAAACCCAAACAAACCCAGAAATTTTGTAGTACTGCCTGATCATATACTGTTAATAGACATTTTTTCGTTTTGGTTTGTGCTTCTATAAAACGTGTAACTAATTACTGATATACTTTGAATTAAAACAGAGATGTTAAGAAGAAAACGTTTTGCAAACACTGAGCTAGACTGACACACATGTTCTTTGAGCTGCTCGACTGTAGCAGGGTGCCTGAGCTCTGAGCTGCCAAGAGCAGTGCTGCTGCCTGACCTCAGCCTGTTCTGAAACGTGGAGAGATGCTTACCATATGTAACTACAAGTTAAAGACCAAGCCTCATTCAAGTAAAAAGAAAATAACCACTTTTGATATTAAAATGCTTAAAAAGCACTCAATGATGGTGTCAACAAGTAAAGCAGAAGCAAACCGTAAATATGTAATACTGCAGCTTTAACCCTTAGTCCATTCAAATTTCTTTTTCCAGATTCTTGACATGATCAGTGTAGAGGAAGCTGATGATACCCCACCACAAAGAAAGGCAGGTATTTCAAAAGGTTATGTTTGCAGAAAAATTGTTTTGTTTTAAAATTCTTATAACTGAGGAGATACTCCGAAGTCTTCTAATACTTAAAGTAGGGCTGGACTTTCTCATAGATTTATTAGGGGGACTTCTGTGAGCATTTTTGAGAGGTCATCAGTAGCTGAGGCTCAGGAATGATTTGTTTCTGTGCAAACAAATTCTTTGGGCTCAGCAGACCTGCCTGGTGTGGGCCTGAATACTGCGCTGCTGAAAGGGCAATAGTTTCCTTTTCATGGGGCTAATATCATAGGCAAGGCAGTGCTAAAGGAGAGGTGTGGGAACAGCAGCAAGTCCTCACCAGCTCTCCCTGGGCTTACCTGTGGTGTCTGAGAGGATGGGGCTGCACTAGGCAGGCAGGTGTGACTTCAGGCAGTGACAGTGGAGAAGGTAGCGAGAGCTGCAGGACATCTGCCGGTGGCACTGCCTTTGGCTCATACAGAACTGCAGCAGCACCGGTGTGGGGAGAGGTGGCTCCACACACACCAGGGTGCCACAGAGGAGGAAGGCAGCCCAACCAGTAGCTGGTCCTGCCTCCTCTCTGGCACAAATGGGAGAGGAAGGTGCAAGGGCAGACAGCTGGCATGGGGAAGGTAGCATAGCCCATGGCGTAGCAGCTAAGAGATGGAACAGAAAGATCTGGGATTTACCTCACATCCTAATAGAGATAAAAATACTTTTTTATCTGAACTCTGCTTGAAAATCTGTAGAAGCAGAGTAATATGCGGCTGCTAAACAACAGAATTACTCTAATCAAATGATACCATAAAATAGCGAAACTTAGTAAACATTTGGTCTCATACAAAAAAATGTATTCATTTTATAACCAAAAAAAAAAAAAAAAAAGGAAGCCATGTAAACCTGCTGAAATAATGTTAAGAAGCTAAAATTATACTACATGGAACAAAAAGACCTTTATGTAAACAAGTATTTCTAGTGCTCAATTCCCGTCCCCTATAGGAACCACATTAATTTCTTTTTTCCATCAGTTTTGTTTACCAGCTGTTCCTGTTGGGGTGCTCCATTTTCTTAACCAATGAGTTGCTGTTAATTCCAGGGAGTTTTTCACAGGCTGTCTGAAATAGGGTGGTAAGTTCCATGTATTAATGATTGATTCATTTCCTGCTAGCAGAACTTTTAGGTTTAAGAACACGGTTCCTGCCCCTATAATTATATTTTATGTAAGATACTGGAAAGTGAGCTGTGAAATCAAACACTTCTGCACACAGCCAGAAAATAACCAGGGGGGTGGGAGCAACAACAACAAATACAGTAAAACTTGCTCTAACTTTTGAGGATTTGCTTGTAAAAGAAAGCAACTGTGGTAACATTGCACTGAATAGTTTGGTATGAGATTCCGCCCCCCACCCCCACCCCCACCTTCTTTCCGGATTGAAAAAAAGACTAAGCAGCACTGCTTTAATATATTTGGGCTAATTTCATGCCAGCTGTTTCTAAGAGTCTACTCTAAGAGTTACATTTGCTTCAGTGTAATCTTTTCTGTATTTATCTAATCACTATTAGCTAGAGCCTAAGTAGTGTTTCATTAAACTCTGTAAGGTCTGGTATTTATTACTGCTGTGTCCAACTACTTTTCATCTTCATTTACTTTATAGATATTTAATAGGCAAGAAAATTCCTATGGATTCTAACTGAAAGCCTTACTGGTAATTTTTGGGCTGAAAAAACCCAACATGTTGCAACACTGGAAGTTTATGCAAGGTGATCCAAGGCTGGTAATAGTCAGGTGGCCAAAAAATAAGAAGGGATATGCCTCCAGAACATTTCTGTCTTACCAATCAATCTCTAAAAGCAATTGAAGTTTTTAATGTGAGAATGAGATTTGGGTTTAGTTAGTCTGAACTTGAAGGGCTTTGAAACTGATGCACAGCACACATGGCCATTTATCACTTATCAATCGCTATCATTTATCATTTATTGTTTACTGGAAGATTCTATTAAATATATACATGAAACTCCAAAATGTTAATTTGTCTTGTTCAATATATCAAAGCAAAGCATTGGGGGGGGAAAAAAAGCCACAAAAAAACCAAACTTCAGTTTGCTTATTATTGCATGTGGTAGCTGTAGCACTTCAGGTGGAAGAGGTACTGGAAAATTGAGTTGCTTAGTATCTTCCATAATGCATCAGAAGAAAACCTTAACACATCCTTGCCAACCAGCCACTCTACCTTCTGTTGCGGATTTGCGGCCTGAAAGCAGCAAGAAGCCATATAGCCATATACTTGTTATTTGTATAGAAATAGCTTTTGTACTTTACTCCACTTTATCTAAGAAGATTAAACCATGATCCCTGGGAAGGTGATGGAGCAGCTCATCCTGGAAACCATTTCCAGACACATTAAGAATAAGAACATTTATTTGCACTGCTCAAAGCCAGTTTCTCATGTCTGCTTTCTCAGCTAGAAAGCACTCTTGGGCTGCACTGAAACTGATCTCTCACTGTCCCAAAGTGCTCTGCAAATCACCTGGCAAAGCTCAAGTTTTACAGAAAATGCAGCAGCAGTTGCCAACAGCTCAGCACCTACAAGCTTACCCAGGCCCGTCGCTTCCACAGTTCCCAGGGTCATCACAGGGCTCTCATATTTTGGACGCTAGCATAGCTGTCAGTCCTGGGGACCTGCTGGAGGCACCAGCTGTCCCAAGCCTGTGTAAACTGGCTGCAACTGCAACTCCAGTGATACCTGGACTCGCCACTATCCCTAGGGAAAGAGTTGTCTCCTCCCCAAATCTATCAAGCCTCGAGTTTCAGAGTTCATTGGCTACACCTTGAGAACGGTGATGCTATCAGTAAATCCCTGTTGATGGTCTGCAAGACCCTGCATGATAACCACAGGGGTTACCACACTGTTAACATAGTCACAGGTCATCTGAGGACTGAACACCAGATGAGGCTACTGGGTGCTGTCAACAGTTTTTCCTGTAGCTGGCAAAGTCAAGAAGGCAGGTAGAGTTGATGGCCCCGTGGACTGAACACTGCCATGCCTGTTGCAGCCTTCCCCACAGTTGAAGGTCAATCAAGGACAGCAAAACGCCACATAGAAGGACCCTGCAAAGACTTTGAATGTGAGTCTCTGCAACAGACTGTTTTGTGCACATCACTGTTCATCCCACGCTCTAAGCATTCTGAACAAGCTCATCTCCCAGGCTCAAAATATCTTGCCAGCTACAGGGAATGCATCTTGGCCACATTCCCTGCTAGGATCTCATATTCTGCAGTTGTATGCATCTCACAGGGGTGCAAGATGCTGATCATCTGAGCCATCCCATTGCACAATAGCACCACAACCACCTTAAGCAGGTGCTGGAAGGCTGCCTTGCTGTTCTGACATGACTCTGCATGGCCCAAGATGGGAACAACACTGACTGCATGGTCTGAAGAGCAGAAGCACCAAACATCAAGGTCTGGGAAAGTAAACATTAAGGAGAAGGAAGAACCTCCACACAGTCATCCTGACATAGCAATTATCGAAACAGATGCTGGCATCTTCCTCAGACAATAGAAGCACATTGTGAGAGCACAATACCTGCATTATCAATCAGAAAATCCTCTCAGGATGCCTGTTACAGCAGAACACAGTCACTGCCTACTTGAGATGGAGCTGCTCCAAACCAAAGAACATTTAACACCAAGATGAATATTCTCAGCAGCCTACAGTGGGAACATGAGGAGCTCTGCAAAAGTTTTCAGCAATTAGTTGCTTCAATTAATACAAGAAGTTCATACTGCAAACACTGCAAAAGGGTATTGTATATACACAAAAGCAAATGAGGTCCTTTCATGTTATAATGTTGGAATAAAAAAAATATTTCTTACCCAAACTCTCCTGAAGACTTTTTTCCAGTAGATACACCTAAAAATTTTCTGGTTTTCTGTAGTATTCCTGGAGAGGTCTCTGCAGATCATTATTTAAAAAATGTATTGGCTATAAAAAAAATTATAAGCTACATAAATTCAGCATAAAACCCTGAAACATAGGGATCAAAGATATTGATGAAGAGCAGTATGTATTATTGTTCACAAATTATATACTACAAATAACCATTAAAATAACTTTATAATAGATCTTCTAAACATAGACATAATACATCATAAACATAGACAAGACCTGCGTACAGGTCGTGATTACAGGTAGCAATGGGTGCTAGCAAACATATTATATGGTATCCTGCTTAAAGGGAACTCTTTTAGGGATGTGGTGGTTTTGTTTGTTTTTTTTAAGGCTGAATCAACAAGGGGAAAGTCACATAGAGCAAACAACGTACAAAGCTTGATGCTTCATCTAAATGGACTTTAGAAAAAAATGAAGATAGAATGAACCTTAAAATTGAAGATTAAAAGTTATGGAGTCCTTTTGGGACAGAAGGAACCTCACACCCAGACTACATATTTTAGATCTATATAGATACATCTGTTTGAGGACCTCTAACTGACAGCTAAGATGTCCCTCCTGAGGACCCACACAAAAACCTCTGTGCATACACTCGACACAATGGATCAGGATAATGACTGAGAAAGCCATCCAATATCAACAACATCCACTTGGAAATTGCTGGCCCTTCTCATTTCTAAAAAGTGTTGTACAGAAATGAGTTTAGGATTTCATGTCAAGGCCTAGACTTGCCAAAAAACCCCAAAATATTCAAACTTCATTATTCTGTCAGAAAACTGGATTCCAAAGCCTAGGATCTGCTTTAAAAATGCCACCCCCCACTTCAAATACATTTTGTTTGTTATAAGAAAAACATAAATATGGCTAAATGAACTCCCTGCCTGGCCTAGGTTCATCTGTATTGGCACCTTCCTATACTCTCTTCTGAAGTGATAACACAGCAGTTGTTAAGGTTGGGGGTTTTCTCTGAGTCACTGGTTGCTTGCCCTAGTAAAAGAAGATGCACAATCCACACTCCATTCTAGCAAGAAGCTTATGGAGCCCAGTGAAAACTCTGCGGATCACTGTTGAAGCAGTGCTAGGAAGGAACAGGGAAAAAGGTGCAACTTCTGCCACTTGGAAGCCATTTTTTTTCTATAATAGGAGCTCACTTCAAGATACTGTCGATTAGCTCCACTTTTTGGGTTCCCCAAAGGGACTTAGCCCTTTGGCCTCGTGTCTAGCAACCAGGGAATAAATCAGCTGTACATTTGCAGGGAACAGCAAACGTGCCAACAGCAGGGAGCCTGAATGAACAGGAAGAGCTTTATGCATTGCGAAAGCTGCCAGGTTTCTGCTTCCCTACAGCCGTTACCCTGGAATCCCATCGCAGAAGAGGCTGAAGAAACTGTTGTCCAACTTTTTTCTACTATCACATTCTGTCACTTTTTATATCAAAGGGCTCCAATTTCAGGGAACCCCTAGCTGATACTCAGCACATATCTTGTCTTAAGAGTTCACCAACTTCCCTGGAATCTTGAGTTTTATATTAATATAGGTCTTCACTCACCATAAACTACAGTTTGGCAGATCTACCTCCAGGACAAGACCAGTGTGACGGTGCTTACCAAAGCCTGTCTGGTGGTCTTTGCAAGCAAAGGCATGGTGGGCAGCTTGTTCTTCGCCAAACTTCATGTACCTCTGTGCCACAGCCTCATTAAATCTTCGTGAGCAGTGTGGACACTGAATATAGTCTGACCATAAGAAAGGAACAATTTGCATCACAGTTTATACCCTGCAGAAGTGTCCTGCTTCACTCAAGATGCAGTTCAGAACTTGGCTCCATCAGCAGGTGACCATGGTGAGTTCCCATCAGCTCCCAAAGTACAAACTTGGGAGAACTACAAAAACCTCCTTTAAAAAAATCACTTGGGATCCTAAAATACGTGCTTACGGTATTAACCCAGCAAACAGTAATTGCTTTCAGAAATAAATCCCTGGGGATTAATAAAAGCAGATTTTATTATCTTTGTCCTATTCCCACCCCCAACCTCACAATTAACAATTCTGCAGGAAAAGCATTATTTAAAAATTCCTAGAGTGGTCAAAACCAATGATTTTAAGACTACTTTTGAAGATTGGTCATTAAGATTGCTACTTGCCAGAGCACCGCTGAAGCAGTCGTGCCCCGCCAGCTGCGGCACACCCAAGAGCCAGGTGTCTGGGTGTGAAGCAGCATTGTGGGGCACACACTGCAGGGCTCCCCAGAGTTGCTTTTGACAGTGTTACAGTCCTGATTCTGCTAAAAGTTGTTCAGCAACACTTATCACTGGTACAGTCCTACTCGTTCCGATGAACAGTCAGTGTTTGGGGTCAGTGCAGTCACACTGAGCCCTCGCACTGCCCTTGCCAGTCTCAGACCCCCCCTCCCTGCCCAATGCCTTTCACAAAAGCAGCCCAAGCATCCTTATCCTGATATTGCAGATATAGTATCTTTACAAATTGTTTCTTTCAGCCCAGAAGAGGTGACCCAGTCAGCCACCAAAAGCCAGCTCCAGACCAGCAGTGTGGGCAAAATGGTTCTGAACACAGGAGAGGGAATGAGACAGGGCATGTCCCTGGCTTTGGGGGGCTGGCAGAGGGACCTGGCAGGTGAGAAAGGGGAGCTTTGGGCCCTATTTGGAGGATGAAGAGAGGGAAGGGGAATCTCTCTCCCCTCCCCACAGTCCATGTGCTTTCTCTCCAGTCCTGTAGTATAGGATATACAGTCCTGTAGTGTAGGATATATATCCTCACTAGACCTCTCAGCAATTTGTCTTTCCTAAACAGCAGTTCTCCAATTCCTTTCTCCACAAATACTGCTGCTCTTGCACAACTCTGTTTCCTCCAGGAGGGAGGAGGAAAGGGAGAGGTCTGCTCTTAGAGTCACACATGAAATAACAGAGTCATTAAAGAATTCAGCAGTGGAAATTCAGAGAGGAGCTTGACCCCAATCAAGGAAGGAAGATGTTTCCTGCTGCTTATACTGCATCACTGTCATCTAGAAGAGGAGAAAGTCTGGAATCACGGCAGCTGGTTTTGCTATCAGTCACAAATTCATGCTCTGGAAGTGAGCCCAGCGAGCCCCCCCTTCCCCATCCCAGCCTCCGCCTTCCTAACGCAGGCAGGACTCCACTGAGACCCTTTCCAAGACTGCTCACACATTTCATAAAGCACATATCATGAGAAATATTGGCTGTATGTGCACCTTTTTGGATCTGTAACTTCTAACACGGTGAGCTCTGTGCAGGGACCACACCTGGTATTAGTAGTAAACCCATCTTTTTCTGAATGACTTCCCCTATCTGCACAGTTGGGTGGGGAAGGGGACAATGGTAAAGCCATCACGTGGGACTGGGGAAGCCCATGTGCACTACAGTTGTTTTGAATGGTGAAGGGATGTATTTCACCCTCTGTTATATTGTGGTACAGCCTGTGCTACAACACAGGCATTCTGACTCTCCTCCCAAAGCATCATCTAGTATTAGACCCAAAACCTGCTGTCTTTAAACTTAAAAAGTACAAATTAGATTTCTCATCCTCCTTACTACCTTTGCATTGCACTCCTACTCAATTTAAGCCAAGAAATACAGCTGAAAATTAGAGAGTATGGAGGGAATTAATGTTCATGCTGTGTTGTGCCAGGGGATGCAAAACTGAAGCCCCACTGTGGATAATAAGAGGTCACTGCTTTACCAAAGATCAGTACAAGAACAGTAATAAGATAAAGAAGACCACAAACCTGGATTGGTGCTTGGTGGGAGAGGAGGTGGGAGAGGGTGGCCATCCTTCAGAGCTTTTGTGACCTGCTTGGCTGACTGAATAGTATTAATAAAATCCTTATGGTGCTGCCTCCAGTTAGATTTCTTCACTGGGTGTTTCTGTAATGGAAATAAAAGAAGACAAACTATATTTTCCCTTTGCAAGGGACAGAGCAAAATCTTAGAGTGGGGGTTCTTCCTCTCTGAGGGAAAGACAAACCATTACAAAGAAAAGAAATTTACTTTTTTTTGAAAAGCATAGGAAAGCTGATTTAGCCCTTTGCTGTCTATTAACAGCGCCAGAAGATGGATAAAAGAAAAATGCGCTCCAACAAAACACTCTGGTCGTGGCAGACCAAAGGGCACTTAAAAGGGAATAGAAAAGACACTATGACCAATGCCTTCCCTTCTCCTCCACTTGACAGATTCTTCTTGCTTTAAACCTGCTGTTTCTTTCCACAACCAATTTTAAAGGACATTTAGAATGGCAGTCTGCATGGATACCAAATCAGCAGCGATTTGTCATCTCTGAGTAAAATTATACGCATGTATGTCCATGTGTATTCCCCTCCTCCCTAGCAATGCATGAAAAAAACCAAAACTTGTTCCAGTAAGAGCTTAAGCCTCTTTCCCTCCAGCTCTGGAAATAAGTTCAAATTAAATACATCTTTAAACCATTGAGTTCAATAGCAGCGAATCTCCATAGCTTCATCTGTGAAAGATCTGGGGCTACTGACAGCTCTCAGGTTCAACCTGGGGCATTCATGCACCAACCATCTTGGATCACGCTCTCTTTCAGGTTTAAGTGAAGAGGGAGCTGTCAGAGACTCGAATAGTCTTTAAAACACACACATGTACATTTCCTAGAAGAGCAGAGACACTCATGTGCCCGGAGTAGTCATGACACCTACTGGTCTGGCTTCTGAATGGAGAAATATTCTCAAACACTAGCAGCACAGGGAGGAGGGGGGAAGAATTTGGCACCGAGTCAAGCACATATGTGATACTCATCCACAACATCCAGGCTTTGTTCTTGGAGGAAACAATAGCGTTACTGAATGAGAGACTTCATATGGAGATAACACACACGTTTCAGTTTTCACTGTACCTTTTGCAGGGGCTCCTTCTTCACAGGGGTGATTTCTGTTCCCTGCAGTCTCTGTTTCAAAGAGCTGAAGGGCTCACGCTTCTTGCTGAAGAATTTCTTGCATATTGGATCATGTCTCAGCTGGGATGCAAAGAAGAACAGTCATTTATGGGTTGAAGTCACGCTTTGTTAATGATGCTTCCTTACTTGGGCTTCAAATTTCTTCTAATCAGGAGCAGGGAGCTGAAGCAGTATTTACTTCATGTTCAGTTTAACTCCTGAAGGAGTTCAGCAAAACTTTAAAAAGCTGTCCAAGTACAACTGCGGTTCAACACATATAAGAACTAGAAGACATTTCCAGTTTGCTCTGCTCAGGGACATGCTGGAGGCCAGCAAAAATGATGACTTGCAGAGAAGAACAGACTGGGTCTGTGAACAGGAACACTCCCGTTGGACTCCCCCCGCACCACCACACTTGGGTTTCTTTCTTTCTTGGTTAAGAGGGAAAACAGACTGATCCTGTTCAAGGAGTTGATATTTACATTATTAGTTCTTTGAGTTTAGGTAAGTATTCCAGGCTGGGGGCTCCCCTGACAAAGAGCAGCACTGTCCATCCCATCAACACCACTGAAACAGCGACAGCCCCAGGAGGAAAGGGAGCAGCTGCTCACCAGCGCACGTAACTGCACAACTCAGAAGGAAAACCAGGGCTAACACCTGCAGCTGAAAGCACAGGGAGATGTTAGGTAGATAGATACCCAGTGCTGAATTTGTGGAAGAGCCATGCCTCACAACAAAGGAAGTTTTAAGGTTCAGAAGCATCTCAGATTTTAGAATCAACCTCCCTCTTCTGCAAGAGGATGGGCAATCCCTTTTGTGAGGAACACCATGAAAGCGAGGACCAAACTACGTCCTCTCTCTTGTACTGTGGATCATGCCTGTTTGAGCCCATCTGCAGCTGGTAAATGAAAGATCCCATTCCTGTCTTCCTTTGCTTACTCCCCCTTTCTAGTTCTGTTATTCATCTTGATCTTCTCATTAATTTCTCCATGCCATCCACTCTCTTCCTATAGGAGTTAAGTACCTGCCTGAGCAAGACATTTAGGTTACAGCTCAGTCAGGCCAAAAAGCACCTCATTCTACTACAACACACATTTCTAAATTCTCATTTCCCTTTGAACCTTTCTACCAGTGTGCTTCAGGTCATTATCTTTTGTTACTAGACATTTTTGACAGCAAACGAGGATTCCTCTGCAGAACTGAGAGGGCAGCAGATACCTGTGTCCTGCTCACCCAGGAACACACCAGCCCTGCATCATCGGGACACAGTGAGGCATTACAGGACTCATATCTCATGCTAGTCATGGTGACAAGAAACTCCCTGCCTCCCTCAATACATAGCTAGCTTTCTTTTCAAACTATTTTGCTAGATTAAACCATCATGTTCTTCATGCATCTGATCTGAGATTCCAAACATGAAACTACTAACACAGGGTCGTTCCACCTTTGCCTCAGCCCTCACAGTCACTCAGCTCCCAGAGTATTTTTCTTATCTTTTTTTTTGTTAAATCAGTGTTTAGCTCTGTCATGGGGCTGATCTGCTCTACCACCGAGCCACAGGATCAGTAATGCAAACTGAGGAGGGGAAGGGTGCGTGCAGAGCCCCACCTTGGAGAAAAAAACACCCAGTTGGGTTGTGCCAGGCAAACTGTGCAGCCACCCATTTAGTTTGTAATCCAGGGATCAGGGAGGTCAGGGGGAATCTTTTCATTCACTTCAGCAGGCTTTGGAACACAGCCTGGTGCCTGCATTATGCTGTCAAAGGGACTACTTATCAGATGGTTTATTAGTCTATTTTTCCCAGGAAACCTGAAATAACAAGTCCTGCTTAGAAACCTGGAACACAAAGGAAGCTTCAGGTTAGCAATTTATGTCTCACCAAGAGATAATATGTTATTTTAAATGCAAGATACAGTAAACATCTGTTTTTGGACAAGCAGGTAAATTAAGATAGTGCAAGGTTGCAGATGAAGTCACAGTATTTCTGTGCACATTCATTAATTCTCTAATAAAGTTCGCTAAGAAAAGCAGTTATTAGATCATTTGCTTTTTTAAACATGTGTTCAACCCATTTCTTTACTAGCAGCCACCTCCTCCTTCCCCAGAGTTCACCACTCCTTTCAGCTAAACGCATTGACATTGCCTTTAATAAAAAAAAAATTTAAAAAAGTTTTGTTTTACCAGAACATCTTGTGTAAATGTCTTCTACAGGTTGCACACTGAGCCAGATCTTGACTTTGGGCAGCTGTGGAAAATTCAAACCATGCAAGAGGGTCGGTTACAGAGCACAGGATGGCTTGATTACAGCAGTCAGCACGTGGACCCAGCTCTTGCTGAAACAGTATTCCGTTGTCGGAAGGGACAGTCACAGCCATGTGCCAGGGCTCCCTTGTGCAGAACTACCTTATTTATTTTGTTCCTATGAAGGACGAGCTCTCCTTTGCTATGATGGACAGCTTTTTGTTTCCCACATGACTGCTCAGGTATGTCCTTTCACAATGACATTACAGTCGGGCGAGGGGATGATGGATGATGGAAGACTACTCAGGTTCATCGCTGCCTAAATTCAGGGAGGGGGGCTGGGAAGCAAGAGCAGGCCACCTACACCCAGATTTATTCAATTTCGTTCGCAAGTCATTGGGAGCTAACGATGCCCAGTAACGGCTCAGGGTAATCCATCACTATTCCAGAAAGTAGCCTTCATTCTTAAGACAGAACTTTTCCATCACGTGCTGAACAGCATTCCAAGATGATCTTACTTTGTAGACGTCAAATTTGCGGGGATTTTTTTGTCTTTTTAAATCAGTAATTTTGTGAAAAAAATAGGTTTTAAAGTTATTTGGGAATTAGTTCTAAACCTTTCTGACTCCAGTGAGTCACATATTCTCATTTCAGAGCAGGGACATCACTTGTATTTAAACATCTTTTAGGAAAACTTGAACAATAACAAAGAGCTGTTTTTATGAGATTTGTGAACTACAGAGGGAAAGGCTTCTCATTGAAGAGTTCCTTACCTGCTCTTGCTGAAACAAAACAAATCCTTGTCTTGCTGGGCAGATGCGTAACTGCTCGTTTCTTACCTTTTCCTTCAGATTCTACCATACTCCAAGGCAGTGTTAACGTTACTACAGTGTTTCATTGACTGTGAGGGTAGAGGAAAAAAGCAACTCTGTAACCTTTTTGAGTTTTATTCTATGGCCTCTGTTTAAATGTCTTTCCACTTTTGTTCCCAAGGAACATCCTTCTGCGCATCTGCTTAGTCTAGACTATACTATTCCTTTTCAGTGTCTTCCTCTGCCTCCCCCATCGCTCTTATTCTGCTCTCACCCCTTCAAGGCTTTGACCAATACAGCTTATTTTTTTTAAAAAAAAAGCTATTTAGGTACAAGCACAGTATCACTGAATCTGCAATGAGAAGGCAGGAGAAAGGACAGTTTGCCACAGGAGATTAGTTACTTTAGAGATGCACAACAGCAGATGAGTTAAGGACTAGTAAAGAACATCTGCACTGTCTTTAGTAAAAGATTTTCCTTTTCAGTAAATCACAAAAATCACATTCCACCCAAACCACTGAACAGCATCTGTTACTCACTTATTCCATTTAATTCCTCTCTTGGCATCTGACTCATCTCAATCGAATGGTTTCTCAAATTTCCTCTTCTGCATTGTTGTCAGGAGTCGTGAGCACTAGGTGGTCAGTCTTCGTTACTCAGAAGCTCACAAATCAAGTCACCATGCATCAGCAATTACGTAACTAACAATTACTACACAGGCAGACCTTGCGTAAGCCTGTGAAACATACGAAAACTAGTAGAAATATCAGCTAAATGAAGTCTTGAAACTTCTTCTAATCATAGATGATTTCTACTGATTTGGTTAACACAAATTCTTGAACAGTTTTAGAAAAATGAAGGCTTGCTCTAGATGCAAATACTGTATTGACGCCTCACTTTTCTGTGCAGTGATCAAGAGACTTGTAGACTTAAATGCCTGTTTATTCCCTCCTCCAAACCCACATTACTTTTATAATTAAAATATATAAAAGCCTTCTTCCAATAAAAACAAAGGCCTCATCAGTCCTTTTGTTAGCTTGTCTCCATCTAGTATTCACAAAACTATTTAAGCAATATTTAAGATGCTTTGAATTTAGTAGTAGTCAAGCCACTCTACTGATGGGTTGGTTACTGTGTTCCTTACCACTAAGATGGTTAACTTTTCACCCAAAGGCAGAAGATTGCTTGGTCTATAGTCCTAAAGACCTAAAGCTGAGGGTTTCTTATGAATACAGGATTGACTACAAATCCTATTCGTTTCATTCACAGGTACGGACTGGTTGCTATCAGAGTAATTCACATTCACAGTACCAAAATTTAAGATCACACCAAGCTTAGATACTGGCCCTCTGCTCATCATGAGGAAGTCTTTGCAACAACTGCAGTGGATACTAAGTTTGTATTTCAATGAAACCAAGCTGAATGCAAGACCTGAAGAATAGCATTTCAGGAAAATCAAGACAACGTCTATCTGCAACATACAGTATTTTTCTAAGTATCTGCGGTTTTGTTTGCCATACTACTCAGACTGAGTACTTTCCGCAAAGTTGATCACATCACAACAGTAAGGGTCACTGACTACTGTAACTGCAACCCATATTGTGACAGATATTATTTGCCAAGAAATGTAAAACTCTGGTTCAGTAACAAAGATGTTTAGCTACACAACAGTTTTTCAGACATCTCTGGCTACAAAAGGTTATTCTAGATCTTTCATAATAGTACCCAAACAATAAATAGCCAACCTGGAAAAGAACTAAGGAGTGGGTGAAACCTCCTTGACTTACAAAACTGTGCTATATCAAGGCACTATATTTAGCCATCAGTAAAAGACAGAGAAGACATAAATGGATATATTGCTTTGTAAACTGAAATAGTTTAATAGAATCTAATCAGCTCAAATCTGTAGGATTCTGCTGATTTGTCAAATACATTCGACAATATACATATAAAACTTTGTCCAGTGATAGCTTGTAAGAAAAATATTCATCATTTTAATACATTTCTACTGTAATAAAACTTTGCAACAGTTGCCACATCACTCATGACAGAACAGACATCTCTAACACACCACTTTATGTTTAACTTCATTTCAGAAAGAATGACAAGTTACTGGTTCTTGTTACAGTCATATCTGAATAACCAACGCCCTTTGAGAGTGACTGGCAAAGCCATGAGTTTGCAGTTCCCTTCTCAATACAAATGAAAACTTAAGGATGTTTCCACAATACGTTCCTCAGTTTCATCAAGACAGCTTCAACCCTTGCACATTTTGTTTCAGATTTAGCAACTCTTTTTCTTGCCTTGTTTTCTCCAATTTGAAGGCTAGCTTGTTGGCTTTCTTCTCCATTCTGCGTTCCTGTGCACATAATTACAAATTTACAAAATAACCATAACATGCTAAAAGAAGCCATTCTAATTAACAGTTCTGGATCATGAAAACAACAGCAATCTGGACAATATTATTATTTATGGCACTAATTATTAGTAGTCAAATTAACGTGTACCACCAGGATCATTGCCTCTAATTAGCTGAAGCTTCTAATGTGCTGGCAATTTCTGTTTCTAAACAAAACAACTGGTATATCATTGTAGCCAATTAGATTTTTCCACGTTTCTTTCAGACTTCACTTTGTACGATCTCAAACATCAGAAATGTTTTCTTTGCTTCCCTAGATAATAAGGAAATATGAGGGCTCCTTCTGTATATGTATAGATAATAGCAGCCACAATAACAGCCCCAAAATTTCCATATCGGAAATAATGATGGCAAAATTATGATGTTAACTTTCCTTCCAGTAGATTTGCTTTCTTCTAAAAAAGAACCAATAATTAGTCCTTTGAGACCAGCAAGTTTTTCCCATTAATTTCCAGACACAAGATCAAGTGAGCTTTAAAAAAAGTTTGTAAGACAGAACTCAGACAATAACATGCTTTTGCAGGGTTTTATTTTAAATAAAGCATACCTTCCGCTCCTCTTTTATTGCCTGTTTTCTAGCTTTGCGATCCTCTTTGCTCTCGTCTTTGGAACGGGGCTGTGTTGATGCTCTCGGCAGGTCACTACCATTAATCATTTGCATGCGTTCAATCTGCTTAGCAGTAAGACCCTTCTGAGGCAAGATATGTAGAGGAATTCCTGTCTTCTGGGAAATTTTTATTGGTTTGGGCTAAAATAGAGAGTGCATATGTATTAATGGTCCCTAGCTTTCTCTCCAGGAAGTGCACATTGCACTACCTTATCAATATAAAAATGTTAGATTCAGATTTAACAGTAATAGACATCCAAGTTTCCTCATATTATTTTCTTCCCTCAGAAAAATGTGTATTAATTTCAAAGTAAGAATTCAAACACACCTGTGAACAGAATTCAGCCTCACAGAACAAGGAAAAAAAATTTCTCCCTTTTATTTAAATATTACTGATTAAAAAACAAAAAAGACCTTAAGTAGGCATTTAATATTCCTTTCTGAGCTTTCAAGAAAAAGGTTTCCTTTCAAAATCTGGAATGTCAATCTGTGCTCTAATGACAGGGAATGTCTGGAAGGCCAAAAAGAACTAGAATAAATTGTTTCAAACTGTAGGAGGGGAAACAGAATCCTACGTTAAAGGAAAAAAACCTAATACGTGCTTGAGAAACACAGATTACACAAAGGTCTATCACAGATAATAAGAAAGTAAATTCACTGCTCTGTCTGTTTCTGCCTAGCTATTACAGAAATTTTGAACTTACTCAATCTTCCTTCTAATAGAAAAAAATACATTCACCCCCTCCTCCAGTGAAGAAGTAACACCAGAGGTTAACACCCTCCCCAACCCTCTTTTCTGCTCCCTCCTCCTTTTAAAAACAGATACCCATTGAGAAAACAATCACTTTTGTCTCAAGTTTTCCCAGGCCAGGGTGTTACTCAGAATAAGTTTAATGAAATTACCTTTGATGGTTCCTTAATAAGTGTTGGGTGATTATATAAGTTTGAATATGTACCTAGGTCACAAAGGGGAAACAAAAAAACAGAAAATAGTGAAGAAAGGCTTGCAAAAAGAAATTAGGTGAATTTATTATGAATTAGTCTTTGAAAATTCTTGCTGTTGTGCTCCAGAAGCATACACCATTTTACCTAAAGCACTGTTAGAAAAGTTCCGAGATCACCTATCATTTACTTTGAAATCCTAATCCTAGGAACAAACAAGTGAACTCCAAACTACTTACTCAAAATGGATTCACAATCCCACTTTTCTTTTGGTTCCTCAATAACTACAGCTACTATTTCCTCCTTTTCTTCCTCACTTTCTTCATTCATAGCAGAGTCCAAATCTTCACAGGGTTCAAGAGCATCCAATTTCACACAGCTTTGAAGTAGTCCAGAGAAGAAAAAAAAAAAGTTTACCTTTTCTTGAAGATGTGTAATTATGTAAACCTAGTCTCCCCTCAGTAAAACCCCAAACCAGAGAAAGGTATTCCCAATGAAACTTGCAGCAAAATTAAGTTTCCTTAATTAAGCAACCCCAAAATAAACTATAACATTCGGACAAGAGACACAGTCGACAAAAGAAGTATTTATGCATTTCAAAAGTATGTGGCACACAATTATTTGTGACTGAAGGGCACGAAGAGAAGATGAGATATTTTTTAGTCCGAAAGCAAGGCAGCTCTAGAGAGGATTACATACCCTGCTACTGACCAGTCATCTTTCACTACAAGGGACACATTACTGTATCTTTCAATCAGGAAACACAAGACTAATGTGAGAACACTTAGCCAATTTAACTTTGGGATAGTATCACCTGCTTTAAGACAAAGTAAATACACTGTGGCAATGTGGTCTTACACTGACATGTGGTTGCTTTATAAGCACTGATTTTTGCAGCACTCCAGTGGTACCCATGCAACAGTCACCTGCAAGTTTATCATGTAACTAGGTATACAGTGGAATCAGCTGCATACCAGCAGGACAGAATATACTTGGCTACAGAGTCTGTTAAAAATAAAGGTACAAGGAGAAAGGTAAGTTACAGTAAAAAGGGAAAGGAAGAATGCCTGTAGATACTACTTACACTAAATCTAATACAATTATACAAAAGGAGCATAATCTCACATAAACCAACAAAATGCCTCCACTTAATTTTATCGTCTCATAAGTTGATGTTCAGGGACATAAAAAATGGGTAATACTCATACATAGCTGCTTTGATTGTGGGATCTTTGTGATCTTTGAGTACATGAACTGGAAAGAACATTCCCAAACTTTAAATATAAACACAGGATTACATAACTACTTATGTGAAGCAGAGTACTTCTGGGAATACATACTTCTTTGCTTTCTCTTTGTAGTAATCATTCAGGACTTCCTGCAAACGAGCATTGTCTGTGTTAATATAGCCTTCTAACTCCACATTATCCAAGGCTCCAATTTCATCTTCATCAAATTGTTCAAAAAACTAAAATAAAGAAGTGGATATCTGTAATTAGATCACATTTGTTGTGCAACACCTTGATAACTTGAAGATCTACACATTTCTTTCTATTTGCCATTTTTTCCTCTCCCTTCTCATTTGCTGAACGACTGCCAAACACATCTGCAGTAGGATTTCCTCCTTAATGACAGTATTCTTTCAGCATGGGAGCCACAAAGTTATCTTTTAATAATATAAAAATCAGCTTCTGGAAAATGTTTCTTATTCTCATGCATTTTCCCAATCTGTACATTAAAAAGCTTGTCACTGCTCAGGATGAAAGTTATACCGTATTTCCACTGCTCTGACACCATTTCGTGAATGTATGCTTGGCACAGTGGGGAGAAAGCGTGAAAGAAGCGAGTCTTTACCAGGCACTTGTACATGATTTGCTGGGTTGAACTGAGCCTCTCAGACAAAAGTGTAACACCAACTATGAATGCTCATTATAGCGACTGCAGCAATTTTGTCTAACTATATCAGTGTTTAACTGTATCAGCAGGCCTTTTAATAGCAATTAACACTATAACCTATTTAACACAAGCCTCTTAACTCACCCAGTATTAAATGCGGAATATGTGCAAAGACCAGCTGTTTGATGCCATAATTACTGAAGGCAGTAAGAATTTGCATAGGTGTAGAGGACACCACCTTATGAGATGAATCGAAGGACAAAGAAGCATTGAACACTCTTATTCTTAACAGTTACATTCTTGAGCTGCCTCACCTTCTCAAATCTGTCATCCAACAGGGTTAATTGCTCATTCCTTCTCATTACTGAAGATGTCATAGAATATTCTGTGAAACGACTCCTGGTTTCTTCTTGCATAAAAAGGAATTCTTTTGTCTGTTCATTAACCCCATCATCTGATAAAGGACCTTCTGAATCATAGTCTTTATCATTACCACAACTATCCTTTCCATCACTATCATCCTCCATATCTTCCCATTCATCTTCATCCTCAGCATCTGATCCCCTGAACAGAAGTATAAAACAGTTTTGGAATAATGCATGGACCTTTCTACAGCTCTGACCAATGTGGGTTATCTGAAACAAATTGGTAGTAATAGCTTTAAATCTTGAGAGGGAAAGATAAAAAGTGATTATTTTCAAGCCAATAAAAGAAAAACAAGTTTAGCAGTAACGGTGTTGCCGTTGCCAAAGTCAGCACAATGCTACTTTTGTCTGAAAACTAAAAGCATTTCTGGTGATCGCTGGATCACACATATGTGCACTGAGAGTGAGGTTATGTTTACACTCAGCTACATGTGTCAAAGTAGAAAGAGAAAAATACTAGCTGCGTTCCTGAATGTTAAAACCAGCAAAATTTCTCACTGTTCATAAAATAATGAGAATGATACCAAAACCTATTTGTAAAGGTTCTGGAAACATCTGTTAGCCTTTATCAGTATTATTACTGACACGTTTTAAATGTGACAGATGGTAATGTTTTAATAGTTAAAGAATCCTATTATTCAACACATTGCAACTGTAAACAAACACATACAAACCATGAGCTCAAAGTAACAAATGAAACCCATCTCTTGGGTAACACATGAAAATTTGATTTTGTAAGCTGCCATCCACATAACACAAGGCAACACTTCTTTCCTTTAACACAACTAAGTATTCGATTTGAAATCTGAAACCACTCTTGCTTCCTACAACACATGAAAAAACAAACCGCATCATTCCTATTTACATATGACAAACAATTCTACAAAACTCTATCTACCCCTTCTGTGGTTCATTTGCTTGTAGAACAAAATCATCTTCCAGGATATTTTCTGGATTGTCAAAGTCAAAATCATCATCAAGAGCTGCAACAATATCAGGGTCAAAATCCAGCCGTGGTCCTAGAAAGTTAAAAAAAAACAACCAAAACAAACAAAATATAAATATGTAATTTCCTCTAACATTATGAAGCTACTTTCCTGGATAAAATCAAATCCAACTGGACTGTTAGTTTGCACTAAGGAAAAATTAAACCCAAGAGTCAAAAAATTTCTCAACTAGATGTTATACAAGTGAGGCCAAGTCACCAGCCTCTTGTTAATTTTCCTCATCCAGAAAAGAACATTCCTCAGAGGTCTTAAGCTTCCACAGATGTATTTTAATATATTTTTATTTAGAATATTGTAGAAGAAAAAATATCCAAGTTAAAGTAGTGATGATCAACTGCCAATCCCAGCTCCCACCCCCTAGAATTCCCTGCATTACAAAAGGTCAGAAAGTGTTTCCCTACTGCAATTAACAGAAGGGTCTTTAGCACCCTTCTGTCAGGACAGAGAGAACTACCACAATTACCTCCTCTTATAAAATATTAAGATAGCTGTAAAATGAATGTTCAGTGAAACATGGATACATAACAAAAGCATACTTACAGCCTGTAACACTGAAATAATACTAATGAAGGAAAGTAAACACCACTCAGCATTTGAAAAGAAGATACATTTTGAAAGCGAAAATCCAGTTCCAGACTTGAATTCAATCAGATGGAGTAATAAATCAATAGTGTTACTCAGTTTTCCCATTACTAGTTTATATTTGCCACACAATAGTAAGAGCTTATGGATTCTGCCACTCCCGAGCAAAGCTAAAAAACTATTACTAGTGAATCACAGAAATCGGTCTCAAATTGAAACATAAGTATCATAGATCATTCTTTATGTCTGCTGTCAAGCCTATTCTAAACCAAAACTAAGATGACACTGTAACCAAAGCCATAATTACCACCTACTACCTAGACAGCAATTCATGTTACAGAAAGGCAAGAGATTTAATGATACCTGAAACAGGAGCAGCTTTATTTAACAAGCCCACATCCTCTTCAAACTCTGTGGCGAATACTGAGGAAGGCAACTTAATAGATGGAGCCTTAGAACAAACAAAAAAACAACATCACAATAAACTTGTTCTCAGTTTCTCATGTGAGTTCACGTTAACAAAAACGTGCAGATAATGTAACCAAAAGAAACTCTGTGAATGCTACTTAAATATTTAAGACAAGCGCTACTTTACTGGCAGCAAATTTTCAAAGTTATGCAATGAAAGCTAGGTAAAATATTGGCAGCATTTATTCTCATGTCAATATTCTCCAGGTATATAGACAGTATTTTTGCATTTCTGAAGCTTTTTAGAGAATGGCTGTATAGCAGGCACAATGAAATCTGTAATATTTTTTTGTTTTGGAGAATACTAACACACATTTGAAATTACCCATTTATTGAAAGGCTTATTAACATGCTCACCTAAAATAACTTTAAATCTTATGCAGTGTCTCTGAACTGTACCTGAAAGGTATTTCTGATTAAGAACATCGGTTTTGACTGAAGTTACAGTATTCGGTTAAACCAAACTCCCTCAATGAAAAGTGACTGACTGGCAATTGCATACTTCATTGCTTGAAATTACTGATTTTCCATTCCAATGTGGTCTAGCATCATGAAATCCCACAAGTCACACCAGCAATTTGAAAAGTTTGGGTTTATTCCCTCTGGGTTCTGTTAACATTCTACTTTAAAAACATGGTGTACTGGTAATACAATATGGTATATGCATAACTCCCAGAGCATTCAAAAGTTCTACAAATCCAACCCCAGAAACACACGACTTGTTCAAACAAATACCTTTGTAAGCCACCTCTGCCAAGAAAAGCTTGTCATGGGTCCACAAAGCATTTTAATACTGCGCTAGCAAAATACTGTCCCATCAATAAACTCTGGCTTGTCAGCTTTTGTTTTTACTTGTAGGAAAGTCTGACTGTGGGTCAAAAGGATCCTACACACACATAGATCACGGTCGTGATAACACTTGTTGAATACGGTTAATGTGTCTACAGGATGCTAAACTCTAAAGAACGCCATAAAAATATTATTAGCAAAAACACTACTTACTGGAACTCGCTGAATTTCATCTTCTATGTGCCCCTGACTTGTGACAACAATTCTGCTTTGCTGTCCATGCACAGAAGGGACAAGCTCAGAGGGACCAGAGGCTTCTTTTAGATGCTGCAAATAGTCATAGTCATCATCAAAGAAGACTCCATACTTCCGCTGCTCTTCCCTCCTCTGTTCCTCATGCCCCTTGGTATTGCAAAAAGAAATACATTTAGTTACTTAAGCCCATTTAAAACTTATTAGCAAAAAAGAAAAGTAACACATCTGTTGAGAATGCCTGAATTCTAAAGTTCTTGCAGTCCTCTCTCGGCTCACCACCCTAACTCTCAGCCAATTAGAACGCTGCAACCATGCGGTTTGGTGGTCCAGTGCTGTTTGAGCAGGACCTTAAACAGCTTTTTCCATAAGCTGCATAACTAACAAAGCCTGTTTTTCCAGGGTGAGTCAGGAAATTTTTGGTTTTTAACACCTTTCTATCCCTAATGTCAGTTAGTCATCCCTCAACCCATCAGGCAGTAACAGACAACTATCAAATTCCCTACAACATCCCCTTGTTTTTAATAAGCTGGACTAAAACCAACCTTCTGCCAGGCTACATTTTTGAATTGTACAATTGCATACCCACTTTTCTTTCTTGAAGCATTTCTTATATGAATGAACCTCAATATTAAAAGCAAGCATTTACTTTCTGCGTAGGCAGCAGAACTCTCTGGGGTGCAGTATCATCAGCAGCAAGTGGATCCCTCTGACTTCTGTGCACTAAGTGAAACGTTACCGCTTTCTTCTTCTCTATGAATGGTTTCTTTTTCTTGTGAGGCTGCAAAAGGACATTTGGTTAATCATTAAGAAAAAAAATGAAATACTAAATCCACCTAAAAAGAATCTTCTGCATGAAGTGTGCTACTGTATTCCTTTTAAGGCAGTGTCTTATAAACACATACTTGGAGACAAAGCGAAGAGACTAGTGGTAGCTTAACTCTTCTCACCACATGCAACAGCCATTTCATATGTTCTAACAGGCTGCAAAATGGCAATACATTGGTACAGTAAGTATTTGGTTATAGCAATACACATTAACATATAATCCTAGAAAGGAATTTTTAAGTACTACTTTCTAAACACTGTTTCAAATCTGAAACAAACTTCATCCAAGAAATGCAGGAAACTGACATATGGAAATTCATCTAGACACACCTAGCTTCTTGGAAATTGTTTGGACAGCTGTTCCTACACCAATAAATCAGCATCAACCACCAAGTCCATAGACTGCGTCGTTACACTGACGTAGCTCTAACATCAAAAACATATATATGTTCTGGATCAATAAAAATCAGAAGTATTCCTAACTGGGTGAAAGCCTGCTCTACAATAAGCACATCTGACTTTGAGAAATGCTTTTAGCAAAATTTCCAGCTTTACTTACCGACCAGAACACGTCATAGCAGATATATGCGACTTGGAAACTACTCTGGATCTAACCTATCTTCTCTGCCTGGTAACTTTAAGTATACAACACGACACACTACGTCATATCAAAGTTCAGAGCGTATCAACTGCCCCATGTCTAGAGCTAAAAACCCCAAACTGCTCCTTAAAGTGTTGCTCGGAGCAACCACAAAAGGGCACACACCAAGTTCTCGGAAGGAGGCAACGTGCCACCCCTGCGGGCGTGCTGGTGACCGAGGGTGCACGGGAAGCGCCCGTGACCCGGCGAGGCCGCACGACCCCCCCCACCACCACCCCTCCCCCCCCCCGGAGAGGCCGGGCCCGCCCCAGCC
>JAVJGI010000062.1:50184188-50251493 GCA_035590275.1 Ibycter americanus
GGGGAAGGCGGCGGTGCGAGGCGCCGGGGGCAGAGCAGCAGCGCCGGGAGCCCGCAGCCGCCGGCTGAGGCGGTCGCTCTGGCAGCGGCGCGAAACCCGTCCCCAGGCTCCACACAACCGCCCGAGCCCCAGCGCGTCCTGCTACGGCAAAGTTAGCGGCTGCGCGCCTCCCGGTCCGAGCGACGGAGATGAGGGGTGGCTACGTGTAGCGGAATGAGGGCAGCAGGCTGGTCAGCACTGACAATGTGCAGCTGTGGCCTTGCCGCGAGGGCAGTGAGCTGACTGACATGGACGATGTGCAGCTGCAGCTCCTTCCCGCTAAGTAGTTAAATAGCACCGAGGAGTGGGGGAGGGGGCTGGGCGGAGGAGGCGCGGTGTGGTCTGGCCGCTGGAGGAAAGAGTCGCAGCACGGGCGGTGGAAGCTGACCGACGGTAAAAGCCTCGTTACAGCCCACTGACCTGCCTGTGCTGCGACAGCTACGTGACAGACATCAGTAATTTCGCTTACTTTCAGTGCTCAGGTGCTGCAATAAAACATGATAAACTTTTATAAAGAACCTGTGTGAGACAGGAGGCCCAGCAAAACGGGCCTCATCAACTAGCTGTGCCACGGGGGGTCTCTGACACATACCTTTGCAGTCTGGCTCTGCACAAACTCATCTCCAGGCTGAATTTGAAGGCTCAAGTGTAAATCACACGTATTCATATTAACAGCGTTTTGCCATACATGAGTTCCTATTTCTTGTGATGCGACACTCTAGCTGCATAAATTATACCTATGCCGTGTAGCATGCCTGTGCATAAACACACAGATGCAAGCATACATGCTTCTTGCTAAGAAAAAAAAGTATGCTTGGTATTTTAGGAATATAATGTAAAACTGTTCTGTTGCATTTCAAAAAGAAAGTGTAAAACACAGAAGGGAGCAGTTTCTTCCGTGTGCATATAGACAACTAAAAAAATAACAAATATGGAAAGTTTGTTACTCAAAACTAAGAGTTATCTACCTATTATATGTGTATATGTATGCAGCTAAACATATATGTATACCTTAAAATACTAGCTTTAATCATATTTGAGTGGATTTCATTGTTTTTCAGTAGGTGTCACTAAAGCTCCAAAAGACCCCAGATTTTCACTCCTTGGCTATTGTTTTCTGAAGTCTTGCATCTTTGTCATCAAGTTTCAACACATCACTTTTATGGAAGTGCACAAACTAATCTGATCTGCTTCAGCAGTTGAAATTACTCCTGTACTCAGAGGATTCAAATTATCCCAGAATATATCTGCACAAAGGCTAGACCTTCCATTCCTCTTACTTCCTAAAAGTGCATGGTGAGTATCTTGTTGCTGTCAGCCATCTGAAGGTTGTAGTACACACCTTGTGGTACAGGAAGGTTAGCAACCCTTTGACTGTATGCTGTGAATAGTTTTTTCAGGACTGCACCTAACAGGAGCTACTTGCTTCCTATAGTACATCTATCCTGCAAACTTAGCGACAAGTGGAATGGCAGAGCTAGCTCTTCACAAGATAACTAAAAGCAGAATCACCCAGCTGTTAAAAATACAGTGCTTAGGATTTATCTGTGGGGTAACGAAGCAGATTATATGACTCATTGCTTCCAGGTCCCTGAGGTAGCTCTGGCATCCATAGCAGTGTGAAGTACTTGTACGTAGACTTGGTAACAGGGTTGCACCTGACAAACTCCTAAGTCAGGTGACTCCCTATCTAATAGTGGCAGTACTGTCATTCCATATACCCCAAATCTGATCTAGGGCCCTCATGTCAGTGTGGAAGTGGGAAAAATTCGCTTTTGCTCTCAGCTGTGTTGCTAATCATCTGTTTCATATGTGTAAGTTAAATTTACCTGTTTGTTTTTTTAAGATTCAGGGTTTTCTGTCTTGCTTTAACTCACATCCCCACCCTGTATTTCCTGTTTAGATTCTAAATGTTTAAGGGGAAGGACCTATATTATATGTTCACACTGTAATTAAAACAACAGGCTCCTTTATCACAGAAGATTGATAACGTATGTCAACAGTAATACATCTGGAGATTAGTTTTGAAATTGAGGGATTAGCAATAATAAGTGTAACATTGTCTCCTTTGTTGATACCTAAGAGTGAGTCATCTCCTTCCAACTGACTTACGATATATCAAAATTCAAAATTTAGTATCACATGTATGTGAAATGTGTATGAGAGAGTCTCTCACATGGAGATTCCACTTAAGCTTCTAATTTCATCTAAGCCTTACAAGGCCATCCACTCCACTGTACTCTGTGTTCTTTGCTGAGACACCTTGCAGTTTAAACTCAGCAAAGAGCATCTACAGAGACTGAGGGGAAAAGCAGTCAGGTCACTAACCACTTCTTTTATGCTTTAGAAGAAGAATGGTTAGTATTGGAATGGTCTCACTGTTGCGGCAGCCACTTGAAAAATAGTATGCTGGAAGCATGCATTTCCTTAACATAATCAACAACTCTCTTTCCATGTGAGGAAATTTATGCTAATAATTTTTCTCTTAGTTCTTGCAAAGCAGAAGTTATTACAAAGTAATTAAAAAGCAGAAGTTATTGTCAGTCACTTTGCAATGTTAAAAGATTGGCAGACATACTGCAGGCTAGGTTGAACCCTCAGCTGTGCAGATCAGTTTTGTCCATGTGCAGTAGGTATAATTCTGGTGCTAATCTGTGAATGAAATCAAAACTAGTGAAAACCATTTCTTGCTGATTAAAAAAACGTGGGAAACTAGGAGCATAAATTAGGTCTCTGAACCATTGAGCCACAACACTAGCTTTGTATTTTTAAAATAACTATCACCTCTTTGAACACACCTCTGCATGAATATACCACCCACAAGAGAGCTACCAGATATATTTGAAGGACCCCCAGAATTTAAAGGAAGGTTTCAGGAACCTTCCTTCACCTCATTTCCATGCAGAGGGTCTTTTAATTTCATCGCTGGAGGGTACTTTCCAACAAGTAACAGCTCTCTGAAGTTAACTCCGTTGTCCGCGCCTATGTACTTGCTAGAGAGTCAAGAACAAGGTATTTTCTGTGAAGATTTTCCGAACAATTTTATTGAGGTAATTTTCTTCATATTTTTATATATATTCATTTGTATATATCTATAATTCAAAGAGCTAAACAGTTGTCTAAGGCACTTGGAACTGTGCACAGCAGCGTATCCTACAGTACTGTACAACTAGGCAGCACACATTTTTTTGCTTAGATGAAACCCACCATAAACAAAGCATAATATATGTACTGTATAAAAAAGATAATACATATTCTATTTTTCAAGTTACAATATTGGAATATATTTTTGTGTATATAGGTATATACTACAGTACAGATAAAATCCCAAGAAGCAGCTATCATTAATTTGTAACAGTTCCTGTTATTTACATTCACAGGTATCTATACACCTGTGTAAAATGCAGTATCAGATCAGCCACTTCTTTATAGTTACTGTATTTGATCACACTAAGTCAAGCTGCCAAAATACAAGAAAATGCATTCATTTTATAACTTATGTAAAATATAGTCTGTGTAAGCTGAAAAGTTATTAGTATTGATTCTCCACAGCCTCACATCTTTTGAAAGTCATTAAACATGTGGAAAATATATTTTAAAATACCAGCAATTCTAAGCTGATAATGTTTCAGGTACATTTTTTACAGTTCTCAGTAACTATCCATCATGATGGGCAGTAGGGAACTAAGTTTTGAATTTTGTTTGCCTTATTTTACTTGTAAATAGGAACATTTAGTGAAATTCAAGCAAGTTGCTTTGAGAATAATTTGTTTCTATTAATAATCAAATTAATAGAAACTATTATAAAGTCTAAGAACTGGCCCAGTGCCTGTCAATAGGTGACACTCTCCATTACGTGCTTAATTCCAATGAGTTCATGTGAAAATTCCATTTCAGGTGGTTGTGGCCTGCTTATAGTATATTCAGCACCTAAGAACCTCCTGGCTAAGAACCCTCATAAGACCCTGCTGGAGCTTAACCACCTGCACTGGTGGTGTTGGGTTATCAAGCCCTCCTTACTGGAGTCACCTCTCAGAGGTGTCCTTGCAGACTTTATTGGAAAAGATATGCACGCAAGGATTCCTGCTACTGAATAGTACCTTGTGCTAGCGTACTGCAGCTCTGCCCGAGAAATACGTGTCCTTGAACACCCAGTGTTTAAGGTACAGTTGGGTCTACAAAGCACGGCATACTAATATTGCCGTGATTTACTGTTTGAGCAATTGTTCTGTAAAACAAAACTGGGAAGGAACACAAACTTCCAAGCTTCTGAGTGTACAGCAATGTGGTCTGCAGTGTTCTTGCACAAATCTCCTAGATTTGAAGTTTGGTTGTAAATGGAATTCTGTTTCTCTTTCAGGGGAAAAAAAAATAATCTTAAGAGCTATTTAAATGGTTGCAGGCAATTAGCATGCGCCATCTCCATACCCTTCCCAGCCCTACTCATACAGTTAGATGTCCATTCAAACAAGCCATTGATATCTTTTTGTTTCAAATCACACCAGCTAAAATAATCATCCAAAACACAGGATTTCTTTAATTCCAAAATTTATACAAGTTTACAAATCAATATACCACCACACAAAGAAGTGAAAGGAAGAGAAGACATGTTCAGCAACGTTTTACTATATTATAACAATGTTCAAATATGGTTAAATTTGACATAGTATTGCAAGACTTTTTTAATATAAAGAATTAATGATTGAACAAGGAGATACAGAGAATGCCATTACTTTCTTTGTTCCTATCCAGTGCAATATTTAGCTTCTAGAAAATTATGAAATATTGGTGAAGTGCTGTATCTAGTTCATATAAGCTCCGTTTCCATTAAAATCCTGAAACAAGATGGGAACACTGACAAAGTGAAACAAGACCTTATTGATGATTAAAGTCAATTAAGAGAAACCTGTCAAAACATTACGGTGAAATATGTTATTTTACTCTATTTCTCCCTTTCTCTATATAGATAACACTTGCCTAAGTTTTTCTTCTTTTTTCAAACGTCTGTTAAATAGCTTTAAGCTATTCCGGGGAATTTAATTTTCTTTCAATTTGATCCTCAAAATATTTTAATATCAACCTAATAAAAACTTCCAGAATTGCTTCTTTTTGTTCATCAAAAGCTAGGTTCCAGCAATGAGCATTGCACTAAGCTTTGTACAGTAAGAATAAAGATTGCAACAATAATGGAGCTAAACATGGGAGCTCCTAATGGCAGGAGGCAAGTTTATTCCGTTATTCACCCTGAGTATGTCTTTATTTTAGTTTACAGCAGCGGCACAGGTCTTAACTCCTTGAGATATGAATAAAAACTGATGATGTGAAAGCACTAAAAGACGCAGTTCTGGTACACCTGACAATTTAATGCGAATGTAGGCTTTTAGCTTGGTTTACTTTATCATTAAAGCATTGACGGACATTAAGACGTGGGCTGATAGTCTAGTCTCTACTTCGGATGCCAGCCGTGCTCAGCCAGGCCTGTCCTACTGGTGCAGTCTGCTGTACCCGGGTGACAGTGTGGCTCTCCCTGCCCTGGCTCCGACACGCTGCCAGCTGCAGCCGATGAGGGAGTTTCAGTTGATTCTCAGGCTGCCAGACTAGATAGACATCTTTAGTCTGTGCTGGCTGGATCTTCCTCCCATTTTATGGCAATACAAAATTGTGGCTCAAACTATATTTATACTCAGGTTGTGACAGCTATTTTGACACAAATTCTGATGTAGCTTTAGTGTTACCAGTCTCAGATCTGGGTTTGAGGCATGTGCTGGAAACAAAGCACCAATCTCACCTGGAAGGAGGGGTCTAATTTCTGTAATATCAGGGACATTTTCATCCCCTTGTTTTACAGCTTTAATTTGGTTTTCAAGGCAAAAAAAAAAAAAAAAAAAAAAAAAGTGAAAAAAAGGTGGTCATTCAATATGGTTTTTACATGTCAACACTGAAGCTGTGGTGCTTCTCCAAGAGCTGCTCAGTGTGGCCAAAGCAGAAGGTGGGGCTGCCCCACACCACACCACATCAGCGGCTCGTAAAGTCCACCACAGCAAGGGACACACACAACTCCAGGTAAATGCTAAACCCAGCGAATAAATACAATCTTGTAGACCTACAAATGGCTGTGAATACTTTCAGTGATTTTGAAGACACTGCTCCTGGGTCTACCTCGTTTCAAATCACCAGTCAAAATTGTATTTAGCTTAAATAACCATTAGCATTTAGCTTAAATAATTTATTTTTTTTATACTTGTTGAGTCAACACATATCACAATTTGAGGAAGTTCAGATAGACTATTTTTTATTTGAAACAACTAATTTTAGTTATAAGGGCTAATATATATTACTGGAAAGAAGAGAGACAAGAGACATTCCAGAACCATAACAACTTATGTGTAGAAATTAGGATTTGATTAAGCATCCATTCTTCTGCACCCACAGTAACATGCTGTGATCTGTGATCTTACTGATAAATGTGATATATGAGGTCATTTCAGACACCACTACTTCAAGTTCCTCATTTTCTGTTTGTATGGATGTAGACATCCGAGTTCGTATCTGACTCTCTGGAACATAGGTATGCGTGTAAGGTTTGTCGTATATTGCGGATGACATTGAAATGATTTGTCCAACTTGACAAAAATTAACACACTGATCCCTTTTAGACAGCTGGACTGTACTATGCATTGTATGGGAAGTTTTTTTTGTCTGTCTTTTTTACATATTTTTATTTTTTTCCTCAAGAACGACTCACTCAGGAGTTTCTCAGGACTTACCCTGATTTTTCCCTTCTAATGGGCATGCAGCACCATAGGCAGTTAGGTACACGATGTATTATTCCCAACGGGCTGTTGTAGCAAGTTGAAGACATTTGAAATCATCGATACAGAGGACTAGGAGATACAGCAGCAACCGACTTCAAGCAGCTCAATAAGGTAAAGCAAAGTTGCTTCACTGCACATAGTGACATACCAAAATCTTGTTATTTTTTATGGCATGGATAACACTTCACAGCTGTTGTTTTTCTGCCAGTTGATATTTAGAATACAAAAACAGTATATAAAATTCTAAATCTGTGTGTAGGTACAATACATAATGGATAGTTTTATAGTTCTAATTCTGCAAGTATACTACATTTCTACTTCAGTTCCAATAAAGGCAACTCTTTTGTCCAGTTACATAAATCTGGTTAAGTAGTTTGTTGAATTGTGGGCCAAAGAATGCATCTGATTATTTATAATCAAAATAAGAAGAAATTACGTAAGAAATTAAAGATTAGCTCAGTATTTCTGTCCAGGCTAGTATTCTGCCCTCTAGCAATGTCTTGAAGTAAATACTCAAAAAACCACCCCAAACCCAGAAGGAAGGTAGAGGAAGCCTAAGTGATGCCTCACCTATGTATCCTCATGTCTTATGGCAAAAAGCAGTTTGAGGAAGTTTGAGACGGAAGTCATATCCTCGTCTTTGTGTTTTAACCCTTAAAACAAGAGGTGGCACATGTCTTTCCATCCATGCTCCAGGCCTAGTATAGAGGAATGTCTCCTTGCAAAGTCAATTCATTCACTTCATCCTAAGAGTTTAACAAGTTTTAGTTTGCTTGTGCAACCTGTATGTGCCCTGGCAGGTCAGTGGAGCTACTGTCTTGTATAAAGTTTAATACAGTCTGGCCTTACCTTTGTCCAAGTTATTCTGCCTGTGCAACAGCTACCTTTCTGCCTTCAGTATCTTGGCTGCTTTCAAATGTTTCAAAGTGTTTAAGGCAACACTGAGGTCTCTTTAATTGCTCCACTTGTTTCCTTTGAAGTGAAATACCGTGTTTTATACTTCAAAGTCAACACAGTAGGCCTTTATAGGATTTTGGACACACATTTCTAAATTTGGCAACAGCAGCAAAAAAAAAAAAGTTTAAATAAGATAACTATTTATGAAGTGCTAGTATAAGTTTTAAGTTTACTCTTCAATTTCTAAAAATAAAAATTAGGATTCTACCAGAATTGCTGACAAACCTTAACTCTAATGGCCTGATCGTTCCTGTATGATTTAGTGCCAAAGAATACATTTTCACTGCTTCCTTGATGTCAAAGTGGTGTTTCTGTATTTATAAAATGATGGGCCTCACAGAAGCTAAACTGTTTTCTGTAAATGGAATCCTAATGGCTCTTATTGATTTCATTAAAAAAAGGAAGGTGCTGCTTCCTTTTCTTTGCTACAAGCATGTAGATGGCTATTTTATTTGGTTATTGATATTTTGGGGTCTGTACATCATTAGATTTTTACTAAAATGTAAGGGATCCTAACAGTCATATAAATCTATCTTTTTTAAAAAAAGGTTTGTCAATCTCTTTAAAAATAATAGAGTGCCAGCTGTTGGAAAGCACTCTCCTGTTACTAGAAGTGCTCTTTACCAAAATAATCCACCCCATTTATGCAAACCTGGTCCTGTTGTAAATATCAGTAAAGAGGGAGATCTAATTTTAGCCACCAAACTGCCTTCCTGCCTTTAGGCTGTCATCTAAAACAACAACCTTCAATTTTATAAACCAAAAATATTCCACAAGAATCTATTGCAGGTTCTGAGGTAAAAATCACATCTACACAGACCTTTTATTGCCTGAAAGAGAAATACTTACACTTCATAATTAAAAACTAAACAGGGCACATAAAAGACAAAAATAAATTGTAATATGTACACACATTAGAAAGGATAAATAGCAAATATATTGTAATACTGCATTAAATGTATGCATATGTGAATTCCAGACCTCCGCCCCCCCCCCCCCAATGTTGTGTACATTAATTCAAAGGATAAATAAGTGCTAATATAAGACAGAGAATTTCTTAGTGTAAACAACGCCACAGGCTTTTTAATAGGCCTTTGGGCCAACTTAGAAAAACCATGTATTGCCTTTCACACTCCATACCACTTAATTTTAATAGTACTGTATTCACAAGTACAATTTTAAGGTTGTATAAAAAATTATGACTCTAAGAAGCATTCTTCACACTCAACAAAAACAGGCTGCAGACACTCTAAGGATTTTCCATTCACTTTTACAGGACCACTGGGTGAAGTCATACGGATTCATCTGGGAGTTCTTCCTGAAAGCAGTGCAAGAGTGCTTAAACGTAAAAAGTCACATTAGTAATCACTGCTCAAGCCTACTAGTAAAGCCTTTAGTTCCTAATTTCAATTCTGATTTTGGATTCATACTAGCATGATGTCAAAATTGTCACCACTGCCTGCCATAGGTGAGAAAGATAATGATCTCTCTGGTTTGAATGGCAAGTGACAGACAGCAAGGAGTGTTTCTAAACATGAAGCATTTCATTGCATTCATAGTGTCACATTATTTGTCCTTCAAATCCTGTTTATGTATTTCTGAGGATCCAGAGTATGTCAACATTAAAAACCAAAAAATATATGACTTGTTCTGTACGAATCTTCAGTGTATTTTCTTGAAACATGCTCATCAGCATTTTAAAAAAGACAGCTGAGTTATACTAGGACTAATTTCTGGCAACTGGATTTACTGGCACTAGAGAAAATTACAGTTCTTCACTAAAGTACTGATGACATGAGGACTTGTGGCTTGCCGTCTTTCTAAGACAGGCTGCAGCCACTGAAAAAAAAAATACATGCACAGCTGCTCACACTCTCAAATTTTTTTAAAAAAATAATTCCTCCCACTGGCCAAGTGCATCATTAAGCAGTCCCATCTGTTCCACTTTTCTCTGTGGACTGACAAGCGAAGTCTCTCTTCCCCCATGCTCTCAGTCCTTTTCACACTCGCCCCTCCCAGTTACCCTCAGTCACAACCCTGTGAAGTCTGATGAGTTCCTAGTAACAGGCTCTCAAGCGATTGTCTTCAGCACTTCCTGACTTGTGGAGCTCTGATGAAGTCCACTGACTCGTCTGTGTGGGCGAGCCACAGAACCGTGGTCTGTCTTAGCACTGACAAACACTTCATGTGGATTCTCCTCCTAGACAAATCATTTGTCCATTGATAAAGATGAGGGCCACATCCTTCATTAACCTCAGGGCAAGCTGTAGCACACACTCATACTCAGTCAAGTTCCAGTGCAATCGCAGGTCTTCAGGACGCAATGATTTCCCCAAAGAAAACTGTTACATGAAATATGGGATGTGGTCAAACAATTAGGGACGATGAAACCTGAAATGATAAAACATTAGAAAACTTAGAACTACATTATTTCAACTGACCATGACACTGATCTGCATCTTGCCCTTACAGGTGTTTACTTTTGCTGCCTGAACAGAATTATTCCTGATTTTCGTGGTCTGGGTGGGATTAGTCAGCCCTATTATCCCCCCTTGTCCGTCCCTCTCTACTAGAAAACCAAACAGGGCTAACGCTGAGCCTCAGGCGCTGGTGTACATCTGTCTGTCCATACCATTAACCTGTTACGGTGGTCCCTGGCACAGTTTTGCTTGGATCAGACCTGCTCTTCCAGATACTGCCTGGGCATGGCGGGGATTAGCACAGGCCAACAGGCAGAGTGGGTATGGGGGGACGCCACCCTGTTTTGGGGTGGAGGGAAGAGGTTAACTGTATGAATTCAAGCTGTGCCAAGCCTGCTGGCCTCAGGGCTGGAGAAAGTCTCCAGTCTGTTTTGTTTGCCAATATAGATTTAGCCACAATTACGTCTACTATTTGGAGAGACTGTCAGTAAATCAGAAAAATTTTCCTAAGCCATAAAACTTAAACTTCCAGGTTTTAATCCTTGTGCAAAATGAGGCTAACAAAAATTTTGGATTTTTTTTAAGCAAGCAACAAATTCTATAGCACTGCAGATGCTTTCTCCCTATCAACAGCAGCCAGCTGTGGCACATGAAGACCCAAACACACCTCACCGTTTTTCAGACTTTTAGGTAGGGCATGTACATCACTCCAGATTTCCTGTATGATGGATAGAGAGGTGGGTTGCTCCAGAGGGTGTCACCAACCTTTTCTACAGCATGTTAGAAGCTTACCGCAATTGAAATTCTAACTCAGCTTAAATGTAATGAACCCAAGCAAAAGGGTAAGAAGGGCACCAATATCAGGTGCTCAACATATCTATCACCATTCTTCATCTCTGTTTAAATGGCTTTAAAAATATATCTATCCATGAAGCAGTAAAGGATGTGCAACTTTGAAGAAGTACAGGTAACGATGCACCTAACACAGCAGATTGACCTAAGTTTTTGTTTGACACATTTTCTCTTAACAGTTCCAGAGAAGAGAAAACAAGCCACACATTACCCTGTAATGTGGAACTGTACAATTCATGGATGCATTTCTCACATAAAGGAGGTGTACACAAACGCTGACATTCACAAGTATGCAGCTCAACTGCTAAATGAGGGTACAGTGCATTGCAAAAAGACACAGGTGTTTTGTATTTGTGTAGAACAATATATTGGATTATATACAGCATTTCCATTAGAAGCATTTTATAAACTTCTACTAATATCCTCTTCTCAAACTTTTATTTATTTCTCTATTTTGAGAAACTCAGGTTTCTTGGATTCTGTTATGAAATAACAAAAGGAATCAGTCTAAATTACTAGGAGTATTAAAACGGTTCAACTGACAGTCATTACAGTAAATGATGAACAATGAAAACTAGTGTTTTTTTCCCCGAGTTGAATATAAAATTTTAACAATTCAAACATATTGTAAATACTGATTATAATATTAAAGTGTCTTATACTGAATATGTAATAACATAAGAAACTAAATGCTATATGCTGTTTTTGTTTAATAAGCAGCGTTCTCATTGTCTCATTCTATCACAGAACTTCACAAATAAGCCTTTGTTAACCAGCTGCCAATGCAAGTGGCTTTTGTTTTGTATTATCTCAGTGATTTCCTTGAAAAAAATTAAAAGATAAGTAATTCGTGTTCTGGCTAGAGACTTTTGTCTATGTTTTTCTTAAAACAAATCACTTTTGTTGTATCAATCCAAATGTAGTGGTGAACAACAAAATTTTTAATGACAGATCCCAGAGGAAATGGAATCTCTTTTTATTTTCAAGACTGCAATTGACTTAAAACATCTGCATCCAATTCTGCTCTTAATTAGCTTTTTCTAGTGGTACTCTGCTGACTTCTGTACAGTGGCTCCACAACATGACCAGGGGAAAAAAAAAAGATAGTGAAGAAAGAACAGAGCAAGCCTGATTTACCTCAGGTTGAAATTCTTCCACGACCCTATAGAATCATCGCCTATATTTATCATGATTTGGCTGTGACTATTTTTTGCTCCATTTTCCAAGGCCCTCCTCAAAAAAACCCACCACTTTTTAACTGGTTTCTCACTGCACTGGATCCCTGAGATTTCTGGTTCAGCTTTCAAGAATCCAATTGTAATTGGTCTCAATGGTTTTCAATTGTTGTGAAAAAAAATCCAATTCTTTTTGTATGACTCATGCCTATCTGTACCTATGCTTCTATATTGCAATGCAACTCCAAAACACGTAACAACGTAAGCAGGGGGTTGCACTCCCATCTCAGCACACAGCCAGGTTTCTACTCCTGCCTTCTCTCCCTTGGGATGCCCATTTTTTTAAAGTAGTATTTTTATATATTCTGCAGAAGATACACAACCTACTGTCTGAAGATAAAATGACACCAGAAGCCAAATGAAAATATACATATACATATATATACACACACACACATGTGCTTGAAAAGGACATTTTCTAACAGTCAGAATGCAACACTAGATTAAAACCCTGCCTCCAGGTTCACCTCCTGGCTTAGGTTTGCTGTCTATGAAACTGGCTTATTTTTTGAAAATTAATTTATTCATGTTATATCTACACTGAAATGACTTTACATTATTAGAAAAAAAATAATACCCATTTTTTGGTGAGAAAAAAACCACTGAAGTTGTGAAATCAAGCAATAAACTAGGAGATGCCAGAAATCACCAAACACCCATCTGCCATTGTGAATTTTCCTTGTGACACACTCTTTAATTAGAGGATTCACACTTGGTTGGATCTGGAGTTTCATTGAAACAGTAGCAGGAAAAGGAAGGGACCCAGTGTCAGTCAGTTGTTTTTATTTGACTTAACTCTGTGTGGAAGTGAAGACAATAATACTATGTATGCAATATCAGCTGATCCTAACAGCAAGTTTTGCTTGCTGATGGCAATTTTCAGCCTTTGTAACTTCAAAAAATAGGAACAGGTGCCATAGGGCTGGCAGAAAGTGCCTCCCTCCCACTAGGAATAACTCCCAGATTTGAAATCTTGCTAAAAAATGTGGACGCTTCAGAGCTCTTTAAATAATAATGCTTCAGACAACATCTTGGTGTTATCCAAAGCAGAGAACAAAACAAATCCATATTAACACATCAGAAGAAGCAAAAAGGGAATATTAGAATCTGTCTTGGTCCCCAGAAACTGCTGCCAGCAGCCCAGGTGACCATTAGGAAGCTCTGGTGAGCTTTTCTGAAGTTCAACACATCATCTAGTTTTCACTTACCAAACACATCCACAAAGACGTATACTTTCATGAACCAGGGAGTACTGCTAAAGAAGGACATCCCTTTTTTTGTGCTTGAGGACTGTTAACATCATCTGTGAGAAATGCTGAGTTCTTTCAAATGATTATTGTTTAGATTTCCCAAATAATCTTTTTCCATGTAGCAGCTGATCCCACTGCAGTCACCTTCACTGCTGTATCAACCAGCCAGCTTCAGGGATGGCACCAACCACACTGGGAATCCCAACAGAATCAGTGGTGGGATTCAAGGGGACTCATGGTAGAAACCTACGCAAGTCATGACGCAACTGCAGAGGACTTGCAGAGAGGTAGAGTATCGCTGTCATACCCATCTCTCCAACCTACGCAAGAAGAGGATTCACCCACCTGGTAAATTGCCGACTTTCCTCATGTACTTCCATTTCTGTGCTTTTAAATTCATTCAGTTCTTTCCGTATTGCTGCCTAATAAACAATAATGATACATGCAACCATAAGAAATAGGAATCTTCAGGGAAGTAAAGAGTCTGAAAAGAACCTGGCCCTACTCTTGCAGGTTCCCTTACAGTTCCCATTTTCCAGTCTCCCTGACTGTAATCCACAGCTCTTACACATTTCTGATCATCAACACCAATGACTTTTTTCAGTTACAGCTATTTGGAGCAGTAATACACTACAGAGAAACTCAAAGCATCCAACACCAACAATAAACACACACCAAATCTACTGCAATGGGTGAACCACCACCCCCCACCGAAATAAGGCACTTGCTGCAGGCAAAAATGGGCAAGGGACTGGGTTACCCCAACAGTCACCTGCTGAGTATCCAGCCAGGAGGGGACTGTATCCCCGGGCACAGCCCCTGCGGGAATCACGCTGCCTGCACAGGCACTGTGCACACAGCAGGGGCCTTGTATCTCCACGCTGGAGACAGGACTTCAGGAATGCAGGATGAATAGCATTTTTTTAAGTGGAATTAGTCACTTGGTTTGATTAGTTTTATATAAAATTACCTGAAATATTTGGACATTTCAGGCTTGTGTTTTCAGTTGGCAGATAGTAAAGAACAGCAGAATTTTGGTGCACTTTGTAAATGCCTTGTTGCTTGCGTTAAAAGAGTGATAAGCAATTTACTACATCAAGTAACAAACACATTTTCTGAAATATTCTAATATATACTACAAGGGCTTTTGTTTCTATACCATATGCTTTCCTACCTTCACTGTGAAATGAAATGACAGTTTGTTCTTACTCTGTTCTTTCACCATTTTAAATAAAAGTACTATTATTTCATTAATCCCTGAAGAAATCTCATCTGGTGTGCCTGCCTTTCAATGCAGAACAGACAAGCAGCATGATAAAATTACAGCATCAGCAGACTGCGGTCTCATAAATGAGAACCTTCATTTTAAGCAGGGAATGATTCTGTTTAGCCGCAACAGCGTGCTCATGTGAGGCAGCTAGGAAAGAGACAGCTATTTCTGAGCACCAAATCAGCAGCAAAGACACCAGAGCTCCAGCTCTGTAATACAGTTACAGCACAATTTCCTGCTCCCACTGGAATTAGAAAAATGACTTCCCTGGGAAAAAAGGGCAAGGGAGTTTCCAAGCAACCCAGGGTCTGCCTTTCTGCTGAGCCCAACAAACATAGGGCTCACAGGACCAGCCTTGGGCACCTGTTCATTACAAAATGAATTGAGATTAAAAACTGCTATCCTAAATAGGTAGGAAACTCCACTATTTCTTTTAGTGCAGTTTACCCTGGTTGCAGCTAGGTGAAAGTGAAGGTGCTGGGTGCTCTACCCTCCCACCGAGTATGTGAGGACTAGAGAGTGCTCAGCACCTCCCAGAACCAACGCCTACAAACACTTCTGCCTACATTTTTAATGTCTCCACCTTGACTTGATATGAGATTCTCCTTTGTCAGATGAGCTGGCATTCATAATAAAATCCAAGCTGAAATAAAATCACTGCTTCACAGTCGTTTGCTAAAAGACAGTGGGTTCTTGCACATATCACTTTTCACACCAAGCACATCTCACAGAATTGCCATAAAAGTTGGTTCAGACCCAGTGCTAAAAAGGCCAGCACTTTTTGATACATAAATCCTACAGCTTTCCTTTTTTGAAGTGGTATAGGAGGGAAATGGAAGAGCATTTTATGGTAATCTTTGACCAATCTTTTTTTTAAAAGAGAATGACAGAATCATTTATCTTTTGCAATTAGGCAGAGGACCTACAAATTGCAGCATGTTGGGGGCAACCTTCCCAAGGTGTGCTGCACACACACGGTCAGCTCCTGCTCCGACAGTTGTGGCCAAGAGCTCTCCGGAGGATGGAGCATCTTCTACCTTTTTTCACTTGAATGAGTTGCAAAAGTAACTCTCGGTGGCAGTGACGCAGGCTTCTGCCTCAGAAACCTTGCCCAAATTCCACGGGTCACGGCCATCTTTGCTAACAGTGTGTACCTGGCTCAGCAAGGCTTAAAAATTTTTAAAACGCAAGGAATTCGGGCCTGAACTGCTGTAATGGAGGTGGCATATATGCTCTTAATAGGCACCTGAGTAGGTTTCCTTAGCTGCAGGCAGTACATGCACAGTAGTACCATGACAATCTTGCTGCCTCCAGCAGATGTCATTCATGATGCCAGCATCAAAGAGAATGAAAATCAGAGGAAAGCCCCCCAAAAGTGACAGATGCAAGCATTTTATCATCTACATTTGTCCCTTGCCTTGTCTGCGGGAGTTAACCTGGCCCAAGGCTTGTCAGCACGACGGTCATAATCCGGAGAATCCGTGACCTCCACATACTCATTAAATCGAAGGATTCTTCTTGCTTGAAGTTCAGCCACTGTAGGCCTCAGGCTGAGCTGTAAGTGGAAGGCAGAAAATAGTACGTTTAATAAGATGAAATAAAAGAAAATAAAAGCTGAGGGTATGATGTAATCTCAAGAGAACTTTAATGGTATTTCTAAATAGGGTCACATTCAGGTGTCTAAAAAAAGACACCATCCTGGGAGTGCTGCACAGGAATGGGGAAGCAGCACAACCTAGTTTCTTCAGTTATAAAAATAGTCTTTGTCGGGCAGGTCACAGAGAATCGTGACAGTTATCCCTGGAATATTAATTGTGACTTTGCAACTGTCACACCATTTACCCCACCAGGCAGTAGGTCCATTTGCATTAACAACTACACAGTCTGCTGTGTTCAACTATAATATTGAAAATAAGCAGGATTTGGAGGGCCTGCCTAACTAAAAAAAGATATTTTTGAACATCTGGGGGTTGTTATGATGTCAAACTGTTTCAGTCACCTCAAACAATATTCACTTCAATTAACTAAGGATGATCATATTAAGGAAACTGTATTTTCGCAGAGAAGGGCAGACTAGGGATATGTAAGAAGACGCCCCCCATCCTCTCCCAGAACAAGATCCCAAAGTCATGGCAGCAGATGCATAACAGCTTTGTTTCCAGGGACAATGAGCGCAGTCCCACCTGCAGCAGCCAAGACCACTGATGTGGCTGGAAGAACAGTGAAGGGATTTCTTAGGGCCCACACCACTTTGCTGCCTTCTCCACCGCCCTAGGGAAGAGTGGATCTACAGGAGTGGCTGCCCTTGAACATACATGGCAGCAGTGGTCACATTCGCAGAGGAAACGTGTCATTTCTCTCCCCTGCTAACATGGACACATATTAAGCATGGCCAGACTCTGTTTTTCCCGATACGGGAAACTGGATGAAATGGAGTTTCCCCCAATATGGACTTGGCTTGTACTGCTTTTTAAACAGATTTCTAATTTGGGGGCATGACTGATGGATCTTTGCAGTAATGTATATACACTGATTTTTAGAATCTTACAAAAAATAATCCTATGTACACAAATACACAATAGAAAAAACACATCATCACCTTTCTACTGAGTCTACGTTTTATTTCTCTTTTGGCTTCCTGTTCCTCTTCTTCATTCTTCTCTGTTTTCAGAAGAGATAAAAAGGAGTGAATATTTAAGTATTATAACTGCACATACTGTACTTCTCTTGGTTGAAAGCTTCAGGACTTCAAAGTCCTGGCTCATGTTTCCTCATATTCCTAGGTGATGCTGCATGTGTTGCCTGCTTTTTGGATTTAGTGTGCTCTCACTTCTTTTCCCCGCCCTCATTTCCCCCAATTCTGTAAACATCTCAGGTCACCACTGTGGGTCAGGAACACAGCAAAGAGGTGTCTGTCCGTTCCTTTCTGTATAACTGCAAACAAGAAGTACCCTGGAAGAGCTGCCTCATGTTTCAATTACTTGTCCTATCATTAAAATCACTGTTGCTTTTAATTCCAACATGCCACCTATTGACTCTAGAGTAAAAGTCTAATTATTCACAAGGGTCAAGAAGAACGTTTGCTCTGAGTATCTGAATCAGCTGAGTGTCCTCTACTGCTACAGGACACAATGAATCAATGACAATTTATTTCACTGTCATTCATTAGTGCAAATTGGTTTTGTTACTTTAAAATTTTTTTTCTGGTTTTCTAATGTCAGCATATGATTCAGCACTCGAGCTCTCTTGGCTAAGGGCCACTAGCTAGGCCAAATGAACGAGTATAGCAGAAAATTACGTGCATTCTTTGAATGTATTTGGGTGTGAGACTGAAATGTGCTTTTAACAAATTCCTGTGCTAACCAAACTTGGTTTCTTGAGCGTCAGTGAAAACCACACTTATGAAAGCGTGTTCATATGGACCCAGCATTTTTTTTAATTGATGGACATTTTTAAGAATATTATTTGCTCTTTCAGTCCACCTCTGATGGTTATATGCAAAGTTAACTTTGTTGTGGCTGAAATATCCCACCTAGAGATATCCATAAAATTCTGATGCTCTTTTATTCATGGTTAAGGGTTATGGACTCCACGTTGCAGTTCAAGGCTAACTATAAATTTAAAGGATTTAATCTGTCTACTGTGGATGCAGCCAACCTGCATAGATGAAAAGGCAGTTTTAAATCCTGCTGCAGCCAGCCTGCTGTGTCAGTACAGGCAACCTGGCTGCAGAGGAGTTTCTGTATCATAACTGATACACTGGAAGCAACCCTACGATAGGACACCTTGTGGTACTTGCAGAATTCCTTTGCTAACTCAAAGGCTCTCATGTAAGAAGAATATAAGGGAAAGCAGAAGAGGAACAAATTATAAAAAAGAAAAAGAAGAAAGTTACAGTAGGAGAAAAGCGATGCCAGCCCAAGACCTGCTCTGTGAGAAGAGTCCAACACCAACCCCAGGTTTCCATCAGCAAGATGCAATTGCACAGGCTTGCTGCCAGGATTAGGTTGGATCTGGTATTGATGGTGATTTTACTGAGATACTGAAATGTGGATGTAATTTGTTGTTTATTAATAGCTTTTCTTTTAAACGGTGAAGAAATGGGTGGCCTGTTTCCATAGAGGAACTGTAAACTGACTAAAACTGAAGAAGGGAGAGTTAAAGATTAATCTACATTTTAAAAATTTTTATTAATCTATCTATCGATAAACAAGTGGGTATATTTAAGGACTTAAGACTAAATAAGAACTCTTTTTATAACACCTTCACCTAACAAAACTGAAAGCTCTCTAGCTGTTAAAGGACAGGTAAATAATCTGCAGGTTTTTGTTTAAACATACTGTCTTTGCCATCAGTAGACAGAGTAACCGAGGTAATTAACACAAACTATTAATTTGGGGTTCCATTCACCTGGGAATCATTTGACATAAAAAATTTTGTTCCTTCATGAACTGAGTTGCTCAAGTCCTACCTCAGAAATTCTCCAGTAGCAGACACAGCAGAAAAAACCATGCAGCTGGATATACATATCACTGTACTGCCTTTTCCTGAATTTAGCCTGTAAAATACATTCTGCATTATTTGTACCTTGACATGTCTTAGCTATCTAAACCACTGCTGTCTCCTAGGAAGCAGCAATAAGATGCTTGATGTAAGAAATAGGGACTCACACTGCTTAATGCATACCTTAAGAAACAACTACCAACAGCATGGCCACCTGAAATACTGTTTTTCTATATTCTGGGAGAGGATAAAATGAAAGAGTTGATCTGGACATTTAGGAAGGTTGCAGGTTAGCTGCCTATCCCAAACTGTGAAGCCACCTCCCTGTGGGTAGCAGAGGACTGCACAAAGGGATGGTTGGGCACGGGAAACTACTTAGAAATGGGAGATGAGCAAGGCCATCATAGCTGCTAGGCAGAGGGTCCAGCAGGTCCTGGAGCAGGCTATCGAGGAAAGCTGGAAGCCCACCTTTTGGAGGACAACTCTGACAGCAGGCACCAGGAGCTTCCTTCACTCCTGGGCAAAGCACGAGGGGATCAACCCCATGGGGAACAGACAGTCTCCTGCATGAGAGGTCAGGGGGCAGGATATGTTTTATACATTCAAGTTGGTTTACTTCTAGGAATAAAACTCCAGAGCTAAAGGAAAGGGACTGAAACCTGGTGGCTGCTGCTAATACACTGAATCTGCTGTCTGGCACATGGCCCCGCAGCTGCGGCACTGACTCGTACCTCCGGCACCTATTCCCCATCTCCAGCCTGCCGGGCAGAGCGCTGCTTTAAGCCCAGCGCTACAGAAACACTGTCCTGATACAAATTCCTACCAACAGTAAAACCTACAGCGTATTTTTGGTCTTTCAAGGTAAAAAGTTTTGAAAGTTGCCGTAATGAGTTAAGAAGATGTGTGGTGTTAAAAATAATGGGTCTGGTGCTCCTGCTTCCTTCATGTGTTGTGGAAAATTCCAGCCAGAGGGCCAAGTTTTGGCTACAGGTATGAACTGACTCACTTGGCAAACAGGAACACATTAACGCATAGGAACACACTTTTGACTGCCTTCCACCTTAAAAGCAGATCTAATCTGTGTGATGTGGAGAAAGAAAATATAAACACAGCATTCCCAGCTGCAAGTCCCCTCCTCAGATGTCCTGCTGCTGCTGTACTGGAAAGGACCAGCCCAGCGAGCACCCTTTGCTTGCAGGAGTCTCCAGTTAGTTCCCAGCAAAACTATGGTTTCCCTCCTTCCCTGCCTGCAGCTCCTAGGAGCTCAGACTGGATATGACTCTTGACTGAAACAATTTTGTTTAGCATCATTTATCATGGCCTTTGGGTTAAAACAACCCACCAGTCGAAGCTGAACAAGCAGCTTCCCCAGCATCTATACATTATTGCTCCTGCAACTTTTGCCACATTAAATCTGGTCACCTTCTGTTCTGTGGGACATTTGTTTCACAGCAGGAGAAAAGAGAAGAGAGAAATTGTTCTGCCTGACGACTGCCCCATTCTTGACCAGAAAGTACTCCCGGAGCATAAAACCGAACTTTCCATTGTGTCCCTATGGGATTAGCTATGTTTAGACTTCTCTGTGGGCTTGCTAGGGAAAGAGAAAGAAAAGACAAACAAAGTGCTTGCCTCTTGCAGTGCTCTGGAACGCACAAAGCGGTTTCTCTTTCCTAGTGTTACAAGCAAAGATAACCATTAATATTCCTTAACTAGCATCAAGAGCTAAATCCCATCTTCTACAAAGCCCGTACTGGCAGGCATGCAGGTGCACAGTACCAAAAGTTCACTGTCCCTTACAAATACAGTTATCTTAATCCAAAATTCTTGGAAGAATAAAAAGTTTCTTTACCATAATGCGATGCTATAAGTACTAGTGGCTCAAAGCCAGTACACAAGCAACCTGTCTTTATTAAAAACACTTTATCTATTCCTTCAAGTGGACTCTTGAATTATCGTAACTTTGTTTTGGTGTGTGAAGACTCAGAAGCCTGGATAGTTATATGCAAATTGTTTTTATAGAAATCCGCCTGCAATGTCTTGTGATCATACTCGGTCACAGGATTTTCAGTAACTGGTTTATCTGGAAATATTATCTAAACAAAACTTCTTGTAAGACAGATTTCCTCGCTAACTGGAAATACAGAAAAGGAAAAAACACAGACTTTTTCTGAACCTCTTAAAAGATTTGGGCTGAACTTAACCCTCAAGTAAACATTTGGACCTTTACCACTTAATGTAACCTCAAAGGCTGATAAATATTACTCAAAACAATACCTTCCCTTAGCTGCAGTTTACATCTCTGCAATAATATAACCCCTTCTCCCCATCCAGTGCTTAAAAATAGGAGGAAGGAAGCTTTATGAAAGAAATCGCAACTTACTCACAAAAGCTGCCTACAACAACAAAGGCATTTAAGAGATGTAAACAATTTCAAATGATCCACAGGAAGGGAATGTAATAATTTTGATAAATAATATGACTGCCTTAGAGCTGAGAGAACTTGCACCCTGAAAGGGCTCTGAGTCAGACTGTCACCACAAACCCTGGCTTGCTTTGGTTTGCTTTGGTTTTTACAGATCACTGTCACTGTGAAGTATTTTATATCTCAGTGATGAGCAAAAAAGCAGTTTTGGACTCTCCATGTGCTCACCAATGACTCTGATTTTTTTGTGATTTATAATGCTGCTTCCCAGCCTTTATTTTTTGCTCTCCCTTGCCGCTTTAAGACAGCCCCTGGCAGCAGCAGGGGAGGATGGCGGGAGGCACTGAGTGCAAAGCCTGGTACTTGGCCAAAAGCTTAAAGTAAACAACCTGAAACAGGAGGAGAAATCTACTAACTGCTTTCCAGTCTTGAGCTACTTATTGCAAAATCAGTGAACGGAATAAACAATGGCAAAAGGGATATTAAAGACATCACAGGTTCACTGCTAGGTTAGTTATCTCAAGATGAGCGAGACAGAGAAGGCAGTAAGGAAGCCCAGCTGGTGCTCCCAGCTCAGTGGCCATATCCTGGACCACCAGAAATGTTTTGGAATTACCTTTCTCACATAGTCCAACATGAGTGGTTTGTCATATAAAAAAAGTTCATATTTCAGATTTTATCTTTACTTATCTACACAATCTATAAATTCAGAAACTACAGTCTTAGAAAGTCTATTCACATTATGTGTTGGACCCCTCTCCTGTGCACCATAACGCATGAACTGTAGCTTCCCTTGTCAGTGAGACATGGCACTATCTGGCTTTCGAGAGCTTGGACAACAGCAGTAGGATTTTATTAGCATGGATGGTTGCCTGAAAGCCAACCATTGCTGTGTCTCCCTGATTTGCTGGCCTGGGCAGATGACAGAATGATCAGTCCATGGACTTCATCGGGTAAATTCTCTTTTCTTTCCTTCCATTAGGTGCTGTGCACCAGGGTTGTACAGATGAACTCCAACTTTTCTGAATAATTGATGGGAATAACAGCATCGTACCTGCTCTTTCATCAAGTGTGGAAAGTTCTTATACCTTAAGAATAGATGAGTTTTTTTGATTTGTTGCTGGATGTAAAAGATTTGCATGTGCATTTTCTTAATTTATTTTTTCTACTTAAGCATCAGCTACCCTTGCAGAATGAACACAGGGGTAGATGGAGCTGGGCATGGCAAATGTTACAGTATGTGTTTAGGTAACATCCATATTATGGAAAGATTCATAAAGGAAGATAAAAAATGCCTGTTCTGAAACATTTGCCAGCCTCAGAACAAAACCAACAGAAGTAAACGGGAGAATAGGTACAGAGGGTAAACATCCAATGTACTTTATTCCTCTGCCCCTGACTACTTGAGTCATAGACTTAAATTTTTCAGCAGGGATACTGAGAAAGGATTCAATCAACAGGGAGATATTCAGCGAGACTGTTTAATGCAGTTTTCAGTACAGAAGACATTTATGTGAGAAGTGGATAGGAAGGCCAGCAGGCTGAAGTAGCATATACCTATTCACTTTCCCTGAATACTTCACCTTTCCTCTTTCTACTCCTCCTTCCAACTTCTGCCCTTTTATCCTACCTCTGCCTCCTACTGATATTCCCTCCTCCTCCTCAGAAAAATTAGGCAGAAGTTTAGGCAGCCTAGAACTACTTCTTAGGGGTGCCTAAGTCACTCCTGCTCTTTGGGACCAGCTTCAAGAAGTGGGATTGTGATAACCAAAATTCAGCATATTGCATATATGCAATTTTCACAGCAACTATTACATGTTAGTATATAAATCTAGTCTTGACACATTATTTTCTACAATATCATTTCTCCCCAGTTACGGATCTAACATTGGAGCAACAATGATAGGCTTCCATATGAATCCAACATATGTTCACTTTCTAAGTACATACGAGCTGAAACCTGAATAAAACACTTACGCTTCAGGATATTTCTTTGCTCTAGCTCTTCAGTCGTAGGCCTCTGGCTAAGTCTCCTGTGAGAACAAAGGAAAAGTGACTGATTTAAAACCAGATCCAAATAATACATTATGATTTGTAATACAGCTTAAAAGGTGTTTCTCATATGGCCGTGCTATTCTTTGCCAGCAAAGGTATTCAACAACACAGGTATTTTCCAGACAGTTATAACTGTGCATGTACCTGCAGTACCAAGTAGACATTTGTTTTAAAAGATGTACTACTGCTACTCGAACACATAAATAACACTTCCATAATATTATTCCATAATATTACAGAAATTTTATGACCAAATTTAAATTCCTTGTTTACAGGTATAATTTTATTAAAGAATTCAGAAACCTTTTGTGCTTCCAGGCACCATCATTATGGTAAGTTGTGCAATCATAAGATTATTCTCAGATATTCTGAATGCAAATCCTATTCATTTTTTCTTAAACAACCAACAACATAAGCTGGGCATTCCTCACTGATTTGTACATACAATACAAATAGAAGCTTTAATTGGAACTTAATTCGATTTAGCTACCTATATATAGCAAACACCATTAAAAACCCTCAAACAACGGATATTAATTTTCTGGTTTGTATAGTGGAGACCATGGTTGATGTTGTCTCTATTTTTACTAAACAAGTTCACTTGTTCACTTGAGAAAACGAGCAACAAAAATTTCAGCAGTAAAATTTATTTTGCAAATTTGTTGACGATAGATGCCTCTCTGTCCAGCAAACCTCACACAGTTCCCTATGGATTATCTTCAGCCTCATGAAACCCATCCAATTCAAATCATGCTTGGGCTTTCAGATGCGGTGGGGAGGACCAGCAGGTTTACCACAGGTGCCCAGCCCTGCTGTGGGAAGCCTCAGGCTGGGACCTGACCTGACCCTGGCCGAGCTGTGAGAACAGGTTTCCCATCAGACCTTGATGCTGCCAAGTGCTGACCACCATGACAGGAACTTTTAAGGAACTGGCGTCAAACCTGGTTGTGATTTCAGGCATGAGCACAGCCCTGACATGCATGGACCTTGTCTTCTGCCACCAAAGCAGAGCTGTGCAGGGAGCGTGCCAGCTTCCCGGCAGAGCCAGCAATGTCCCCGTGCAAGGAGCTCAGGGCAGGAACCGGAGCAGCTTCTGCAGTTTAAGCCCCTGAGGAAGAACCGACAAGCAGGATGTGATCACTGGAGCTTGGATTTGGTCAGGAAAGCGGTGATAACAACCACGCCACTCTATCAGCAGAAGAAAAATGACCCCTGGGCCCTACACAATAGATGTATCACTCTCACAGGTTAGAAGATGAAATAAATGACTTATAGTCAGCCACCCGGCTCACAGAGCAACTCAGCTCATGTTCTAAGTGCTGATGCAGGGCGGCTGTACTCTGTACCGGAGCAGTACTGCCTGGACTACCCCACACAGGGGCATCTCCAACAAACACAGGACATCCTCCAAATCTGCCTGGACGACATTTCTGAGCATAAGAGAAACAAGGACAGGTCTGGGAAAATCCAGACGTGTTGTAGTCTATTCCCAGAGACCATGCAAGCCAACATTAACATTTATGAGGATTTTAAAAAAAAAGCTTGTAAAAATACAAGTGAAAATGAGGTTTTTTAAATGTGATGTTCTCAAGTCCAGAAAGAGAAAGTAACATATATGCCTTAGCAGTTGAACAGCATGAGAAAGACACGCCTCAGAGCTGGGCACAGTAAAACACTAAACACTGACCTCCAAAGTCAGTCTCCCCTTGTTTCTTTTGCTGCAAACAGCACATGAATAATGAAGGAGTTAGAGAGCAGGAGGAGGATGGAGAGGGCCAGAAGGGACAAATATGCACAGGCATGCTCTGTGTGCCAGGAACTACTACTCTGTCTGAGATGGGTATATACAAGTGCAAGTCCCTGCTAACTAATTTGAGCAAAAGCATGAACTATGGCACTTGTTTTTATTGAGTAACTCTTACCCTCTTCCTTTTTTTTTTTTTTTTTTTTTTAAGAAAAACCAAACAACCCCAAACCCCAGCAGCTCTGATTTGTTTCTTGCAGAATAAAAATGCATTACTGACATTTTAAAGTTTTGTGAGAAATAAAAACAGTTTTTCCAGACGGTTGTACCACAAAGATCCTGCACCGCATATTGAGCTGCATTGACAGGTGAACCCAGTGTTCTTGATTCTCTTCCTCCACCTCCCCCAGTGAAACCACATTTACCCTATGACTGATACCTCACTAGCTTTGTTCCAATCTGATGTCTGATTTCCTGCCTCTCCTCTTCAGATGTACGCTGCAAGATGTTTTTGTCTTCTAATTCTTTCTTAGATGGTCTGTTGCCAAGTTTGATAGCAAGAGTATCCCTACGACGAATTTTACTTGCCAAAGAGCCTGAGGAAAGGAGGAGGAGGGCAGATTTAGTTCATTCATGCTTAGGTTACAGACACAAACTCTTGAGTAAGAACTTTAATAGCTTCCCAAAAGCAGCCTTATTCCCACATCCAGGAGAGGAATTTTAATTAATATCAAAAGAAAAATAGTTTTAACTCAGTTCACAACAATAAAAAGCTGAAAGGCTTGGATGAGAGAGCTACCAGCCAAATTGATAAGAGTTTTACAAACATCACTTGTCATCTGCAAAGTGCTAGGATAAAAATGACAAATCTACACCTAAGTGCCTTTGAAGTCTGATATATTACAGGGCGGTTTATATATCTACTTAGTATATTTAGCAACCTGCCGCTCTTTTTCTTCAGCCTTAAATGGTTTAGTCTCATTCTGCCATAATTTCCCTCATTCTTTCAATTTTTTTTTCCAATTAAGTACCACTCAGTTCTTGTATAGTGCTTTTCATCTTTAAGTGATTTGTAAATTGAAACAAAAAATACAGTTCAGAAAAGTGCTCTGAGTGGCTTGTAAAATAACCTAGGCAGCTACCCCCAGGCACCGAAGCAACCTGCCCATCCAAAGAACAGATACAGCAGGGACAAGGGCCAAGCAGTTCTGTCAGTGTTAGCTTCAGCCAGCTGTGGAAGGAAGGGTATTTTTCATGGCCTTCAGTCCTTCCCCTGTCTCTTGATACGCTGACCGAGGGGCTATATACGTCCTAGGCTGGCAGGTTTTCACCACGTAGGGCAGTTTGGTAAGAACACAGGCTCCCAGCTCACTTCTCATCAGACACCGTTCTGCTGTCTGAACACATGAATTTTTAGTTGCTACCATTCTGGACTGCGTTCACACCAAATGCAGAACTGCAGAAGACTTCAGCCTCTTGAGCTACCTGGCACTTCACTTTCTGCTGCGCCAGTGGCCAAGGACAAAAAAACCCCAACACGCTCATTTTCCCCCATCCCCCTTCACTACACAGCACTTTCACATCCAGGCCTTCTTCACTAAGCGCAGCGAAGCACCTCCTCCTGATCGGCTGCCTGCAAGGTCCCCAAGCCATGGTTCAATGGTCATTTTATTCTGACATAAGGTCACCCTGCAGATGGCAGAGGCCGGGTTGCCCTCCCCTCTACCCCGGACAGCCTGCCGATGCCACCTCCTCTGCCCCAGCAGGCCACTGGGTGAGCTGGATCAGGGACCCGATGCTATTGCAAATCAGCTCAGCAACGAGCACCGCTGCAAAAATAATCGTAAGCGTTGGCCTAAGGGAAGAATGAACAGCTGGGAGCAGGGATCAGGCAGAAGGCAGGCAGGACAGTCCCCTTCGGCAGCAGCAGGGGCTTCTGCCAAATTAGGGTGATGATATAGTCATGACCCCAGACGAAATTTCAAAGCTGTTAACTTCGATGTCATCCACTGTGATCTGCTCTGTCTGCTCAGGTGCTCCAATGCTTAAAACATCCTGATCAAAGAGGAACAAATGACTTTCAGTGAAGCTGCTGACTGATGGGCTTCCTCTGTCATCCACCACCGTCTGTCACTCACACAAGAAACTCTGGGATGTCTAGTGCAATTCAGTGTGCTTTAAGGGTACAGCTCCATGGCATGGTGCTTTTTAAGGCACACTGGTGCTTTAAGGGTAGAGCTTCATGACATGGGCGAGCCAAATCAACGGCCTGCTGATGCCCTAACATGGAGGCCTTGTTCCATCCTCATGTTCTTCTGAACCTGTTTCTCCCAGCTCCACTTCCATACATGCAATGCTTGATCTGCTCTCACCATTGCACAGGCCCCAGCAGGTTCCTGATCACAGCTGTCTGGGAGCAGTGGGACACTCATTTCTCAGCAGTGGTAAAACACTAAATCATGTAGAACCATCCCATGCAGCCATACCTCTCTTTACTTCGCACTAGCATGGCTCAGGCACGCTCACGTAATGCAATGGGCAAAAGGTAGCCTGCAAATTCTCCGTGGGATGCTTACTTTCAGCACTTGCATTATCATCATCGTCATCATCATCGTCATCTGTGTACAGTATTGGCCCATCAGAGTCCGAGTCACTGCTGTGGCTCTCTCTGCTACTTTCACTCTCAGGAGGAGCAGCAGCATCAGAAGCCTCCTCCGCCAGCTCGGAGTGTGCCTGGTCAGGTGCCTCTGCTTCTTGGTCTTCTTTGGTAGCCAAGCTGTTAATTCATAAGCACACATGGTGTCACATTAATGCAAGCAGCACGTAACACAAATGGCAGACAGGCTGTATAAGCAAGTATGAAAAGTTAAGTTCGGTTATTCAAACTGACCTCTCTTTCTAAAAAACGTACATATATATATATACATATAAACCATATATAAAGTATACAGATGTGTACATGTATCTGTTTGTATGTATGTTAGGAAAAAAGATGCAAACAATCTCGAATGACATCCTGCAAAGCCTGTATAAAGAAAAACCCTAATTATTTTTAATTTCTTGTGGGATGGGACCAACAGTACATAAAAGCTACTAGAAGAGAAAAACAGCTCAAAACGTGGGTGAGAGGAGCGGGTTGGAAAATGGATTGGAGTGCAAAGCTTCCTGTTCTGGAAGCCTAACTCTACAGTAAAAAGAGTTTTACTGCTGAGTCCAAAAAGTTCATGCCCATTGGAAAGCAGCAGCAGAGTGCCCTTTGCCTTGGGAAAATCTTTATGCAAGGAAGGGTACAGCAAGGGGAGGAGCAGCACAGGAACGTAATGCTGGCACAGACATACCAGCAAGAATTTAAAGGAAAGTCTACAGGCCACTGGCAGGTAGACTAAACCCTCCTGGGTTGTTACGAAAGATGCTGCTTCTCATGGCAGGGAAAAGACAGATTAATAAGCCCGTTTCTTTTTTGCTGCCAACTATTTTGCTTAAAAAATGTAGTTATGACCTTTCTCTTGACTAGATTTTATAGTATCTGAGTCGGTGACAGATCAAACACCTACTAACCAAAGCCTGAAACTGTCATTTTTGAGTGTGCAAGTAAATTTGGCTATTGAATTGAGAGCTTTAACAGTGGGATATTGAATGATATCCACAAAAAAAGTAAAAGTTCCCTGTTATTCAGCATAATTTCTTGTTTGCCTTTATGAGAGAGAAATAGAAGTGCTACCAGCTACTAGCTCAGCTGCTGACTGCAGTGGTCGCATTAAGCCATGCAGCGAAGTAGGAGGCAGGTTATGAGCAATGACCTGGGAAACATGAGGTACTGCAGGTGAATGGCTCAAAGGCATGGGCAAGGAACAAACTGTGCTGGGATGCAACACAAACTATTACCGGTCAGCGGAAGAAACAGAAGAGATGCCCACGTGCCTACAGTGTCCCTCACGTGAAGAAAGGTGGCTTCCTCGGCTGTGGGTCTTACCACTCCCCCACGACAGCCACACTGCCTTACCTTTTTGTGTCTTCTCCACTAGCATCTGCACCGCTGTCTAGGGCCATACTGCTCAGGCTCTCGTCTGTGCCATGCTCAGTCTGCAGAAGAGGTTTAGTATCCGATCTGGGGACAGCTGGCCCTGCCATGCAGCCATCTGACACATCTTGGGCATCTGAGGAGACAGCGGGCTGACCAGCTGCAGCTGGAAAAGGAGGTGGAAGTGGAGGTGGAGGAGGGGCAGCAGTGGGAGGAGGGGGGACAACGAGCTTGCTCAGTTGGTCTGCGTCCTCTGTTTTGGAAATTACTACGGAAGGTTGCTCGGGCTCAGGTTTTTCTGCCTTCACTTCCAACCTGTTGGCTGTGGCACCTGAGGGGGAAGAAGCAGCCCCATCCGGCGCTGTTCGTGGGGCCGACTGTTTCCCAGGTTTTTTCTTGCCCCTCGGAGTCCCCGATGTGCCTGATTTGCTGGAAGTCTCCTTAGAGGCTTTGGGATGAGATGATGTGGACGAAGGAGATGGTGACGAAGAAGACTTTGAGACTGGTGGTTTTTTTGCATGAGAGGAACCCGCTAAAATAAGAAAAGAAAAAGCATTTCACAGTCTTGCAACTATATAGCCTTTGCACTGTTCTTTCTGCGTGGATTGATGTGTGTTGACACTTAAAAATTGAAAAAAATTACACTCTTCTACAATCCTTCATCTATATGCTTGAGACAAGTAAATGTTGCAGTTCAAATTTCACCTCTAAGGTGGTAAAACCTGCAACGAATAATTGCCCAAGAACAGTGGAGGGTTCAACCTTACAAATGGGTGAAAGTTTGATTCCAGCATTCTGCATTGGCCCATTACAACTTGCCTGGACATCGTCTAGAAAGCCCACTACTTATTCCAAGTGTGTTGAGTGCCCTATTTAAAAAAATTGATATCAGACAGAAAAAACTGCCTGACCTTTTCTATTATGTGAATTCTTGGTCTGAGCACTACGCGAACACCATGATTTTCCTCATGCTTTCCAATGAACACCTCAGGACCGTTACAGGTATCAGTCAATTACCTTTCACAATGTTATTGCAAGTGGTGTGCTCCTAGTTAATGGCAAGCAGCAGAGGGACAGCAAAACAAGATATACTTTCAAGTCCAGCTGGGCAAGTTCATAAAATAGAGGCAGAAAACACCGATCTCACTCTGCACAAATGATCTCCAGAAGGGAGGAGACATTGAAGGCCTCCAGTACGTACTGGAGGTCTTCATCTTACCAGTGACCAACTCGGGTAGCATTGAAAACATAGTGAAACAAGGTTTTGGCACCAGCTGTACAAGTTGGCCAGTGATGCTGCTGTTTAATCCTGTGATACTTACCATATTGCAGCATATATGTATAATGCCCAAGTTTGCAAGTGATTTCAGCTAGCCTGCATGCCCATGTGCATTCCAGCCACATTTCTGATTGCTGTGTTGATGCACCCATCATCTGGATTGGGAACTTCAAAATTCTGACTTTCATTTAAAAAGCAATAGAAATGACAACCATCTTATGACTCAGTCCTTTTCATCAAAATGCATCCAACTCAAACACTTCTGCTGTAGTAAAAATGCATTAACCTCCAGAGAACAAATGAAAGCATTATGAAGCTACACAGCAGCCTTGCGGCTAAGCTTACAGAGTAAAACAGAGAGCTGTAATAGAAACCTGCTGAAAGGCCTACTTTACTTATAAGCATTTAAATAAAAACAAAACCCCAGCAGATTAGGATAGAATCAAAATACAGATACTGGCCATAATAAGCTCACGATATAAAAATAGCTTTCACAGTGAGACTGTTCTCAGTCCCAAAGAAGATGGAAAATAATTCAAACATTATACTGTTCTCTTCTGTAGCTGAGTGTTACGGTTTATAAACATTGAGAGTGCTGTGAGGCTTTCAGTACATCTGGAAAAATCCACAGAAACTTCAGGCAAATCACTGTCCCTCTTTGTGCTGCAAGGCGACTGTGAAGGGCACCGCACCAGATCTACCGATGCTGCACTCATCATCCACACCAAGCACAAATCACTGGCTTACCAGCAAATCAAAAGGAAGCAGAGAAATGGTATAGGCAGCAGTTCGTAACTGCAGTGGAAACAGATGGTGGCTCCAACCTGTATATTATTTAGCAGAAACCTTACTGAGTAAGTGGGTAGTAGTAAGAAAGGGCGCTGGTTCCGATCCAGCAAAGCACTTCAACACAGGCTGGAGGCTGACAGAACCAGGTACATGCTTATGCTTAAGAACTCCGGCATAATACAAATACACAGCCACACTATAATTGTGGCTGGTAAAATGGAAAGAAATGTTTCCATTGAAAAACACCCTCACATTATTCTCAAAAATTTTCTGGACCTGCAATCAGATACAGAAACTTGAACAATTTTTTCCAGAGAAAAGCCCCCTACACTTTCACGTGGATCGAAAGTGCTGTTGCTATTGTTGCTTTTGACTGGGCTGGTTGACAATTTTATGTCATGCTTCTTTTTCAGTAGCAGATTTGAATTTTGATTAAATGAAAAATGTCATGGTTATTTGCCTTTTGGCATATGTCCATGCCTATGTTTAAGTCCCCTTCTCCCAGTTCCACTATTTCAGTTTGGAAACCTGCTGCGGTGCCCTCAGGAGAGCCACAGCTCAGTTGTTACATTCCTCCTCTTCTTCATGGGACTGGATCACTGACTGCACCACGTGTTCACTTCCATGGGGATCTGACAAACCTCTTGTACTAATACTTCTCCCAGCTGGCTCAACTTATTGAGCATTGCCCCACTTCAAATGAACACGATGTACTTTTAACACTGGAAGAAATTACCAGTAAAATAGATACTATTTTATATAAGGGATACATGGGATGTATTTTACACCCATATGGCCTCAACCACTGCATGACATTTCAGCAACGTTACTAAAAGACAAATCTGGAATCTGAAAGTATTTTAATTTAAGAACTCAGATACTTGAAAGCTTGTTACCAACCATTGGTATAAACATATCTTTATGTGACGGGTTGTTTTATTTCTGAAAGGTCTGCTGTTACAAGGTTTCTTCACCTAGGAAGAGCTGAGTTTTCCAGCTGCATGTGAAATACAAGCAGCAAATTCTGTGTTTTCAAAATGTTTATTCTTGTAGTCATCTGATGTAGTAAGGACAGTTAATACCAAGTTAATGGATATTTTATGGCAAAGTTATTATTGTAACTCTAGCAGTTTTGCAATGTTTTCAAACAGTCCTCTTTTCTGTGCTTCAAATACAAAATGTGCCAAAATGTACAAGCTATGAAGAGGTATACTTGGAGAGAAAACTGGAGGGACTGAAGGGCTTTCAAAGACTGACAGAGGATTGAAAACACAAGGCTTGTGTAAGTTTGCCAATGCATATATACAGTCCATTCATCACAATACTGCTTGTGTTCAAATTATATTTGGATGTTTTAATTTTGGTCATCAACTAAATTACAACCATTCAAACTTGAGATCAGTACTTTAAGAACAGCTACCTATAATCTTTAATCTAGCATCACTGCTGAATTTTGGTTTAAAAGTGTAGTGATAAACACATCTGCTGTGCACCTTATGATTGACATTCCAGCGTGTATTTAGAATCACAGCAAGCCATCAACCAGCTCAGGGAAACCTGGCCATTTTTCTAATGGTTATAATTGTTTTCTTTTTTTTTTTCTTTTTTCTTTTTTTTTTTTCAGCTAAATAAACTGCTACCCAACAGTCTTTAAAGATGTATTCATGGTTTTATCCTTTACCTCTTTGAGATCTTGCAATCTTGTCAAATTAATTGGAATAGTAGATATTACCAGCAGAAAGTTACAGCAATACCAAAGTAGTTTTATTTTGGGGCAACTCACGTTTGATTTCAGAAGTCCCCTTTCTCCCTGCTGATTGTTCAGCAGTTCTCTGGGTCATTTTGTTGCCAGCATTCACACTTGAAGTGGGAATTCACTATAACCTCTGATGTGCCCGGTGTTGTGCATACATCCATTAAACAGCAAAGTGATTTGTCCATTGTCTGGGATGTTTGCAGACAGCAGAACCAGAGCTCAGCAGGAGGCTAGCTAAAAACATCCACGGCATGCTCTTCAGTAACGCTGCTATGTACAAAGGCAGAAGTTGTTGTAAGACCAAGCCAAGCACCCCCATGCACATGCACCCACCACAACTGGCACTGCCTGTGCAGTACTCACCAGCCTCTCGATTTGCACTGTGACTTGTTGGCTTGGGTGGTGGGAGAGGAGGCTGCTTAGCAGGAGCCTTTCCCTTTTTTTTAGCATGAGGTGCTTCGTTACTCTTATGGCTGGTGGCAGTGGAAGCAGCAATAGCATTTTTTGGTGGTAGCGGAGCTTTTTTAGATTTAGGCTTAGGCTTGGGTAGTGGTGGAGCATGGGATGCCGGTATTTCTAGGCAGTGATCAGTAGTGCTCTCTACGGATAAGAAAGTGAACAGAAGCCAACTGACACAGACATATGCCACATACATTCAAACAGCAAGCCTGACAACAATGACTACTTTTTGCTGCTTGAGCTCTTGGGAATCAGGAGACACTTCTTCATCTTCTGCTGCTTATTAAGTATTATCTCAGAAAAAAAATTACCACTGGCCTCAATTCAAGTCCTTCTCATGGAAGATTCTGCCTGGCACTTCTCTCAGTCTCATCTATTCTAGACCTCCAAGAATCATCCTTAACGTTGAGTACAGCCAACTAGACTGCTTGCTGCAAACAAAACAAGGGAAATGCCATTTACTCCTCTTAACAAATTCCCCTGGCTTCTTTCCAGCCCTCTGAGATCAACAAGCTATAGAATTCAGATTCACGTGAATCTGAATGTGAACAGGGCCATTCTCAGTCACGGGTTCAAATATGGCTATGCAGCTGAAATTTTCCCCTGAAGAAACTCAGTTTCCTAAGCTGCAGACTGCTTGCTCATAGAACTTTATTTTGGGTATCTTCCCCAGGGTATTTCTACCCCTCAGAAAGAGATGAAGCTAAATGAGACAGGATTATCGTTTGCCATGGGAATGCCCTCCTCTCCTGCAAGCTCTCTGGGTACTGTTACAAGACTGCACCTGCAAGAATCTGCTGATTCTTCCTTAGTCAACAGGAATATGGAGTGTATCTACACTGCCTTGAGCAATAAGGATGGCTCTGTAGAGTGAAAGAGGTAGAACTGAGGATCCAATGTCTACAACGTGCATTGCAGGAGACTTGACTCTGGACTAGCTTCAGGCTAGTTCTGTAGATTGCATGCACAGCAGTGATGGGAGCACAAGTTCCTGAATGCATCTTTTGGCTCAGTTTCATCCAAAAGATATCCGTCTTGTGCGCTCTGCAAACCAAAGAAGGTTAAGTGGGGGTGACCAGGAAATTCACTTCAGAAGTGCACACCTAATGCCAACTGCAACATTAATGTAGGTGAGCCATTCATAGCCAACATAAAATTTTGCAATATAATCACTATGGCTGTAAGACTAGTTGTTCCCAGATGGAAATCTTTATCTATTCAATTACACCAGCTCTGTGCCCATTTGGTCTCAAGATAGCCTTCCCAAATCTTCCAGAAAAAGGATATTATAAAATCAAGAGCATACCATCAGAATCATGTTACTAAAAACTACAGTGGCTGGGGAAGAAAGGAGCCAAGCAAATATTTCAAGGACTTCTGCAAGCCTCTTTTATCACTTGAGAGGAAACCAATTCATTTCTCGCAGTATGCTCCTGTTACAGCCTCACTCTTACATTAAATGGCTGTTCCCAGCTTTCTTCCTTCCCATGTAAAAGATTCCCAAGAGACAAGCAGCACCTTTTCATTTTAAGATCAGTAGATGAAAAACATGTTGGACAACAATGACATTCTTAATCTCAGAAACAAAGCCTTTTCAACCTCTAGCTCAAGGCTTGTTAACATGAACCTACTGCATCACCTGCAGTTACTAAAAGCAACATGCATGCATATGTCTCTTCATGAACTGAAGGAATTAACATTAACTGTCCAGTGTCTTCCTCCTTTATTTCCAGCCCATTACAGATGAGTATGTTTTTGCGAAGGTTTTGCAAGAACCACTGCATACCAACCTTTCACAGCTTTCAAACAAAACCTTTCAAGCACAGATTCTGGTATTGCCTCTTTGTTTTCCAGAGACAGACTTGGGAAGAAGAAAGAAACATACATAATTGTTACATTTTGCTCTCTTCTGTTGTAACAAAAACCAACTCCTTGTGAAAGTCTACCTACCTTCATTCAAAGTTGAAAAACTGATTTAATTCTGAAAAAGCAGGACATTTTAAAATTTTAATTCCATTAATAACAAACATGGCAAGAGAAGGTAAGATTTTGTATTACGAAGATCTTGAAGGACGAGATGATCAGAAACAATTTAAAGAATTTTATATGAAAGAATATATATATCTTTTACTTATGGGTCCAGCATGCTAAAATTTTATTTGCTAGTAAGAATGAATTTAAAACTTGTGTACTTATCCACCATTACCGTGTTTTGCTTCCAATCATATTAGTAGAGAAAATATTAGAACAGGACAAAAACCTAGTAAAAAGAAATACACCATTCACCATATTCTAAAGCAATACAGTGTAATTATTCAGAATCTTAGGCAGTCATTAAACTATATAACTGATTAAATCACGTGTATTAGAATTTATCTTCTGATTCAGGAAAGAAGTACAAAATATAAAGCTAAAGATTTACTTAGTTACAAATAAACACACCTTAGTGACAAGCAACTAATAATTTTCAAATTTTCTTTAGAAAAATAACTAAAAACTGTAAGTGAAAACCAGAATTGGAACAGTTCATTCACACCAAAGTTCTTACTTGCAGACTTCAGTTGTGACTAAAACTGGCAATTCATATAACATTGATTTTAACTGAAATACCTTGCCATCACTGGGATATCATCTTTATCTAGGACATCTCCTTCCATACTGTTATGTACCTCACACCAAAGACTGGCAAACTCTTTCTGCACAGCTGCATCCTATCTGCTCAGATCGTTACAGCTCTCATTAAGTCTTGATTGCCCCTTGATGATGTACATGCCCTTTTCTTGGCTTTGACCAATGAATCTTCTTTTTGCTCACAGCCTTGAGGAAAGCTGTGGTGAAGATGATTGCCTTTGATCATATCGTCCCTCTTGGTCTCTTATTAGCTTTGCCGTTTTTGTCTTTGTTAATCTTTTTTTATCTCATCAGATATAAACCTCACTGCCCTTGGTCTGATCTTGCCCAAACTATTGTTTCTTATTTACTCTTGAGATACAGATTTCCAGCTCCTACCTGACCAGTCCATCATACCAGCTTCTGCCAGTGGCAAGCCAAGTTTTGAAGCAGACGCTTTTCATTGCTTTGCCTCTGTTGCCCCTCCGGCTTTGGGAACATTCACTGACTGTCCTCCCTCAAATTCCCCTCTGCTGTGATGCCAAAGCTGAAAATTTTTAGGCTGCCAGCATTGTACTTGTTATCCCGATCTGGTCCCCTCCTGCTTTTCAGTGCCTAACCAGTGTCCTCTCTTTTACTGCAAGTCCATTGGAACCTTTTTGTGGTTTTCTGCATTTATGTAAGACACTACAACAAATTCCTAGTATATACATAAGTACTGTGTAATACAAATAACTATTAACAGCAACAGTGGCTTGATCTTGAACAGTGACAGGGATGGTGTGATGTTGCAATTGTACCTCCCCAACATGATTCTGCTTGAATACGGGCCCTTGATCTTCATGCCTGCTCTTTATTTTGCATCTTTTGCCAGAACAATTGTTCAAGCTAATCCCCCCGGCACCTCAGTACCATCTGCAATGTATTTTTATTGCTGGTTTTTTTCTTAATGTAGACATCTGTTCCATCACAAACTGACCTTTTAATAAAAGGTCTCCAAAAGACCATCAGATAGGAATATCTTTTATTCACTGCTGCCTTGATCAAGACATCTGCTGTAAAAGCAATCTGCCTATAAATTACTCTTTAAATAGGAAAGCAAAGCAAATGTTAATGTCTCATTAAGCATTTGGATCAATAGTATGTTTATGTTTAGAACAAAATTTTCCAAAGGCCAGATTTTCAAGAAAGCTCACTTTGAGACCAGATTTTTCTTGTTCCCAGAAACTGTGGCTGGGGACAGACTCTTAAGAAATCTGTATTCTCATGTAAACAGCTAAATGATGATCAGGGTTACAAAGTACTCAGTATATAACAGCTCTTGTGGGGACTCATCAAATCTCAAAGACTTTCAGAGAGATGCCAGTATGCCACACGCACTGGAAAACTGGATGACTTATTTTGGAAGCTAAATGTGAGACCTTTTGCAAACTCTGGATCAAATGGACCTACGAAAATCCTGGGCATTTCAGAAGCCAGACACGACTGGGTAGTATAAGACAAGAATTTCTCCTTTACTTTTATGAATTTCTAAGGAACTGAAGGCCAAAGCTCTTCTACCTCAGGAATCTATCATACAGTACTGGTATTTTTGTTCATACAGGTAGAGCAGTGACATGAAGCTAGATCACGGAAAACCAGTAGCGCTGCAGCACAAGCGTATAACCTACATCAAATGCAAAGCACCCTTCTCCTGGAAGGTGAGCACAACTGAGTGGAGTAACACTATGTAAAATGGAAGTTGGAAATAACATATGATTTGTTGTCTTTTGCAGGATGACTCCCTGCAAAATGAAACTCAGTAATGAGTTTTGCGAATCAGGAGTTTCCTTTCCAGCCTATGCAGAGAGCTGTGCTTTCATTAATCAAAACTCAGGAAGCTGTCATTCAGAAACATGGGACACAGGGCAACACAAGGTGTCTTTTGTGTCTTTTTAGGACTCATTGACTGTGCTGATGCAGGTGGTCAACTCATAGAAATCCTTTCATAAACTTCAGATTTAACCAGCTCGACTTTTTTTCCTGCTATTGCTACTAAAACTCTGTTCAAGAAAAGACCCATTCTAATTGTTAGAAAGCTTCCTTTAATTTCCAGTCTAAATGTATTTCAAGCCACTGTTCATTCCTTTCTACTTGTGTCAGCATTGTCCTTTAGCCATGTTCTCTCCTGGCTATGTACCAATTTGTTACATTCATCAAACGCGCTTGGGCTCTCAGGCTCTGTTTTGCTAGGCTGAACAAGAACAGCTGTCTCATGATGCTTTTTGCAGCGTGCTCTGCAATTTTGAATTCATCTTTCTTGAAGACAGATGAGCAGATCTATATATCTATGGACTTCCAGATCTTACTCTGTCATTTCAACAGCACCATGCGCAAGAGGTCTGGTGACAGACAGCATAGAAAACAAGAGGGGAGAAAGGGACCTAAAGCAACCACATTCAGATATTTTCCACTGGCTCCAAGATAAAAAAGGGAAAAAAACCCACTGAATGCCATTTAACATTGCTAACTGTTCAACTTTTTTGTAAAAAGTAAGCTGTTAAATGAAGAGAGAATACCTAAAACATCTTCACTGTCAGCTGCACACTCCTACCATTCCTTGGTCCATGGGAGACTTGGAAAGTGAAAGACATGTGGGCTTCTACATTCCCTTATACTTTCTGTATAGATATGCTCAAGTAATTCAAAGGTTAGTTCATTAAAATCACATCTACAATCTTATTTCTAGAGACACATTAGGATATATTTACTATAAAAGACAAAAAAATCTAGCAGCTTTACAAATCAGGAGCTTTCCTCTCCACTCGACATCTGTGGGTGAAAGCCTGTGCCCCTCACATCACCCTACTGGCACGAGCCAGCCTGGCTAACTCAGTGCACAGGCTCTAGCCAAATACAGCTTTATCTAGAGTAGCTTTCCTTTTAGGAAGATTTGGATTCAGCCTCATTTACATAGTTCAGGTGATGAATCGAAGATATACTATTCTTAGAAGAACTGGTTTTAGCCAGCAAATAACTCAGCTGGTGTGAGAGATTCTTTGGGAGTCAGGCAAAAAAACCCACTCTTCTATGTATGGTGCTCATATTGATGATCTGCAGAGCTCAGGAGTGCAGGAAGCCAGCAAGGCACACAACAGGGAAAAAAGTCTGCCTTGCCTCTCACAGTGACTGGCTTACAGGTTAGTCTTCTGAGAGAAAGCACGCTTTTGTCTGAGACCCTGGAAGATGAGGGTTATGATCTGGAATTCAACAGGTTTTGTTCCACTTCGGGGAAATAAAGTGAAGACCTCTCAGAAAAGGAACCTAGAAAATTTGACTTTGAAGAACAGTCCTTGGTAGACAAACAAAGGCACTGGTCAGCAGTGATGCACACTCATAAGATCAGAGCTTGTGCCTCCAACCTTCATTTTTTTTGGTTACCCATGAGAAAAAGAAAAGATTAAATTTAATGGCAGATTTAAGGGAGAACAGACACAGTATAGAGGAAAGAACCTCTGAACTCAACACACTAAGACCTGGAGCCTTTGCCAGTTCTCATATTAGTTACACTGTTGGGAAAAAACATTACGTGCATGTATCCCATGAATTCATTTGAAAACAAGACTACAAACCATTTCCTTCACTGAAGGAGAACAAGAAAACCTGAGAGGATCAGTCTGCTATAAATGACATAGGAACATTTCAGAAGCTTATGCTCCATGTCACCCATAACAGCCATAGCACCTGCAACACAGCTCTGGCTTCCTGCAGGCCAATTACTTATCAAAGCAGCATCTATTGCACCTGATGGTATGCAAAAGGAAACTTATTACTTTTTTCCAGGTAGTATCTTGCTGATGGTCACTGAGCCTTTCACTTCTTCAAGCCCAAGCTAACAATGAAATGTGGAAGCATCTACCAGAATCATGAAAAGATTTAGCTTGCCATGGTAAAAATGAGTAAGACCTGAACTTACTGAACAAACCGCACTCAGATAAAAACTCAGGCTTCTCTGGTACATCTGTGCCAGAGACATCCTGGGAGGGTGGAGAGGAGAAAATGATCTATGACACAGTACCCGGAGGTTTTACAATGTGCAGCATGCACGCCACATCGGTATGCTATGTCCCCATGCCTAGGGAGGCAAACAGTGATGATTTTGACATCTATTCTACTGATGTGGCTTTTGGTCTTCTCCAACACTGCTGTAGGGGTAGGAGGCAGGGAGACTCTTTGGATCCCCTTTGCGATGCTCATGCCCCACATGGAACCTGGAGTCTGGGGTCTGCTGGGGCCACTGCAGCTGCAGACAAGCGTCACAGGTCAGGAGCCTGATGTCATGATGGTACAGTTCAGTCTGCTGCCCACACAAGCAGGGTGTACTCTGACATGCTGCCTGTCCCCTTGCTCCTCTGCATCCCTTCCAGAGCGCTCACTGAGAATGGCTACAGTTCAGCTCTTTATTTTCTGCAGAAGATGCTAGTGACTTTTATTAGTCAAAACAAAACAAAAGAATTCAGAACTCAACCCAGTACGAACATAATGTGAATAAACCATCTAGGAAAAAGATGATTTTTCCCATTTTTTTTCCCATTTCTCATCTGCAAAGCTTTATCCATCAAGTACCTGTTTTATGTAAAACTGTCACAAGCTTCTTATTATCCTGCCATAAAGGAGAAATTTCCTTTTTAAATACCCTGCTTGGATGACTGACATCTCATCACTACTACAAACTAACAGTTACACTATTAAATTGCCAAAGGGAATTTTTTCACCAAATATGAAAAGCACCTGCAAGCTGACAGGCAGCAGATGGGTACATGGTTTATAGAACTGCCTGGCAGCACAGGAACAGCTTTCAGGGGTTGTCTTCTTCACTCCCTTCTGCGTAACTTGTTTTTACATTGCATGGCTGAGCTTATTGTTTGCCCTTGTTGATACTGTATTTCCATGGGTCATGCTGAAACAACTTTTTTCCTTTAACTTCTTCTAACTTGTAACATATTCCACATTCTACCACGTGTTGCTGCCAACTCTCACCATATTATCACAGTGTGCCTGTATCACTTGTTCTTTTTAAGCTTCCAGCTCCAGCAGCCATCATTGTATTTATATGAGAAGGCCATTTTCAAGACCCACTTGAACAAGAGAGAAAGAAAAGACCACCACTATTTCATAAAAACATTTCAAAATAACCTCATAACTTTCAAGGGCTGAGACACATTTTTTGGAACATTTTGAATCAGCTAGAGTTGGAACTGCAGCACCACGTACTACTGAACAGCCAGAATTAATTCTGTATTCAGGTCTTAGAAACATGGAAAGTGTATATAGCTTCCTTCAAGACTTACACCTAAGAGTACATGACTCTAAAAAGCCTAATACATTAGCCTCACTAAAGATGAACTCCTTGCATCCATTACTCTTTATTGTCCAGCTAGTATTCACTCCACCTATCCCAATTCTCATGACGGAGGGTCATGATCTGAAGTACCAGCCTGTTTTACAGCCCGAGCAGAGGACAGTGAGCTAGGTGTTCCTGCTCCAGCTCTCATTTTGATGCTGTGTAAGCATTAGCAAATGTCCATTCTGCGGTTGTTAATTCCTTGCTCTGCCAATGGGTGTGGGTGCGATGCATACATACTGCATCTGCCCTAAAAAATCGCTGAGGATTAATCTGCCAGGCGAGGTGCATCTGTGAGATTACTCTTTACTCTTCCACTGAGTCCAACGGACTGGCTCACCCTCTTGCTTAATGTGCTATAAGGTAAAGAATAACTGAAGGGTATTCACAGTGAGTTGTACTGCATTTGCACTGTAACACCATTGCTCATGTGTGGAATTGATCCTTAACACCTTTTTCTGGCAGACTATTCCTCTGCAATAAATCTATCTGGTTCCTTTTCAGGGGACTCAAGATGTTTACACATAGAAGAACTTCACATTTAGATGTAAGAGGGGAGTATACTTGAAGTGTTCTGCATCTTCTATATGGTCATATTGACATTCTATGTAGCCTAGAACACCAAGTTTGCTCATTTTTTGTTTTCCTTCTCCCGCCTCCATATATACCTCATTTTCTGAGAGGGACTGGAATGATAGCTATATATTCTTCTGTACTAAATCTACTCTTGTGCAGCAATAATTTTTAATTTCTCGCTGTAAGGTCAACACAAAATACAGGGAGTGCAGAGTGTAATAATGTGTTTCAAATAGATGTTGAACCTTTCCTGCTTCACTGGAGTTCTACATTCTGCAAAGTCAGCTACAGGGGATTTCAACATAGTTAGTAATGTGTATTTCTAAAAAAACCTGTACCTTAGGAAAACTTCCAAGATTTGACAGTTCCAAAAGGCTGTATTTAGGGATGCATAAAATAATAAGTGGTCTGATCTAACCCCAAAGTTAACCTGAACCATTTTAAAGGAGTTTTCCATGGCTTTTATAACTCTTTTCCCCTGACCCAATACACATCTGGTTCTAGTTGGCACCAAAAGATAGACGTATTTCAGTGTCATGAAAAAGGCTAATCTTGTATTTCTGTCTTGTTGGGAGACAGGAAGTACTAGAAATCTCATAAGAAAGGCAGTTCTCCTTGGACATCCAGCCACTTTTTACATAGTCAAGTGATTTACATAGCTCAGAGAAGAATTCAAATTTCTGTGTTAGCCAAACTGACCCTCTCAACCTCCAGAGGCTCATTCATCACTAGGTAAGGTTACTAAAAGACATTGGAAAGGCTGCTCAGTCTAACAGCCAGACATGAAGTTCTTGATCTTTCGTATCTTTGCTCTCTCCTCTAGGAAAATCCAACAAATGGAATAGTATTTAAGAACACTTTTTGACAGGGAAAATAAGTGCTGCATTATTCAAGATGCTAAAGAAAGAAAATAAAACTGGTCCAAATGCTGTGATTCCGCATTAATCTTTACTTATCCCTTACTCAGTCAAACTCTTGTTACCAAGGTAGATCTGAGTAAAGGTATCAAAATTAACATGGACTCTGGGACTGCTAAATATTTAGGAGCATTTACTGCAATTCATCTATGGAAAACCCTACAGTCATCAAGCACATTTTCCATAAATGGCCTAGGTTCAGTTTGCGGTAGTGATATAGCCTCTAGAATATTTCTGAAGAGCTGGACTGCAGGTGTTTAAGATTTAATGAAAACCAATAGGAATGAGTTGCTGAGGTTACTTTCAAAATGATACATGGTTTTTAAGTGGCTTAAGTACTTTTGAACAGTCAACCCATGAGCCACTTCTACAACAATATTGCAAGGTGATGCAAATGCACTTGGTGTCTTCTTTCGCAAAAGGAATACCTGAAACCGAAGCCTGCCATGGCTACGAGGAAAGGCTCACACTGAATTTAGAAATCAAACATCCTTGCCCACATTCTCATGCTCAGACCATGCTTCTCTTTATGATCTTACTATATCCACAGTAAAAGGCATGCCTACCAGTGATGAAATACTGATGTTTCACAAGTCTTTATCTTCCCGGCAGGTTCTGCTGGCATCCTTGTGGCAGAACAGAACTCACAGCATGTATTGATGCTAATAGAAGAACATGTTAATACTTTAAGTAGGCAAAAAACAATGTGTGAAGAAGGTGTTCATTTACCTTTTTGATCTTCTTTTTTCCTTTCCAATGCTGATGCTTTCTCTGATAAAGTACCATTATCTGCACTGGCTTTTACTACATTTTCTTCCTGTATGGTTTCTTCACCAATGGCTATGGTGTGTCCATTTGAAGTTTCAAAATTTACTGTTACATCACCATCTGAAATGAAAATTAAAAAGCTATTGCTTAGTTTAATTGCTTTTTTAGCACCTATTGTCAACACACAGCATCCCTCTGCTTTCAAGTTTCCATGGAAGCAAAGCAGACTTACTGAAATGTGAAACATCAGGCTGCAGATCTGCTCTGAAAAGTAACTCTGTAAATGAACTCTATAGGCTACCACTTTCTTCAGGTGGACACCTCTGTAGGCCTGGAAGCGCATGTGGGTTTTCAGGTCCAGTTTCATGTCTGTACACATTAGCATCCCATTCTCTTCCTCCCTGCATCTTGGTTTACACAGCAAAAAAATGTGTGCATGGACCACAAGGGAGCTGCAATGTTCCAACATGCCCCAAAGCTGGACAATGAGGTGGCAGAGTTGCAGGAATACTGTGGTGCATCCCAGTAGGTAAATCAGCCAGGAATTCAGAGAGAAGTTCTCAGAATACATGTGCCCAGTTAATCAATAAAATAGGTCACAAAGTCATTACCCAGTCTTAAGAACCAAGGTGAAGTCTTCTTGTATCACATATCATACCATTATTAAATTCTGCAAGTCAAATTCTTTCCCAGCTCTGATGATATTTTACTCCCTCACCCAGACTACCTCAGTTATGAGTTTTTTTAAAATCCTGAAAAAAACTTCTTTCTCTTCCTTATTTGTCTCTATATTCCTGAAAATGCTACATGCTCTGGCTGGCTCTCACGTTTTCTCTCTTCTCTTATTTACTGATTTCTGTTCTCTGTTCCAAGCATTTTAAAATTGCTGCTGATTTTATTCTCTGGCCATTTCTAAAGCTTGTTATCCTTATGTTGCTCACACCCCACCTGCAGTTCATGTAGATGGTCACTCTCCTCCTGCACAATTCTCTTGCTGTCCATCCAAAAATTATGCAAACCTACCTGGTGTCTCTTCTGGTTCTTCCGACTGATTCTTCATTAATTCTGGTAATTCCACTCTCTTCTCCTCCTCCTTCCCCTTGCTGTGTGGTATCAGACTGGGATATTTGGCACCTCCCTGGTTTCAACACAATTATGCAGACACTCTCTTACCACCTTGGGTGCTCCATGGGTTAAGCTGATGGTTTCACTCTCACCCACACACTAACTTCAACTTGATGTGTAAAAACTAAGATCTGCCTTCTTAACCTTGTTTCATTCACTATAGCTGACGGTTGCACAAGGCTTCCTTCTTACCTTACCACAACATTCAGTTTCTTCAGCTTCTCTCTTCCAGACATTCATAAATCCATTCTTTTCTCTCTGCCTCCACATGTGGCATTCCCACCTCTTACACGTCGTGGTTCTGCAAACACCTCCTTCCTCCAAGTGGCACTTGCCACTTTCTGCTTTGTTCTTCTTCATCCCATGTGAAACACTGTCACTTCTTCACATTTCTTACCTCATTTTTCAAGACTCCATGAAATTTCCTCATCCAGCTTTCATCTCCATAGTCACTCCTAACTACCTTCACACTGCTCAACCACTGTCTTTCTTATATTTCAATTTTTAGCACCTTCAAACCAGTACTATATTCTTTCAAAATGCTCCTCAAAAATTACAATTTTCATCAGCCATGAAGCACAACATGATGAAGGCAACACAGACTGGATTGATGGCCTTCTTAAGACAGGAGGAAGGGGAGAAAATTGTTCGTCTTTACATCCTTTTCTCACTTTGCTCCATCTCTGTAAGGGATCCAAAGTCCCATCCCCTTTTAAGAATGGAGTAGAGGATCAAGGACACTGATGACCAAAGCAAACATACTTTTAGCACAAATGATAGCTTTTATGTTCAGAGTGTAACAACCTGAAAACGTTAACACATTTCATTAACTGTCCCAGCAGTCTAAATACAATTACAGCCATCAATGGACAAAGTCAGGCAGCTCCCCAGCAAAGGATGTAGCAAAAACCATAACAAATTCACAAACGGACAAATTGAGGTATAGAAAGTTTACATGTCTTGTTTTATGTCAAAGACAGTGGCAGAGACAAGTTCAGAAGCCAGCTATGCTGAATGTCATAGTCTGGTAATTAGTCACTATAAAGACAAGTGACGTCCCATGTCAACAAACAAGCCCTTTACTTGTAAATATCAATGTGTACAATAGAAACCATACACATTGATACTTTCATGATTCTTCAGCTCAGGCAGAGTGTCTCAATTTCTAGGATAAAAATATTTTTGAAAATCATGGAGTTCTTAAACTCCTTGATAAAATGACAAATGGTTTAATTTTAAACTACAGAAAATTATTTTACTCACTTGACTTTTATTTGATTCACACTTACAGAACACCGAATATTATATTATATTATATTATAAAGAATACCACTAGAAACATAATCAGATGTAGCACAGAGGTGTTAACAACGGTCTACTCATGTTTTTACAAAGACAAATTCTGGTTAATACCAGTTAATAAACCTTATAGCATTTTGAGACAAGTGGTGTCTTCCCTACAATTTTATGTTTGTGCCACTTGTGAATGTGGTCTGTGTGACAGTGGTGGGATCTGCACGATCCCGGCGCTGGTGCTTTTTGATACCTGAAATGGATGCTATTGATTTGCTTGGGGTCCCAAAGCCTCTGATTTTTCAGCCAAAATTTCTCATATTGTACTTCAGTTGCTTTAGACAGCAGACCTTGACTCAAAAAATAGGTTAATCACTAACTCAAAAAAATTCTGGCAAATAGTTAAGTATGAACCACAGGAGTCGCATTATTTAGAGGAAGCATCAAAAAACTTAAGAATATCACCAGATGTCAGATGGTGTAGCTATGGCAGGAGCAGCTACAGAACACAAACCTCTTCACACCAACTTTAGCTCTTTGTCAACTGGCCCAAATTACCTCTCACACTCCTCAGCTTTGTCTCCTCATACCTATTTATTCTACATGGAAACAATGCAACAGTGGCTGTATCATCCATGTTTAGCACTTAGGGGCTAAATTCTAGGTAACGTGTTATCACCTTGCTCAGGCATTTCCTTCAGCACTCCCCTTCTTATCAGCTCCTCTCTGCTTTGTCTTGTCGAAATCTTCCTTTCCAACACTAAAGAAAAAGCACAGTTAAGAATAGATTTATTCTCGTACTGCTGATGCTTGTGAAAAACGTAGAAAAAAAATTTATTTTACAGAAATCCTGAGAAATCTTGTTTTCTCTGATTCTGCCGAAGTGGTCTGGGTTTTCATGGACACTCTCCAAAAATACTGTCCCACGAGTTCAGGCACAGAAGGTGGGGATTCATATGATCCAATACCTTCAGCTGAGCGAGGCTCCGTGAGGCTTCTTTCTCAGTCAATGGAAAAAAGTACTTTCAGAGTGAAATTGAACTCATTATGAAAATGAACACATTTAACATGTAAAAGCACCTCATTCCCATTGACAGAGCTGACTAGCTCAGCTGGAGATACCTACATCTGTTTTGAGTTGAGAGAGACAAATCCTGCTCAGAGCAAGGAACTCACAGAATAGCCGTTGCGACATACAAACTGTTTTAAAGGAAAAAAAACCCCAACACAACCTTAAACAGGAGCAAGGAAGTTGTGTTCTGAAAGGGAATAACATCCTCAACCAGGCTGGTTGGCTTTCATGGAAAAAAATGCAGCATCCTGTTTTTAGCTTAAAATAAAGAAGCATACAACACACAAAAAAAGACTGTGACATGAAGCATTTTAATTATTATGTTTATTTCCCATGGGAAAAATGCTAAATGGTTTTATAGGGAAAAGCATTTACAGATGGCAAAATGGAATAGCTCACCACTGCATCCCACCCCAAACCAACATGACTTATGGTCAGTGATCTGGGAGGCCACTGTAATGATCCGTGGAACCATGGTGCATGGTCCATAAAATGTGAGCATTACTTGTAAAATCCTGTCTTCTCTGTTAGGAAAAGTTAATCTCCCATGCTGATTATGTTTACATACAATCATCAAAAACCCAAGTGACGTCTGGAGCTCGAGCTCAGGGCAAGCAGCATGCAGCAAAGTTTCAGCCGCACTGGATTTCATCCTATTAATGCTATGGGATAGGGTCATTTATCTCATCAACTAATTCAACACTGTCTAGGGCCAGTCTAATTGCTCTATGCAGATTAAATACTGCAAGAAGTATTGTCAGTCTCACGTGTACCAGCCCAGTTGGAGTGAACAGCCATATGGCGAAGTGATGGCTCCTGTGAAGGCACAGAGAAAGGCAGCTCTGAGAAAGTCACCCTCCATGCACAGCAAAACGTCTTTCTCCGCAGCACGTAACTCCAGCTGCTGACTCACAGGCAGGCTGGCTGGCCTCAGACGCCTGAAGGCACCTCTGCTCACAGCTTCCCACTCCCCTTCTCCACCAGGGAAGGGGATGGTTAAACAGAAGATGAAGTAGATTCCGCACTTCTCAAATTTACAGCACCAGGTTTATTTCTCACATGGCAAAGTGCACGGATTCAGCAACCTCTCCTAATGGGATGAATTTTCCTGCCAAAATAGCACAACTCCTGGCAGAAGAACCAGGGGCAGTAACCATTTTGACCAGCCCAGTTCAAGCTACCCATGCCTGTGAGATAAACAGCTGATGAACACCATCAGTACTGGCTCAAGAACATGTAAGCTGGCGTTAGGTCTGTGTTTATATGCTCGGGTATTTTGTGGGATGTGTGTGCTAAAGGTCAAACCTTCATGGCATTCAAATCACATTCTGGCAATAGAAAGGAGCCCATGAGTGTGGCTGCAGGCTCCCGATATAAGCCAGCCTCCTTGGAGAGAGGAGTAGCCCCAAGTTAGATCAGGTTAGACTGCCTTGGGTCCCAATCCTAAATCACTCAGGAGCTCTTCCAGTTTTTCCCCATTATTTTTTTAAGGTATATGCCTTGCAACCGTGTGTCACATTGGCATGGCAAACAAAGCACAGGAGCATGCCCTATTCTTGCAAAGGGTTTTTCATGTAGGTGACCACTCAGTCCCACAGAGACTGCTTTAAAAGAGACAGGGCCATGACGTCAGAGGACTCCACGGGCAGGCATGGATGGAGGGTCTTAATCTTTCTAGAAAGCCGGGGTATTTACAAGCAGAGTGAAATATCCTTTAACATAGACCCCAAGGGCAAACACTTTACACATATACTTTATAACTGTTTTGTTGCTGGCAATATAAATATTCTCTTATTATTATATCATCTTTACAGGTATTATTTACTTCCTACTATTTTCCCTATCTGCTTCTTTTTTACATTTGTTTTCTTGGGGGCAGTGAATTCAGATGAGCTTTCATATATTTATTTGTAGGACTTAATCTAATACCACTTGAAAACAATGATACTTTTTACACTAAAGTTCAAGAACATTGAATCAGACCCCTCATCAATGTCTCTCTAGTTTTCAGGATGATGCATTTTTTCAGTTCTACAACACTGAATTAACAACTCTATCAAATTAATTATCATGGAAAATGTCAATTGGCATTAAAAGACATTAACTCCTTATACTTTTACTGGAAGACCTCAAATCATTTTATTAACATTACACAGGTTTCATAACATCCCTTAGACATAACTATCTCCATTTCACAGATTAGAAAAATTACAAAGAGATAAGAAGCTTAAGCTCCAATCCTTCATCATCTAAAATGCTAGCCATGAGTAATGTTTTTATTTAAACTGATTAAACTCAGTTAATTCAGCTTGAAAAGATAATTTATTTAAAATATTACTTGGCCCATGGGAAGAACATCAGAAATGCTAGTATTCACTGTATCATATAATTTTAATTCTTACAAAGAAAAAAGCAGAATTTTAATCTAAATCAAAGTGACCAAAAATATGTCCCCTTGCATAAGAGGAATGAGTAGCTTGTCTACTTACGAACCTATACTGGATGCTATTTAGCCAGGGTGGACTCTTTATTATAATTTACTGCTTATTACAGACTTTGGACTATACAACACATTTCACATCTATGCAGTCAAGTATTTTGATTATCACAGACCAGCTGCAGTGAGTTTTAAGGGTCACAAACTACTCGAGCTAATCACATTTGACTACTGCTATGTTTCAGTAAACTCTCATCAAAGTTACAAATTCAAGCATTCAAAAGTCAGGAAATGTTTGAACAAAGGTTAATGAGTGTGCAGATGGTACAGCTTTTATTTGCTTGTTAGATAGTTTACCTTTGCCATCCCTGCCTTGTTTAGGATACAGATTGTGCTGTGTTCAATGAACAATTTATTTGCCTAAATTTTTAACCTTACCTTTCACACTATGGCCCAGACCTCATCTAAGGAACAATCTAAACATTAATTTGAACAGAAAATTCCTATTTTTCTGAAATGTCACCCAACAACTGAGTGAACCAAAACCAGTATGTTTTTCTCCTTGATATCCATGTGATATGCAAAGGTGTTATCATCACTGTATGGATAGGCAACTTATGGTATAGAAGGATAAAAGTCATAATTATCAAACAAGCTGACATTTGTTAAGTGTTTAATTTGAGGTACCTTTTCAGGTGTAATTTTCCACATTAAAATTGCGATAAATAAAATGAACAATCAAGCAACCCAAAGCATAGGAATTCTAGCTGAATTTCCTATTTACGGTTCAAAATATCTAATCAACAGAAGTAAAGATATGAGTATGGGCCATCTGCTGCTGAGCTAATGGCATAGACAACTGTAGAAACAATTATCACCCACTAGAACCACCTGGGATGGGTATCACTATTTGTCACCTTAGAAATAGTTCAGTCTCCTGAGTTCAGTACAGGGAGAGGACTGCAGCTGGGTGCTTCCGCCATTGTTCTGTTTGGTGTGCTCCCTCCTCTCACCAGCTGTCATGACTTCATCATCTAGGTCTTTCTCCTTCACTTGAAGAAATTTAAACTTCGTATCTTTGGTTTCCAGACCTACCTCTCTTCTCTTCCTCGTCTTCTAGTAGAACTTCCCACAATATGCTACCTATTTGCCTCTCCCATAAGCACACCTTTGCCTCTCTATTCCTGCTGATCACCATTTTTGCAATCTCTGACCTTACAAGTTATTGCCTATTCCTCACTAAGGAGTATATGACTACTACTATCCTGGAACACATATATGATAAATACTGTTAGGTGTACCACCATCATGTGGACATTCTTAAACTGAGTGACCAGCTGATGTTATTACTACAAATCTTTTCTGCATATGTATATATAATAATGTGTATATATATCTGTGAATATAAATATCTTACCATGTGTCTGTGATATATATGAGATATATATATGTGTATATATGAAAATGTGACTATATATAACTTTTCAACATTAACAGCAACACTGTTCATAACGTTAAGCAATCATGAAATGGCGATAACAATTTCTCCATCTGCATACATGTATGTATTGAGACTGATTACACAAGCAAGTCGGCCCTGACTGTGAGTGTAAGTGGTTATCAGTCCTTTCCTGCTGAGGAAGGCTGATGCGAGGCGGGCTCTACTCTCACACATTATGCTCCAGCAGACAGAAAAAATCCCATGTCAAAACCCTTCCCCTGCTGCAGTCAAAAGCAAGGCTTGCCCTGACTTCAGGTGTAACTGTTGGAAAGCATGTGAATTTATCACACTGTATGCAGCCCTCATTGACCTGAGTAAATCTTACTCGTCCAAGGGTTCCCACACACATTTGCATTTTTAGCCCAATACAAATGGTAGTAACACTAATCACAAGAACAGTTTACCTCAAAAAGCAGTTTCCATCCCTCCCTCCCTACCCCCTCAAAAGAGACTGCTTAGTGATACTCAGCAGCTACAAACCTCAGGCAGCCTTAAAACCCATTCTCTGACTCAGAGGGCTGCGAGATTCTGGATATTCTCCAGTCTTTAGTTTTGCTCTTCCAAGAGAAGCTTGAGAGAATTCAGATTTTTAATTTTAATCTGACCTAGTAAGAGCTAAAATTGCTTTCTGCTGCCTGTCTGCATATACTCTTGCAGTGGAACTTTGAAGTGGCATCTGCTTCGTGCCAAGACACAAACTGCTGCCTTCTTTTCCTTCACAGCAAAACACTGTGGAGGGGAGAAACCCTTGAGATGATGCCATTTTCTGTTTGTTTTTACTTAATTCTGAAAGCCCTCTAGGCAGAAAGTAGACAATCAGTGCCCAGAGAACAGATTTTCTGAGATACAGCATGGAAATTATGTTGCTCAAGGAAAAAATTCCAACCATCATTCCCACATTGGCACAAATACTTCCACATCTAGTCCTCCATCCTTTTTTCATGTTTGTGGTATTTGCTGTTTATGAACCTCTTTCAGTTGCTAGCATAAGACAGCTGGGTGAGATTTTGTGAAAGCACTGCACGGTGCTCGCCCTGGCAAGGCTGTAGCAAGAAACTATTTCAAAAAGTCTATTGAAAACCCAGAGAAAGCAATGAGTTCTTTCCAGTAGCATGCATTCTGTCTTAGAAGAAACTCTTTCTTCAGCTGCATACAGATTTATCAATTTGTAGCCCTGGTGAGAGGATAGGCAATAAATGTGACAATCATCATAATGTCTCCCATGGTCTCAGGCCAGGAAATTGGCTTCCTGTGTGTAAGATGCACGCAGGCACACATACATAAACGCACAGCCTGTGTTCTGTAATGTAAACACATCCCTGATCGAGTAGTCCGAGGAAGAGGATTTCCTGTAGGACTTTAATTTTTGTATGGATGTTTTCCCATTTCCTTCTCAAGTTAGATAAGCAAGTTTCTTCTCCTGTGTCAGTTAGCATGCAACAAGGGGCAACTTGCCAAGTAAATGCATCTTCTCGGTCTCCATTGGTCCTGGGTCTGTTTCCTCAAGAAATACAGGGATAACTTCCTCCCCCCGACCCCCCCCGAAACTACCATCCGAGGCAGGATGAATGCAACCCAAACTACTTTTCATCTCAAATTCCAGCCTCATGTAAAGCACATACACAAACATAAGTGATTCCATACCTTACAAACACAGAGTTTAAAAGCAGATGAGTATCTCCCTACAGCTCTGGCTGTAGCAAAATAGTCCTCAAGCACGTAAAGCCATGCTTTCACTGCAAGCTAACCTGATTTGCACTGAAAAGCTATAGCTTATTCATGGTGCAGCTGAGGCTGGCACCCTGTCTGTTTCTGGAATTTCTGGAGACACAACCCTTACCCTTAGCGCTGCAGAACAGTACAATTTATCCCTGTGATTCTCTATATGGAAATATGTGGGGAGGTCATCTGCATTTCTTGCCAAGACAGGGGAGGAACTGCAGGAGGGCACTGGAAGTCAACACATAAATTACTTACTCCGGTCCACTCCTATAAGCACTACTAGCACTACTACTGAGCAAGCAGCTCGAATAAAAGCCCGCAACAGGCTGCTGGCATAGGTTGGGAAGCACAGCCAGGCTTGGGAGAAAACATGTACCTTGTATGTAGACAGGAGGGTAAATGTCAGTAACACCTAAGCAAAGCTATAAAATAGATTTGCCCTGAAGAGGTACTCCAAGTCTTCACTCTGCGGAGAATAGTGAATACTTAGATACATTCTTCTTTCTCAACATAAAAGCTCTGGGAACTGTCCTTGCGCCACTTTCATACGGCCAAATGCCTGAATGTGTAGGTTACATCTTAAAGCGTCACAAGGGGTAAAACTCTCATATAAAATTTTGGGGGAAAATAATTCGGAAATCTTTCCTTTATTTTTAGAACTCTTACACCTCATACCATCCAGATTCACTTTCTTTTCATCCCCCCAGCTTAGAGAGCCAGTCATGCTATTTTTGAGGTGAAAGTCAAGATTTTCAGATACTACGTAACTCCTAGATATTCACTTTAAGGGAAAAAAAAGCACTAAATATTTTAATGGTTGACAAAATGCATGTAAACTGGGGCACAGGAATACAAGCTGATAGACTGAATGCACAAAATAATACAAAATTTTTGAAAACCTGAAATTAATTCCCTATGTCACAATGTTTGCACAATTTAAATAAATAAATTTTACGGTGTAGCAGGATGCATAAGCAGAACCTTATTAAAAACAGAGCATATGCACTCCTTGGAGAAAAAAGATCAATCCACTGAATAATGAAAAAATATTAGAAGTTCCCAAAGCTCTTATATAACATCTCAAGTTCTGTTCACCAAGACATACATTAAACTTTGCATATCTACTCTTCACAAACTATACAGGCACCGAAACACTGTAGTTTATATAAATCAGAGTATTAGAGGGGTTTTGTGTTTTATTAGCTGTTTTACACTATGCTGTTAAATATAATGGCAGTGTTCACTGTATAGAAGCCTGGTGTGTGCTACATGGCTACCTAGCAGGACGCTAGCTAAACAACAAAGTAAAAAATGAAAAGTTTTCCAGGATAATTTAAAAGCCTATATAGAAGATGATACTTCTAGATACAAAAGATACATTAAGCACTCTAATGAATCAATTGTGTTGTTTTTTTGCCACAAAGGACTACTGAATATAAAGTCTTGTGACTGGACTTAGAGCAGGGACTTCAGTTAGTCCACCAAGTGTTACCTCCTCCTGCACTGGACTTTTCCCATCTGCTATACCATTTACAGAGATACTTCATTGTGCAGATAATTAACTTCTACTTTTCAATACATGATTATATATAATTGTGTATTCAATTGACCAAAAGAGCTCCTACTTATATGATCTATGGACTACACTAATCATTCACCATCAACTCTGTTCTTCTGCCAATTTGTAGTGCAAATTCTAACTGTTATGGATTTCTGTTTGCACACTGGTGCTCTCCTTTTTCAAGAAAAGGCTGATCACAAAATAAAGCTGTAACTCTGAAAAAAAGACAACAAGGTCTATATTACTCTTTTAGCTTCCAGACCTGAAAGGCACCGCTGTAAAACCACAGCTCAAATGAAAAAAAATCAGGTTGTCTAAATGTTAAGTCACCCAAAAGAGTGGGTCTCTTTTTCCTCTCTGCTTCAGCGTGCTTTATTGATAGCAATCACAATGCTAGGACACAAATCCAAGTGGTAACCTTCACAGGAGAGTAAAAACTACTTCTTGTTATGTTTTGCTGGATTTTTTAGCTGGATCAGGTTTGTGATCTGTTCATCACAAACCTGGTCCCAGTACACAGGAGGCAGTGGAAGTAAACAGACACAGCTGAGAGAACTTGGAAGACAAATTATCACTTGAAAATTAGTTTGGAGGTAGTTAAGATGGATGCTGCTTCCCAATAATTACCTCTTAAGAAAGAGTAATAAATACAGTTATGCTTTGGGAGCACACAGTGGCAGAATCAGACTCAGAATGTAAAATGTTTCACATAATCATAATGTTCATAGTACCTTAGCTCTGATGGTCTAGGTATATGAATGAAGCAAGGTTCAGGGAGAGAAATAACAACCATTATCACCATCTAGTGTAGCTGTATGGCACCTGAATAAGGTTTTTTGTGACTCAAAGTTTGTCTATTTGTATGTATAGCATAATTTTAAAGCTGGATATTCATTACAGTGTTGAGATTATTTGATGTTTTCTGTCCGTTACATCCACTGTTAGGCATCTCCTAAGCATTTCAGGTGCTCACCTTGAAATAAACTGTCCTGAGTAACTCCATCTGAAGTCAGTGCTAATGGGAACCGTGGGTTCTCCACACCCCTGAAAGGACTTGAGGGACCACACCACCATTAAGACAGGCAAATTAAGTACAAGCAAGTAACTAAGGCAGCACTTTTGAAAATGTTGACCTTTGTTCTTTGCGCCTGATTTTCTCCTTTTGTAAATGAACACATGCTTTGCCTTGGTATTGTAAGAATTGATGTCATGCTTGTAAGACTGGACTGAGGCCCTCTAAAGAAAGACAGTACATCATAAGAAATACTGTATTTAACATTAATTTACCAGATATTCATTTGTAAAAAATAACTGCAAAATGACACATGCATTATTACTTAATCGCATAACAATTTAACACATGCTAATATGTTGTGACAGTTTGGGGAATCTCTGTATACACAGCTTATGAATGGTGATTATTCTGCAGATTTCACTGCCTGTAAAATCACATACCCATTCAACACTAGCTGCACAACATTCAGGAGTCATTAACTAGAAAAAAACTTTGCTCTAGCAATATGATAAAAGTACTGGGGAAGCTGAAGGAAACTGGAAGCAATGAAGGAGATATCAGACTGAGAGGATTTTTTTGATTGCAGTAGTGGAAGAAATTGTGGGGGTTTTGTTGCAGGGTGGGCAGAAAAATTAAGGGTGGTGGGGTGGTGGGAAGAAGAGGAGAACAAGGAGGCTGAGAGAAGGATCTGAAGATCCCAGAAAATTGCCCAAAACTTCAGCTGGCATCTGGAATGATGAAGACACCAGAGAAGATGGGTGGGTTTTGCCCTTTGTGTAAATAAAGCATATTTTAGAAGTTACACTGTTTATAAGTTACACTGCAAAACCACAGAGTTGCTTGCTGAAATTGTCAGGGGTTGCTATGGGTTTAAAATGTCAAGCAGTGTACTCCTAAGAGTTCAGGAAAGCCTACTGAAGACACTTTAGGAGATTAGTATTGGTTTTATTACCTAGATCATGGAAGACAGTGGACAGAGGGCTTGCACTATGGTAATGAATCTGAAGAGCTCATAGATGTTCACCGGACTGATTAGACTCAGGTTTAGAAAAGCACAGCACCAAATGTCTGAATCCCAAAACAGAAGTTTGGGATTTTTCTGGAGAAAGCTTGGCCAGAGCTGTGACACACAGAGAGACATACACATATATGCAGGGTGGCATTCAGTTTCCTAGAAGTGGGTGTCCGCAGTCACTTGAGATGCCCCAGGGTTTTGGAGATGTCTGCACAGGGTTGGAAAATATGATGCAGAACCTTCTGGGAGAGCAGCCAGGACACCCCAGAGCATCTCAGGTGGCACCAAACAACTGCATTTACCTAACTGAATCCTAGCCCTCAATATTCCTCTTTTTCAGAAGGAATATAATTCAATCACAGCATTTTATTTCAGACCATCCTTCAAGCTTTGCCAACAGGCCAACAGAGGAGTGAAGGGGCAGAGCAGCTTGTATGAAGGCAATGAAAGCTAATCTTCATTCTTCTGCTGGGCACAGCTGCGTCTGTTTCTCTCCTCTGCGCAGATCAAACTCTGCCCCCATGAAGGCAAGGTTTGTTTCATAATCCAAGTCACTGATTATTAGGAGGACATAGAGACGTTCCCAACATATTTGAGGATATGTAATACAGAGCCTACTGTTTCTTAGTTAAAAAAAAAGAGTGCTGTAAACATCAAAAGAATATAATATATAGCGAACAAATAAACTGCATCATTTTGGTGATAGGTTCAGGACAGAAGCTGAACAAGGTTAGGTTTTTCCTTGCCAAGGATCAAACTGTTTTTCTGTATGTCAGATACTGTGCCTGCCAATCCCTGCCATGTAAGAAGCTTCGAGAGCTTTTCAAATATTACTCTGCAAAGCCATCACAGTGTTTCCTACTATTTGCCACCAAAGGGCCACAGACATACCTGCTGATGTTTCTCTGAATTTGTCACTAGTCTTCTTCTTCCGCCACTTCCATGGTTTAAAGATTTTGCCAATGGTGGAAAGTTTGCCCTTCCTCTTGAAGGGAGGAGTTTGGGATCCTGGGGCTGGTCCATCCGAGTTAGCGATTGAAGCCTTATCCAAACCATCAACTGTATAAACAAGAAAAGTAAAGGTAACTGAAGGTTGGAAAACCAACTGGTACCCCACAGCTGAACTCCTCCACTACCAGACTGCAACAGGCAGTGTGTGAGTCCATGTGTTTTCTGTTCCAGAAGGCAGCCAAGGGGTATTTGATTGCAGCCCATGGTCACAAGCCAGTCCCCACTCCAGCTAGCCCTGGGTTTTGCTGCTGCTCAGCACCTCAACTGCAACAGGCCAGAACTTGCTTCTCATGATGTGCATCTGGCACATCTGCACGGTTCTGCGGTTTTCCATTGCTACTGCAGAATTTCTTTCAACATACATTTGAGCAACTTTTTCCGTATCCTTGATAAAGCTGAATAACTAGCTGTCATCATACAGAAAATGAAAGCCTTGCAATGTAAAAACATAAACTATTTCTTTTGAGTAAAACGGATCCTTTCTAAATGAGCTCTCAAGATAACTGTTCTGGCAGTGGCATGGAAATAGGTCCATTTCATATCCCTGGTAATCAGTCATTCACAGCATGGCCTGCCATGAGTCAAGCATCTTATTAACAAAATGTGTTTAACAATAAGCTTTTGAGCTGTAGCCAAAACTTATAGAAGGATTACTTTTTTGCGAAAACATACTGCGTGATATGAAAGCCAATATTTATCATTAATGGCTGTAACATTGAGTTTTGTGAATCAAATTAAAAACTCATTCCACAACATGCCATAGCATACAGTTAAAATATATTTCCTGAAAATTTCCCTGAGAAGTCTACTATTATTTATTTGTGTTTAAGAATTGAGTTAAAGCCTTCCATTCGTGGTTCTGCTAACACTTCAAACGTGCTTAATTTTATTCACATGAGCAGCTTCACTGAAGTAAATTGCGATTCCTTACGTACATAAAATTAATCACAGGCTTAAATGTTTGTGGCATACAGGCTCTGTAATCGCTTTCATTCATCTAAACATTCTAATTATAACCAATTCGGAACAGAGCTGATGTCACTCTGAACAGTAATAATGATAATCATAGATCATTAAATCAGAAAGTGCTATTTGAAGAAGGAACCACCACTGTCCCCATTTCACAGATGAAAAATGTAAGGCAGAGAATTGTTAAGTGCTTAATTTCATGTTTGCCAAATGACTTCCTGAATCCTGGTCCTGTGTCCTAGCTGCTGGAGAGATACATACTCAGACACATAACATCATGGTGCGATCTTATTATTCTGTTTCTCAGACAAATGGCATTTAATGAGTCCTATATTTGTTCTAGACTTTGGATTGATCCAGGATGCTAAAAAAAAAAAATCTTTTCTGTGAGAAAGCTGACGTAATGCAAATAAAGTCCAGGAAACTATTTCCAATGTTTTGAAATAAAGTACTGGGAACAGAAGACCCATTGTATAACTTCATTGAAATCTATAAAGTTAAAACCAGAGATAAATTTATATGAAAATGATATCATTTAAATTAACAAATCTGAGTGAGTTATGCCATAAAATGTAATAAACTCCATACTGTCAGAGAGATGGAACAAAGAGATGGAAAACTTCTCCAGGATAAATTACTGTTATTCAGATGCATCGGAATGTAAAGCTTTTATTTAAGTGTTTTCCTTGCGTATTTTCTGGTCTATAACATAGAGATAAGATGGAAGAATGATATGCAAATGGACTTTAAATCTAACAAGCCAAGATTCTGGTAAGGGCTTGGCTATGTCTACCCCTTGCACGAGCACAAAACCCTGGCTTCCTCACTTCTGCACCCTAGAGAACAGGGCGACCTTTAGGGAGGTTTTAACTGAGACTCCCTTAAAACGGACAAGCCACCCCCCTACAGACCCCGAGAAGACAGGTTAGAGGTGGGAATGAGAGGACCAGCAAAGGCAGCAAGCAGCTCTGCAGACAGAGGGGTCCACGGAACAGCAGAAGGACGGCTGTGGGGGTGCCTTGCCTGGAATTAGGGATTGCACTGCCTGGAATTAGGGATTGCACTTTTGTCTAGGCTTACGGACACTGCCTGTGGAGTGCAATCCCCTACGGAATACAGAAGCCTCTGCTGAAAGCTGTGGATCTAAGGGAGAAGTACATTTCTTTGAAGGGTAGTTACAAAGATAAGAAAGCTAAATTTATCTTGGCAATTCCAGTTGATATAAGAAGAGGCAAGGACCACAGCTGGCAATTGGCAAGAACCAGGTGAGATGCCAGGAAAACACTTCCAGGAGGCAGGTGGTGCAGCACTGGAGCAGGTTTTGGGAGCTTCTGGAGGCTCAGCCAGGCAAGGCAGGGCTGACCTCCCCTGCTGTCAGTAACAGCCCTGCTCCGCGTGAGGGACTGGACTGAGTGTCCTCCCAAGGTCCCTCCCGATCAGGAGTCCCATGGTGCTAAGGGATGTGGAAGGGCATGGTGGCTCTGTGGTATCTGTGCTAGTAAACCCAAAGAATCAGAATTGAAATGCTGAAGAAAAGAGACGAGGCTCTGTTGGCTGCAGAGTTCTGTCATGGGACCGGAGCCAAGCACTATCTCACTGGCAGAGGCAGTCCATCAGCTCACTAGAGTGAAAGGCTGCCCCCCGCTTGGAGGCAGCAGGACAAAAAATACCTGTTCTTGTCCCCAGTGGCTTAGAAAGGCTGCGTTATTCATGTGAAAAGCCTGCACCCTGGTGATAGACAGCATGGTCTTTGTAAACACTAGAACGTACATCTTTTCAAATCTTCCTTGGTGACCGAGTCCAGTCTATTGCAGCAACCATTTTCACAAAAGCCTCATCTAGATTGTTTGCTTCTGCGCCTACCCGCAGCAAGGGAGGAAGATCACGGCTCCCCACAGAGAAACAGGGATTTGCATCAGAACCTGCTCTGCCCTCTGCTGAAAATACTTAATACTGAAATAATGACATTCATCCTAGCTAAAGAAATCTGTCTGCTTCAAATGAGGTAATGTATGCAAAAAGGGATCCATTCAGTGGTGAATAATTCTGTTTGGGAAGACTGCAACTTTTGAAAACAGGATTCAACATTAACTCCTTCCGACAATAAAAGATGAGGAGTTGATTTATCAAATGAGTTCAACAAGCTGAAGAGTTGATTTATCAAATGAGTTTAACAAGTGCTCCTACTGTGGAATTTACTAATGCACTGACTGCGTACCAGCTCCTTCATTTGAAAAAAGGACCCAAATATACAACTGGAAAGGAGGAATAAGCATGGCCAAACATCACAGACTGATTTTAGAAATCATCTAAGATAAAGTAACATTTCTAGGAAAAAGGACTTATTTATATTCAAAAGCAATTATAAGGTAGAACATTTTACTAAGCAATAAACTACCTGGAAAAAACCCCAATTTCAACAATGACGTTCCAGAGCATTTATGGAAAGATCTTTTCAAAAGCTACTACTCCTCATCTTTGAAACACTCAGCAGGAAATTGATGCTTAAGGTTTACACTATTTGCTTTATAGGTCATGTACTATTTCAGAATAAAGCAGTGTATTTTTCACCTCAGAGAGCTTATGTACCTTCTATTAATCATTATAAACCTTATACATACTCACTGAGATGAAAAGAAACATCTTAGCTTCCCAAGATTAGAGAAGCTTGGTCACTTGTGTTATTCTTTTATTTGTACAGGGTTTTGAAGTCCTGCCCTCTTCCCACCATCTCCAGAAAGCCAGTGAGTCACTTCACTGCCTCCAGTAAACATCATTATTAAGTTTGACATGAGGACTTTCATTTATACTACCTGCATAGTTTATGTTACTGTATTCCAGTCCTTTGTCCTACGTGTAGATTTTGCATCTGAAGGATAAACAGCGTACAGAAGAAGGATAAGAAGTATATGAAGCACGCACGTTGCTGTCACGTGAAGAGGAGATCTTGTTGTAAAAGACCAACACCACCATGAACTGAGGCACTGTGAAGCCACATCACGCTGGCACAGGCCATGAGCTAGACGAAGGACACAAAAAGGACAGCCTCTCCTCAAGCTTGTGGGCAGTCAGCAGTGATTAGGTCAGTCTATGGATGACCCCAGCTTTCCTATAAACACCCGAAGATGGAAATGCCTGAACAGACCTTACCCTAGGAAGGCTACCCGCAGTAAGCGACGTCGACCTCTGTAGCTGCCCAGGAGACACTTCCCTGCTGTGAATGACCCGCAGAGATGCTGTGCGGCTGAAGCAGGTGTGTGAATTCACCTGTTTCCCCAGGGCACGGTACACTCCAGCACCGAGATGCTCATGTCAGCACTGGCAAACACTAACACCTTCTTCAGGTAAGAACTTATGACAGACTTTACAAAAGCAAAATGCAACAGAAGACCATCCATCAGATCATTTCAAGTAAGTCGAATATAAAATCCTCAGAAGTAAATAGCTTGATTCTGCTGGGTCCAGGCCTTTTGATCTGGAATGCAGTAAGATCATCTTTTAAAAGCTTTGACTTAAAGAAAATTCATGACCAGAAAAAGAGGGCTACATTTATGCCACAAGTTGTTCTGTATTTTTACTTCTGCATATTTTCACTCTTGGCAGTGAAAGTGGAAAGCCAGTAGAACCTAACCTCATGACTGAATAAGAGGCGTAATACAAGATATATGGGGAAAAAAGCACCCACATCATGATGTTCTTATGCTATTCTTCTTCTAGTAGAACCATATTTTAATAGTTAACAGATCAAAATTTCTTGCTTGTAGTCTACTGCTAGTAATTTGAGTCACTGATGACACTAAAAAGGTCAAACCTGAGTAATTAAGTAGCTAGGTACAGTAGGAATATACTCAAAATATTTTTCTGTAGACAAATCCTTTACTGAATCTAAATAGTTTTAAGATTCTTTCTCATGTTAGTCCACATTTACGTCCTGACGAGAAAGAGTTTATTAGACTTTTTTGTCATCTAGTAGGGAATGTCTTATAAAATTGGTGTTTAATAATTCTTATCTGAACAGTGTTTTAAATGGAATTTTGTGTTGTGTGGTCAACAACAACACATGATATGAAAAACACAAATAATTTCAATTTAGCCTTACAGACACTCCATGCTAATAACAAGTACACTGGAATCAATGCTAATAAGCGAAGTTTAATTAGTTTATTCTTGTCACAAAGAGTCCTGAGATCCTAGAGTAAAAAGCACTTAGGGCTACATCCAAGAAAAGAAATAAGGCAGAATTTAGGTGTGTATGTCAAAAGTCGCGCTATTGGAAGCATGAGAAGCTCTGATCAGTAGCTCCCTGACTCTGAAGGTACAGATGCCATAACTCATGACATTAAAACTATCTGAAATCTCTGCTTCTCTCTATGTAAAACAGCATCCCATATGGGAGTTTCATAGCACAGTGGCTTTGGTGATGAAGGCAGCCTGGGAAGTTTCTTCTCTGCACTTCCATCTGCTCATTCCTGACCCTAAAAAAAACATGCTGTCCCTTCAGTTGTAAAAATACAACTGTTCAATGGGCTTCATCAGAAGTAGATCTTCGAATGGTCCAGACCAAAAGTGCCTCCCCGTATCCACGCTCTTTCCTTTTTTAAAAGGTTATTTTTAATCTGGGCCACTTCAATGACCTAGTCTTCAGCACAATCCTACAAACACTTGAAGCGTCAAGGCTGGGCGAGAAGCAGGCTGCGGCATGGGGCAGGAGCCGATGACTGGGCTGGGCAGGCAGCCGAAATCAGCTTCACAGCTGCGGCCAGAACACCAGGACCCTTCAGCCATGAACCTGACAGTGCTACACAGCCTGGCACATACCACATGCCTGAACCTGGATGGGTCCACAAAATAAGCATGCTTTTGCCTAGAGCATTCACAGGATAGGTGGAAGACTTGGGTTCCTCCCCATCCCGAATAAACAGTGTGGAAACCTACTATCCTTCACTTCTCAAAGAAGAACACCCTAAGTGGGAGTGGGAGTCATGGTCCTCTGCAGAAAGCAGTTTTGGGGTCATGCAGCCACAAGCAAGAGAGAGAACAGCAGGGGGAATGCGATGCTGTACTCGGGTAGCTAAGTTCCCTCATTTACAAAGATACGGGAATTTATATACGTCATGGGTGATGCATGATGCAATGAGTATGGGCCTTCTGCAAGAAAAATAGCCACTGTATGTTAGATGAGAACATACAGTTTCACTTGAATATTTATGATACTAAAAAAAAAGTAGTACAGGATTGCAATGTTATTAAAACTCCCGAATGAGTAGTCAGAACTGTTTTTTCTTTCCTCCGTCTCTCTACTCCCCTCACCAGCACCATTCTCCACAAGTAATCTGATCTTGCTGGAGCACTGGGATATATATTTAAGAGACTCTTTCTCACATCGGGGCTGTTAAGCACAAGACAGTACTGCAGAGCAGCAAGATCTCTTCTTTCCCTACCCCTCTGGGTGCTGCACTTTTCAGGTGGCAATCCCTTCTCCCACCCACCTGCCTCCCAAGACTCACCCACCTGCACGGCAGTTCTGCGCTGGGTCCCTGTCATACAGCAAGGCACAGAGTGGCCAGATGAAGGAAAAGTCTGCCTCCAGCCTCTCCTCCTCCCCACTGCCAGGGAACAGGACCAAGAGGGGAAGAGGCACAGAACCAAGTGGTCCACTGATATCAAGGTACTAAGGTAGTACTGGCACCTAATACTTTCACTAGCATTGGGTATCTTGCAATTACCATGGTATCACTACATCACCCTTAAAGGGTGTGAGGATAACCTTTTTGTTGGAATACAGGTGACTCAGGATATTGCCACATCTAAGCATAAACGAATTAAGAAACACAACAGAAGATGCAATGGCCTCAGTTCAAAGCTACCTTATGTGCAGATTTGGGTCTGAATGATTTCTGTGCTTATTAGCTCTGCCAGTTAGCTAGTACAGTTATTTTTTCTCTTCCTCCCACTGCACCCAGCTGCCCTGCAGGGATGTGCTGCAAAAGTAATCTTGGTTTATTGAGACCTCTAAAGCTCTTCTGACACTGTTATGATTTTCTATACAGTCTTGCCAAAGGGCACAAATTTAGAAGTCATGGTTTTTATGCCAGCAAAATCAACATGTTTATGCAGCTGCGTATTATCCCCATTTAGTGACAAGAACAATAAGTCATCAACTTGCTACAGAGTATGGTAAGCTGCTTATTCCTGGAGCTTACTTGAAAAATTCAAGACACTGCATGGTAAAATGTTTGACACAGTCATTAAAAATCAGAAGTCATTCTGACACTATCAATGTCATTTCCAATAAATATCTCAAATTCTGTAATGTTACATCCGTATTTCCTGACCAGAACCAGATGGGAGGATACGTCTTTTTTCTTTCTCCCTTTTTATTTTCTACTTGGAAGGGGGGAAAAAATGCAACTAATCCCCAGCGGATAAACTGACAAATGGAGAGCTACAATCTACCTCTGAGCAGCACAATGAACTGGCATCTGAATGCTTTTGCCTTGCCATACATCTGGAGTTTAACTTTGGGAAAATTCTGTCATGAGCTAATTGACTTGATTGTGTTTTAATTAAATGAAAGGAAAAAGCTGAAGTTCAAATGTAGGTGGCTGAATGGTAGTTTCCATATGGAACTGCCAATATTGCAAAATGTTAATTGGACCTCCTGCTGGCAACGAGCTAAACAGGCTGGGTTCTAAGTGGCTACTTCAGGGGGCTGCTGGCTGCCGCCTTGAAACAGCCAGGGGGGATCCTCCTGCAATAACCACGGCAGGAAGACCTACAACTGCCTCAATGCCTCCAGGTTTCTACACGGATACATGCACAAATGCCTTTCGGGTCGTTGAAGTCACACATGGACCAGTAGTGCCAAAGTCCAGAAAGGGCTTCAGGAGGCTGAACCCCGTAACTCCCACCTCACTGCAAGCAAAACGTTACCTCGCTGCAGAAAGTCAGACACTGCAAGGGGTGGAAAATTCAGCTCAAATGGCCACACTGTGTTCTTCCCCTGTGACAAGCCCCTGCCTAAGCTCTGCAAAAAGCACAGGTGGTGCTACACAGGTGCTACAAGGGAAGGAGGGGAGCCTGTGCTCCCCCTGAAAGCAACAGAACAGATGTCCAGGGCTCCATGTTCCAGACAAAATGCTGTGTGGCTCAGAGTGATGCCCAGCCACGCTGTCCTCTTCTATACTCCACAGAAGAGGAACATGAGCATAGTCCCAAGCAACACTGCTGCCTCCCACATGCGTTTATTCTAGTTCTCACTCTCATCTGTACACCTGTGATTAACTTGCTCAGAGCCTGGAAGAGCTTGTTTAGCTATCTGTCTCTTAGGTAGGAAGCCCTCACCCTGTAAGACACTGGTCCCCAGCAAGCAAGGAGGGACCTTACCTTGGTTTCCCACTATCTTACACAGAAAGCAGTAAATAAAACAGTGTTAATTTCAGGGCTTGAGACATGCTTACTGCTTCACTGGCGTAAAGCACAAAGGACCTCTTTGCTTTAGAGTTACCTTAAGTGTTGCTCGCTCTTTCTGGCCACAGTAACTACATCAAGTTAAGTGCTGTTGGTTGTTTTGTCAATGCTGTCACATTATCACAGTAGTTACTGCAAGTTGTCTCTTGCTAATACAACCCAAACGCAGATCGTAACACGCACTTGTAACGCATGTGATTGTAACGCACTTGTGACATGCAGCTTCAGAGTTACTTCATGGTATAGTCTTCACTTTCATAGGGTTAATTGTACAGAAAAAAAGCAAAGTTAGGGTTGCAGGGCACTCTGTAGAGACACTGGAAATATCACGGGCAATACAGCTAGTCAGGGCTACCCAGCCTAACTAAATTACGCTTCTCACGCAGGAACCTGCACAGAGCTCTTGTCTGCTACATCTACACTGGCATGTCAGCTGGGGGTGTTCCACAGTGCATTAAGCATTGCAGTTACCCCTTTACGATCACACCACGTCTCTCCTCATCTGTTTCTTGTACCAGAACACACTAGGGATTTGCTTAAGGTCTGAATAAAAAAATAGGACCTGACCTTATGCTTGCAATATGCCCACAAGCATGTGTTTGCAAATTAATAGTTTAAATTTTGGCATCATGCAATCCTTATTAGAACACCTGCATGACTTCCTCCTCCTCTTCAACAAAATGTTTAGCTTCCATCCTTTTGGCTTCCTAAAAAGGGAAGAAGCAAATGCTTAGCAGTCCCATTATGCAGGTTTGAAAGTGATCTGACCAAAAATCTTCTTGGTACCTCCTCTCTGACCTGAACCCAGCTGGCTCCGACCAGAAGGAAAGGGATCATAGGTTTAACGCAGGCTGCTTATTCTTTTTTTCTCAACCCCAATACTTGAGGGAACAGCAGCAAATGGAAAATTTTCAGACAGTTACATTTTCCAGATATCTGAAACATCAGGTCAAAGGTCAAATTCTGGATCCAAGCAACTTCTCCACAAAAAAAA
>JAVJGI010000062.1:50251503-50272588 GCA_035590275.1 Ibycter americanus
CCCCCCCCCCCCCCCCCCCCCCCCCCCCCCCCCCCCCCCCCCCCCAGAAATCCAGACACAGTAACAGAGATGTGGGAGGACAGAAAAAACAACAACTAAAAGCAGTGTACATAAAAGAGCAACCAAACTGCTTTGAACAGCTGAGGTTTGAAAATTAATGCTTCTTTTGTCAGAATATTAAGGGATAAATCTCCTTGGAGTACAATGGTATAGATTTCTATTTATAGTTTAAAAAACTTTTTGGATAATTTTGTAATTCCACCTAAAAGTGAGCTGCATGTACTCATCTTGCTAAATTCTGTAATGATAATTTTAAAATGTCACATTGGAAAACTGTAACTGCAGAACTGGAAATATTTCTTTACTGACTTTTCTTGGCGTAGCCTTAATACAGGGGTGAAAAATAACTACAATAAGTTTACAACAATTATTTTTAGCTGCAGGCAAGTGGTAAAACTTCCCAGCAGATATTGGCTAGAAGTGTGAAAATAAACTGAAGCGAGCACGTGGCCCCTCTTCTGCGTGGTAATAAACAGGATTTAAAAGAAAAAAAAAATTGCAGTAGTTAATAGGTATGTAATACTGATGCTGAGATAAAACCGGGAAAGCCTCTGGCCTCGTTCCCACTTCTCCAGCTAGTGGGAAAGCTACTCCCCGCCTGCCCCCAACGGGCCAGGAGCCCTTGGATGGCCCGTCCCAGCAGCAGCGGCACCCGCTGCAGCAAGGGAAGGTAGGCAAGGGAGCCCAGGCGATGGGCATGCCGTGTCGCTGCCCTACTGGAACATTCCATCCCTGGTGTTCCTATAAACTTGATGACATGAGAAACACAGTCCACAGGAATTTGGGGAATAGAAAACTGAAGGACAGAAGCTGAACGCAAACTTTGCAGCAAACTTTGCACCATCAACCTGCTAACTCTTGGGCAGGTCTAGATGCTTATCCGTGACGCCTCTTAGGAGCCTGTTTGCCTTCAGAGTGAACCAGCACACCTTCGGGTGGCCCTAGCTGCTGGCTGTCTGAGCCGAGTCAAACCCAGGAACACGGCCAAAGCACAGCCGGAGTTACCGCGGGCTGTCCCTAGCTCTTCTCCCCTCTGCACCTGAGCAGCCGCAAGCTTGAGACTGCTTCAGATCTCAGCTAGCTGGTTCCTCTGGAGGCGTACACCATCCCAAGGGAGGGTTTTACTCTGCTAACAGCTTGCCGACCCTACAGCACCGCCTAAAGGACCCAGCTGCTGATCCCTCTGATGCCTTGCGGCCCTTCCCTGGGTGTACCTGGAAAGACAGAGGCATTCCCGCACAGCTCACCGGCTGTGTCCCCAGAAGCCGCCGCCGCTGTCGGCAGAGGCAGCACGCAGGTACGGCTTTAGAGAGATGCTGCCCACGCAAGTGGGCTTCCCGTCATCTCAAGCGTGTGTTTTCACACCACCACGGTGGAAACATCAGCTGAACCACCAACCATGCCTGTGACCATTTGTGAGGCTGCACTTTTATCACTGCACTGAGTCAGAAAAATAACCTTTTGCCTAGGCTTTTAAAACCAAGTCAGTTCCTACTACTGATACAGGAGCATCAGGCAAATAGTTTTGCTGACCAGGCTGAGCTGGGTGATGTGCTGTGGAGCTAGGGCAGGAACAGAACAGGAGGGGATGGGGGAGGAGTTTGGGAAGAGATGGAAGACTTGCCACAAAGTCAGCACCTGAGCTCGCTGCCAGCGGGTGTGAGAGCTGCTCCTCGCAGCAGCACACCCCGACCCCTTCACCACATCCAGCATTGAAGCAACGACCACCTGAAGTGCTAACACTGTTAACTATTCTCCTCTTCCACACGAAGGAAGCTGGGGAAGGAGGTACACACTTCTCCTTCCCATCCCACCCTACCCCATTCCATCCCAGCCCAACTCATTCCAGACCACCCAGCACCCTTGCTAAATACAATTCTGTATGAACATGGCACATGTGCTTTTCCCTTTATTATTACTGTCTTTAATCAAATCTTTCACAATTAACATGTTCATACATCTGAGAGCAGGTTTGGTTTTGTGGGCTCCCATCCCAACGCTTCCTCGCACTCACGTACTATAACAAGGAGCTCTTGATCTACACATAACAGAACACTTAGGTACAAAAAAGGAGCAATTTGATCAGTTGTGTAATTAAATACCCTGTACAGGACAGCCTGGAGCTTGCTGGGCTGTCTTCTAAAAGTGACATTTTCTTTTATACTGGCACCACTTCAACACCTTTTTTCTAGTACAGGAAACAGCATATTGCACTTGTCCAAATGTGTGTAAGTCAAACCCGAAGCAAATAGTTTCTTTTTGTGACCCTGCTGGCCTCAGAATCCCGCCAGGGAGGTCAAGGACACTTTTAAATCCAACCAGCAAATTTCTGAGTGTTGCTGTCATTGCAAATGTTTGCATAAGCTATTAGCTCTGCAGTCTTTGTAGAGAAAACTGTGTTTATTTTTAAGTTCAGTTTTTAGCTGCCTTTAAAATGTTTGTCTTTGTTGCTAGATACCAGCTTAGATAAACAACAATAATACAACTCCAACACACTCAGAAGAAACTATTAATGATTAAACACAGTTCCTCTCAGTCAAAATGCCAATTTATCAACTCTAAAACCACAACCTGTGAAAACCGTTCATATCACTCTGTACCTATAATAACAAAATTCTGAATACGGTCTAAGTCATCTTCTTTGCTATGAGGAAATGGGAGTTGCCAAGTTGCAGCTGACTTTTATTCTGCATCATGTTTCACTACTCTCTCCAACCCCGGCTGCACAGCAAACAGCTGTTTTATTCCCTGTATCTTGTTCTTTATTAGGGACAGGGTGGGGAAAATCAGACACAAGCTGACATATTTGTCAGCCCAGCTGCTCTTCCTTTGCCAATTTAAACTCGGACACTCAGGGGCATGTTCATATAAAAGGACAGGTCAGTTACACTTCAAACACCAGTGTGTTCCCTTTTCTATACAATCAAGAAATAGCAATTCCATCAAGCAAGCTGGTGGCACATTAAATCACTACAGCAAAACCCAGTGGAATTATAGTACTATCTTTATGTAGATTTGAAGGCTGTAGTCATACACATTTTGGACATCAGTTTTTCCATGGAATCAGTGTTTACAGAAGCAAGGCACAGATAATCAAAAAGATTTGGTTGGAACAAATTGCAAATAAGAAAGCTTCTCCCCTTTGGCTCATGGCACTGGAATGTCGTGCCAGGAGACAGCCCTGTTTGCAGTGTGTCCCAGGGGTGCAGATGCTCATGGAGGTGGGGCTGGAAACAGGGATCCCACTTCTCTGTGGGAGAGCCAGCAGTGCTCTCCTTTTAGGGCCAGGCATCAGCCCAGGACTAACCAAAGCATCAAGTCCTCCTGGGAGGAAAAAGGGCTAACGAAAAGGGCTTGGTGAGGCCTTGGATGGCGAGACATCATCTTGTTGTTAAGAGAAGGCACTGAGAATATGCTTGGCTCTTCCAGCAGATTCTTCCCTTAGGGGAAAACAACCACTCTGTAAGAGCACCATAAACATGGCAGATACATAATTGATACCTTCATTTCCCCACTTGCTTGTTTCATGCCGTATTTGAGGTCCCCACTTCTCCTCTGCTCTCTGTTAATAATGAATGACTGTATCATCACAGTACTTAAGAGAGCTGGTCATAGACCAGGACCTCTTTGAGACAAGAGCTGTACAAACAAAAACCATAACGATAGTTCTTGCTCCAGCTCTAAGTATAAAATGAAAGAGAACAGCTTGAACAACAGATTTCTGATTTTACATTGCCACCTGCTCAGCTGTTGCATTTTTAAGATTTTTTAGCTATCCAAAAGCCCATATGATTTTGTTTGCAGCATGTCCTTTTCTAACACCTCTCTCATTCAGACATTAGCATTGAGCAATCATAAAATATATCTTTGTCATCTGTAGGCTAAACTAAAATGCCAACTTGAACTTCTGAGTGCCAGTTTGAACTGATTCTTTTTAGCTGGAGCTGGATGAGCATCCCTCGAGCCGGAAAGCAGCTACCCACAGAAGAAATACCAGACCGCATCTTCTCCTCGCCAAAGCATTTCAGCGCTATGCTATCACAGAGCCTAATGATATTCATTCAGTACCTAGCTTCAGCACACATCACTAATAAGAGTTTCAAACAGAGCCAGAGGTAATGCCTGTTTGCCTGACGGGAATCTGAGCCCACCCAGCTACATCAGCATGCACCATTGCATTGCCACCTGGAACACCTTCCCTTCCCTTGCCTTGCCTTACTGGGACAGGCGCAGTTAGGAGATAGCAGTCATTGTAGCCCAATGAGAAAATTTCAGTCTTCCAGTTATCATTAAGATGCATTCAAGCTTGTCCTGAATCAGATAATACATTGATTTATTTAGTTTGTACAAAACTTAATATAGATGTCAAGAATAATTTAGCCTGCTTTAGACAGACTAGTGCTGACAGAGGTCATACTTCACTGTATTTTGTATTTTCTTAAAGACTGTCTTCAAACCTTTTTTAAAAAAAAAAAAACAGAACAGTTTTCATTTTTTTTAAAATTATTATTATTATTATTCCTTATGACTGCAGAGGTAAACCAGGCTATATGACCCTTGAGTAATTACAAGCCAGAATACAAACAAAAACACCAAAATGTTTTACTGTAAAAATTGAATTAACTTGAAGCTGTTCTCATTATTATTAGGGTTTCATTAAATTTATGATTACTCAGATTCTGTGGTATCTTTGTGAGTGCCATGACCATGCTGATACAGCTGAACTGAACACAAAAGCTTTAGTAATTATCCGTATGCTTAAAAGTGCCATAGTAAGAACTTCATTAAAAAAAAACGGTGGTGCAAAAAGCCCAAATATGACTGGCAAGACCTGCACTTACTGCTAGCAACTCCAAGCAGCGCTGGAAATTCAAAATCCTCTCAAGTGAAGCATGTACAGCATCAACATTTACCAGTTTCATCTTTGACTTTATTTAAGTTCTGTAAAGTTTTTTTTTAAAACTACAACCAAATGTTTTCCTAGAGAGGGAACATTATGTGAGGGAGCGCTTGCCTGTTTCCAGCAGTCCCTGGGAAAGAGAGTCATCCCTTAGGAAACCCCACAGGAATACTTCAGAAATTCCTGATGGCAGTTTCTGCCTGTCCCGACTGTTTTTGGTGCTCTCATCCTGGGCTTTCTGCAACTCACCCAGCAGCTGATGCAGGCAAGGGAGAGAAAGGGCTATTTATCCGCTCATTTACTAATGAATCGATACATGGCTATAGTCTCCCACAAAGGAACGAGCAAACATTGTTTCCACTGGTGGTGCTTCCATGGGGGATTTTCCCTGAGGCTTTGCCCAGAGGTGGGCAGCCTGTACTGGCAGCCAGGGCTCACTTGGGCTCCTGCTTTTCCTGCTCAGCAGCCCCAAAACAGCATCGCTGCAGGGATCTGAGGAGGGGAAGGAAAGCAGAGAGCCCGTGGATGATGGATGCTCTTGTCCCCATACCGGTGGGTGCAGAGGGAAGGCTGGAGCTCTCAGCTGGCAACCAGGGGGTGAACCTAATCCCCGTGCACTTTTGCAAGGCACGTCGTCTTCGCAGCCACCCCCCAGCACCACTCCAGCGGCGCGGTTTGAAGCCCGTTCAGCTACAACCTCGACTGAAGGAGCAAAGGGCTCTCCTGCAATCCCTGGCAATTTACCTTCCTCAGAAAATACTTCCTGAAAAATTCTCAATGCCATGCTGAACAAAGCTGCCGCCTAACTCCATCTCCAGTGAAACACGCTTTCTGTAAGAGCGGGTTTTGAAATAGAAAGAGGTTAATAATTATTCTTTAATAAAGTGCCTTCAAGCAGCTTACAAACTAATGACAGCAACTTTCCCAAGCTTACAGGAGTGGTTGTGACATCCTGGAAATGAAAAGGAGTGACAGAGGGTTCAGGCACTTTTCGTACCTCGAGAAAGGTTTAGAATTTCCCCTAAACCTCCCTCCCGTTCTTGCAAACATTCAAGTACTCAGCACACATATTCAACATTTTCAGACCCTATGCTCGCTTTCCACCCTAGCTGGATGCTGAGCTCTGAGCGGGAGTGGCAATTGTCACCCCAGGAGGGACCCAGAAAGGGACCGGCGCACCCCAGGGCGCAGCTCCTGCCCACGACGGGCACTGCCCACCCGCGGCAGCCGCTGAACCGACGGCAGCCCGACGCCACGGCGCCGTCCGCTCCATCACACAGAAGGCACAGAGGACACTGCTGGCTGGTCACGCTGAACCTTTCACATGCGGTGCTTTCACGAGCTAAGGTATTTCAAGGAAAAACCTGAAACCACGATGAACACATATAGAAGCGACATAAGGAAAATTGAAGATTTCCGTGTTTGGTAGGAGACTTTCTGTGTATCACTACAAATGTATAATGCAAGGAATGTAGGTAAGCACAACAGCACAGCCTGACTCAAGTTAAAAAAAAATTGCTAGAAAAGCATCATTAACCTTCGATGAATATTTTTTGTTCCAGAAGGAATAAAATTATATTACAATAAATTGTTAACTGGCTCTTTTTTTTTTTCTGAACTCCTGTATAAGATCAGGAATAATACACTAAACTTGAACAGCAGAAGTATGCGTGATGTAACTAAAAGTTTTTTTGGTAAACCTTATGACATTTCATGCTTTTATGAATAGCAGTCACTGGGAACAGTTCTATAAGAATTTTCACTTAAACCAAAACTGTTCAGTTTCATGTCTGTGAACACGCATACAGCCCATATCAACAGGACCATATGTCGCCTTGGCATTTTAAAGGCTGCCCTATAGGGTTCGGACGCGCATCGGCATGAGGAGGAGCAGCCTGGCCAAGCACCCAGCTGGTGACGCACCATAAGCCAGCCCCCACCAGAGCAGCTCAGCGACGACGGAACAACCTACTGAAGGATAGAGTCCATGGGTTGTGTTGGGAGTCCCAGGGAAAATGTGATCATATTTCAGCCAACACCAGCTCTGAAGAAGATGCAGATCTTCAGATGTCACCCTGAAGCTTACAATCCAAACAGCCTCCTTCCCACCGAGCTCCATCACCGACACTGTCTTCCCGCTCCAGTCAGCCCCTATGCCAACTTTAAACTTCTGTCTTTTAAACCACTTGGAAATCAAAGGTTTGAGTGGACTTGCAATTATCTTTCATCCCACCACAGCATTCCAAGGTATAATTGCATTTTAGGGGAAGTTCAGCTTTGAAAAATATTAAGAAGAAAAAAATAATGGAGTACTATAGCATTCACACTCAGAAGAAGACAAAAGACTGTATCTTAATTTACTCGTGTTAGGAATTTCCTGGTTTATCACTAATACTGGACCCTTTCATGTAGACTGGCGCTGCAGCAAGGCCTGGAGGAAGGAATGCCCAAGAATGCCCCACAGCCGGGATGCAGAGCAAGCCTCAGCCGTGGCTCACAGGGATGTCCAGTCCCCCTTCCCAGCAGCAGCACACCGAGCTCAGGGCCATCTCCCAGGGAGGCGGCTGAGCATGGGAAAACACAAAATATGAAATATAAAGTGGTTTCTGCTATTTGTGCTCCTTGTTACTGTAACTGCTCTGGAGTCCATGGCCCTACAGGCTGGCTGTTGGAAAGGACCTTCGCTTCCACATAGTATTTTAACGAAACCACCTAATTTCACAGCTAAAACAAGTCAGAGCTTAAATCCAGAGCTAAATGTACCGTGGCAGAATACTGTTCTTGGTGTGCTTCGGTCAAGCTGTTGAAAAGAATGTAATCTTAATTTTATGTGAAGTCAAAGTACTTTTTTGGAGTGTATCTACATTTTAGTTTTATAAGTACAGAACTACCTGCCAGTAGGAACAGGTGAGTAATTGGTGAAAATGCTGGAAGGACAGTAACTAAAAAACATGAGTGCAGGCTTCTGTGCAAGGGAAAGTTCTCGTCAATAATTTCACTGACATGGACTTTAATACAGGTGGCTCTCTTTTCAGGCAATTATAGCAAAACTGGAGGAAATGCAGGGCTGTATCCACAAAACTGAAGGATCCCATTTACCCCTTATGGCACCTACAAAGAACTGGGGAGGCCCAGAGCAAATCTCTGCTGTTGAAGACGCTCTTAACCTATACCTATCCTAAACCTACCTTATTCTACTACTGGGGAGCTCTGGGGAACATTGCTCTGTCTCTCAGCTTCTCTCACGTCAACTGACTTCATGTATCCATCCTCCAACTGTAAACAGTTGCTGCTACCAGACTTCTAGCTTCTCTGTTTTAACTGATATGGTATGAGAAATATTTTGAAAAATTGTCAGTTTTCTTGAAAATTGTGCTACAGAAATTTACATCAAAATGTAACATAAACCATAATCTGACGCTAAAAACTTTTGCAAGTATATGTCACTGTACACATATATGTATCTCTCAGTGACACGATACCAACAATTGCGTTGAGATATACTAATGGTTGGCTTTCTCACATAACTTAATGGCAAGCTGCTGTCCTAGAGAGGGCTACTGGAAGTCCTCATAAAAGACTTTTCACTTTGCTACCCAACTCCTTGAAGGGTCATTTCTTGCACCTCAGCACTACCCAAATGTCCCTCCCTTCTCTCTCACCCCAAACACACTCTTTTTTTTTCACCCCTCAAGAATGAAATTTTTTTTTCTTGTCTCAAAACTTTTGCTACCACCCCGTGTGTTTAAAAAAAAAAAGCATCAAAAATAGCAGGTGCAAAGCTTAAATTATAAAGACATACACAGAGTAAGACAAGAGAAACCTCTCTAGATTTGCAAGTTTTCCCTGCATCAACATCTGGCCATGCAAGTAAACGCTTAAACCAGAAAGACTGGGCTCCAGTCTGGTAATTTTTATTATGAGATTGAACTGCCTGGTATTTATCTGCTTTTAAGAAATGGCTAATTTAATTAGTAGTGCTGTGTCTGTTCTTTCTTCCCTCACTCTATGTGGAATTTACTGCATAAAGCGTAAAAAAGTTAAACTGACAGAAGAAATACCCTCTGGCACCACATATACAGAGGGTGTATCAATTCTTACAGGGTTAAAAAAACCTGGTCTGTGCCACCAGACACCTCTGTGCTGATGAAAAGACACTGGCATTCAGTTCTGCTCTGCTGGTATATATCCCCCGAAACAAGCCCTCAGGGAAAAACCAGTTCGCCAGATATGCTAAACAGTAGCATTCCCATCCAGGAACTGCCAGGGCGTAATGATGTTATCTGCTAAGCCACAGGCAGGCAGGCTCTGAGGATGCTGCTCCTCTGGAAAAGCTAAAGGAAGAGTTAGCCACAGCCACAGGTTAACTCACTAGTGCCTTCAGCTGTATTCCTCCACCAAGGTAAACTCACATAAGGAAGGACTTTAGGTTGTTGAGGGTTTTTTTTGTTCATCTCATCTTCTGAGGTCATTTCTATTTCTTGCTATGTTTTTTGTCTGTGGTTGAAGAAACCCTGAATGCACTGTAGGCTGAGCAACAGACAGAGAGAGATATGTTTTCTCTACAAACAGATCCCTTAAGGACGGCTGGTTGAAAAGTAAGAACACAAAAATCCAAGCCTGACTTTATTCATTTGTGCTCACGTGGTTCCTTGGTCTATGGCTTTCAGATCTGGCATGCTCCATCTGTAGTGAGATGAGGGGAATAACAACATCTAATCCATCACACAAGACCATTCTCAGGACTGATTTCATGCTTGCGGAGGAGTGCAGAGCTGGGAGACATGAACCCTTCCAGATGATGCCTTTATTCTTACACAGCAGCAGATTTTGCTGATTTTGCACTGCAGCAGTTGGGAAAGGCTTGCAGGTTAGCAGGGCTGAGCTGAGGTGGGGGTAGCTTCTGTCTAAGGGAAGGTAAGCATCGGTGGGTGCATCTTCAGCCACTGTAGCCATTTCCAAACTAACAATCGGTCCATGCATTAGATACAGCTTGCAGTGCTATACACCAAATTTTGTGTCCACCTCATCCTCCTAACTAGAGAAACCTGCAAAGTCCAAAACTTTTGCTTAATGATTTAAAATGTATTGAAAACAATGATTTTGGATACTTTCTAGTGGCCTAGCTCTGTATTCTCAAGGGTTTTGTCATTGTTCGTGGGTGACAGCTAGAAAGGCACATTCTTTTTTCCTCTTCTGCTTTCAGAAAGACATGATCCTAAAGGTCAAATACTGACATTAAATACTTTTCAATACATTTTTTTATTATGCATTTCAAACTAAGCTACAGAGTTTCCAGGTGCACTAAATGTTTCAGAAGCAAACTGTTTGTCTTGTTGGGTCTGGCTGAAATCTGTCCTACTGCTCTTCTCCCCCCTTGCCTCCAGTAGTGATGGGAAAATTAAATCAGCAGGAAGAGCTGTGCCAGAGGGTAGTAAAGAGAGAGGTGTTGCTGTAAGTGTCCAAGATACTTGTTTTTTCAGTTTCAGGTCTCTGCGAATTCCCCCAAACTTTTCCAACAAAAACATTCTTCCTCTCTTCAGAATCATGTTCTCTTTATAACACAACACAGTTACACGATGGTATCATCCAACAAAAGGCTTTTAAAGCTGAGCGTCATAGTCACGTAGTTTCTGCCACGCTTTGTAGTTAACATCTCTTTTTTTTTTCCTGCTGGCTCATATTCTGCTACTCTCTGTGACCTTCTCCTCCAACTGAAGTATAGACCATTTTTCATTTCTGCTTGGTCCTTGACCAGCTCTTGACAAGCTGGCTTCACCCACAGTCTTATTTGTCCCTTATTGTTCACTCCCTTGCACAGACACAGTCTCTTTCATGTCTTACCATCAGGCCTTATGTATTTCTTCCATAACCTATTTCCACGTGCCAAAGCAGCAATATTCAAGTAAAAAAAAAAAAACCAACAGCATCTTCTTCCCAAGAAATCAAATCTGGTATCTTCTTCTAAGACTCAGACCAGCCTTCTAAAACTTTCCATTTCCAGAATTTAAGCACAGGAGCTACTCAGCAGTTAGTGCAATTATTTTAAAACACGTACGGATTTTTAATACTAATTATTAATACTAATATTTTCTTTCTTTTTATCAATCACATGAACGATTCATCGGAAGAGGAGAACTATGCATGGTGGTATAACACGTAGGGCAGGAAAACCACTACACCCTTCCCTGTATCAACATAAAAGAGGCCAGATTAGCAGTGCACTAGAACACTGCTTCACATTTTCAGAACAAGAATATTCCTAGCATCCATGCCAAAACCAACACTTCTTTCCCCTCAGAAATGCAATAAATCTATAAAACTCCAAGAAACAAACCATAATCTTCAGACACATTGAATGAATTTACAGGAAAGGAAACGCACAGCCAGTTTTGAATTATTACCAATGAAATAAATTATAACACATTATATATGTATAATTTAAACATGTCCAATTTCTTGGCAATGAACATTACAGGCTTTTTTTTTCTCCTCGTAAAGACAGCTAGTATCTAAAAATCATCTCCCAGCTTAGAACAACTTTAAGTGGTAACGTGACTCAAACTACTTGACTGTATACCGCTGAATCTGTGTTTCATGAGCACACAATGGAAGTGTCATTTCTTTGTTGACTCATCCAGGATCTGAGGGAAAAAAAGGAGGGAGGGGGGAAAGCCCACAGGAGATTAGTTTTCAGCCTGGGTGACTTTATATTGCTTGTTACGACATAAATGCTTCAGGTAAGTTGATCTCTGGGGGTTACAAGCAAGGAAAGCAACCAGGAGAAAAGTCATAAACCTGACTGTTCCTCACTATTCATGGTCCCACCACATTTTTAACTTGGGATGCTGCTGCATTGGTGAACTTCACTAGTTTGGTGCCCAAGCATTAGAAATCTCTGTGCATCCCTTAGACAGTAGAGGCGGGAGATCTACGAGCCACACTGAGGCTTACCAGGGCCTCATGGGCAACCACTGGCTAGGAATAAACATCTCAAGGCATCTGGTGCCCTACAGCATCTGCAAAAACTGACCTGGGGCACAGACGAACATAACCTGGGGCTACAGCATCGTGACTCTTCCATGAACTCCTATGCCTTTTGGCATCTGTACACCACCACACACTGACTTGTATTGGTACCTGGGATACATCAGCAGAGACTGGAATCTGCTGAGGATGCAGACATGGACACTGGCACATGGCACTGGCTTCCCAGTTCCCGTTTTGAGAAGGAAGATCACCAGTGCACCTGACTGCAGTGGGCTGAGCTGGAGCACAAAGCCCAGCTTGCATCCCTGTGGTTTCTTTCTTCAACAGGCCATCCTTTCCAGTGCCAGGCTGCCCTCCCGTGAAGTTTCCTGGGCATTCAGTCCCAATTTCACTCATTACAAGTGCTATTTTACTTACTTCAGCTGGCTACCAGACAGAAGTTGGGATCCGTACCGCTTTCTGTTGCCTGCCCTTGCTTTGCAGCCATGTAGGCAGAAGGCAAGAAGAGCCCTGTCTTCCTCAGCAGAAAAGGTCAAGTGAAATGACAATAATTTTAGTGTGCATAAACAGTTCTGGGTTGCAAACCCCAGAAATACAACCAGGGGTGACAAATCCTCAGTCAAGAGTTAATTCTCTGAGCTGAAGCATTAAAAATTCTTAAGCCTGAAGAAGAGTCCCTGTGTGCCTCTAAGTCTTGTCAGCGATGGTTTGAGCTGAAGATGTAAACTATATGATTGTAGTGAAAACATCAAGTTTCATGGTCTATCATAGTTCCTCTTAATTGTGCACGTTACCTAGTTAGCTTAAATCAATAAACATTAGAGAGTCTCTGTATTTTTCATTAATTATTTCTAGACTATAAACTTCGTGATTTGTTTGCACGGAGCAGTAATAGCCCAGTCTCTGCATCATTCTTGGGCTTTTACTGGGCAACACATTAAAAAAATTCAGATCCAGAAAATACAAAAAGGATTAAATAATACTGAAATGAGGATGGTCCATCCACATGACAAGGATTTGCTGACAGTTTGGGCAGTCGGTCAGTGTGAAGATATCTGGCAATACTAATTAAAAAAAAAAAAAAGCACATTCTCAGGGATGAGGGATGCAGGCTGATGTTTGGGAACAGAGCTCACACAGTTTCAAATGTTAGGACAGCTGTATCACAGTCTAACCGCTTGTCAAAACATCACTCTAATTCATATGAAACCAAAGCAGGAATCAGAGAAGAGTAAGGCAACACACCCTTTGCTGTTTATATCTTTTCATATAAAACTTCATTTTCACAAAACTATCATTGACACGGGATTCTGTATTAATACACTGATCCACCAAGTAACGAAGTGTTACCACAGTTTTTAGTATTATACAAAAGAGTATTATCCAACACACACTTAGTCAACCTTTTATCAATACGAAACAGACAGCAAGTCATTATCCTCACTTTTCTTTCTCATTTTACTTTCATGCAGCCTGACAGCATACCCTAGACTTCCATACAATGATGCAGCAATCTAGATCCTGATTTCTCCTCAGCTTTTTTCTCACTTATACTGATCATCACAGCTGTTCAAAGCAGTGAGAGAACACAAAGGTAAATAAGACTTCCACTTTCGACAGAGACTTTACTTCCATGTGTCCAAAACCCAAGTCAGAGACAGAAGAAATTCATTCCTATCCACCAACCTTGTACAAAGGCTGCAAGAAACTCAGATCTTAAATCAAATTTCCTAATAGTGAGCCTCCACATGATGGGCAGAGGTAATTGCATTGTCTGTGCAGACTGGTAGTCCAAACAACTCTGTGAACTGCAAACAGGCAAGGTTCAATTGATTCACATATCATAATATTTAAATCCAGAACAAAATTGGGGGGGGGGAACAAACCCAAAAGAGAGGACACCCAACACTGTTACTCATGTGATTCTGGCCAGAGACAGTGAGAAAACAGTCCATCTTCACACTTCGCATCACTTGGATGTTCACAGTGACCTTCCTACCTAATTCCTACTGAACCATTTCTATCATAAAACACTGCATACTCTGGAGCCCTGATGTAATTTTACATTTGCCCAAAAATACACTTGACAGTCTGGGGGTTGTAGAGTTCACCTAAGAGGGGATATAAACGACTTGATTTCACTCTTTGCCTTTGATTTTGTTTTGGGGACATAAAAGAAAAGCACCCTCACTGCTTGCCTGCCTTCCCTGCTGACGGTTTGTACTCATATTTTCTTGCTCTTCCTTCTTCAGTTTTGCACATATTTTTAACATCAATATCTTTATGTGGCTTGAAACCAGACCTGACCGAAGACTTCTCAGCAGCGCTGGCAAAACTGAATTCTGTCAACTCAGGGACACAAACGAAACCGAGCTGCCTCCTTCCCTGACACACACCCACGCCCTGGCTGCTGCCCAGCCGGGGCACCAGCAGCCGGCCTCGCTTTCTGGGATCTGCTGGGGGCAAAAGCGAACAGAGCCAGCACTGCCATTACTAGAGACATTTTATCGTCACCAGCAAACTACCTCCTTTTTTTTTTTTTTCCCTATGCCTAGTACTGGTCCTGCCCAGACCTACTGAATGAAAATCTTTTCCTATCAGAAGAAGGATCAGGATCAGGAATCTCCCTTACGTCAGCTAAAGGCGGCAATGAATGGACACTTCAGAAACGACTTCTCCATATGGGACAGAATGGCAGCTGGCTGGGATATTTCTGTGGATCAGAAATATTTTTCTAGTCACTGTTACAATTCAAATACAACAGGCAGAGATTAGTTCTGGAAGCAGGCTGTTTGCTGAAGTATTTTCTAAAAATCAATCAATTTGACCCAAGGCATTAAGAGCACTCTATTTTTTTTTTTAATCCTACAATTACAGAACCATTTACGTTTAAAAAGACCTTTAAGATCATTAACCTAGCACAGTCCACCACTACACCACGTCCCTAAGCACCACATTTACATGTCTTTTAAATACCTCCAGGGACGGTGATTCCACCATGTCCCTGGGCAGCCTGTTTCAATGCTTCACCACCCTTTTCAGTGAAGATACTTTTCTTAATATTCCATCTAAACCTCCCCTGGCACAACTGGAGGCCATTTCCTCTTTTCCTGTCCCTTGTTACTCAGGAGAAGAGGCTGACACCCACCTCGCTACAGCCTCCTTTCAGGTGGTTGCAGAGAGCGATAAGGTCTCCCTTGAGCCTCCTTTTCTCCAGGCTAAACAAGCCCAGTTCCCTCAGCTGCTCCTCATCGGATTTGTGCTCCAGATACTTCACCAGCTTCATTATGTTTCAAAACTATAAAGTGAAAAATAAATCCAAATCCAGGACTGATTCAGAAGTATTTTTCAGCAATGTTACTGTTTCTTCGTATTTTAAATCTCAAAAAGCATCAGTATCCAAAATGAATAAAGGACAACTTTAAGTAGGTCAAAACATATAAAGAAATAAATAAACATCCAAGTCTGTCCTGCTTTTAATAGGCGGGACTGTGATATGGCTCAAACACCGATGAGGACTCGGGAGCTCTTTGGCTTCCTCGTGGCTGTGTCTTAGCTGCCGCTCTGCCTCCTTGTGCTCAGTTTTCCCATTTAAATCAAGGAATATTACAAAAAGGAGTGGAAAGTGTTTTGAAATCTGTAACAGAAAACACCACCTGAGGACAACACGGTATTACCCGGGAGCAGTAAGAAAGCTGAGGAAGAGGATCTAGGAAGGAAGGACAACTGATCCAAAGGGGAGCTGGGATCCAGTGGAGTGGGATCAGTTGTCAGTGGGACTTAACACAGGGGGTGCAGGAGGAAACAAGATCTCCCGTGAGCTTTTCATCTGGGGGAAGTATCAAGGTGGTCATTTGAGATGACAACCCTGCAGAAACCCAGGCTCTGCCGCCCTGCCTGCGCTGACCTCCCGGGAGCCAGCTCTCCTCCTCGTGGCAGATGAGGAAGCCGATGATTAACACTGTGAACAGGTGATCAGTGGCTACCAAATACCAGTGCAGGAAGGCATCTCAGCCTGACATGAAAGGTCACATACCCTGGCAGCTAAATGAGGAGAACTTCATCCTTGAAGCAGCTCAGAGTGAGAAGAGGTGAGACACCAACCTGGGACCTGTTGAGCACTAGGTCTTTATTTTCATACGTATGTTCCTGCAGTTCATACGCGGTTCCTGTGGTGTGGCTGGGTCTGCCGTGCCCTTACGAGATCTCTGCTCAGCCATGCCCCTTAGGGAAAGCTCAGATGGCAGCTGCCTCTGCAGTGAGTTATTGCTGCAGCCGAGGAGCTCAGCCTGGGCTGACCAGTAGCAGGCAGGGGCACAGTTTTGCTCTGGCAGATCACAGAGTATACAGCAGCACTCATGAACATGGAAATACATTTTATAAACATGCTATATTTAAAAGTGTGTACCATTTTTTCTCTACAAATTGTGATTCATTCCACATGCTCACACTTGAACCCTCACCAACAACACAAATCAGAATTGTGGTTTTGGGTGCTGAGACCTACACTTTCAGCAGTTGCTATTACTTTCGGTATTTCAGCTCAAGACACACAAGGACCAACTTTTAAAAAGAGCTCTTGCAGTCCCCATTAGTAGCAGGCAAATTTGTGGCTACCCATTCTGCCTGAAAACATGGGCTTTTTATGTCTTTGACTAGGTATTTAAAATATCCACACAATCAGCCCAAAGACTGGAGTAAATTGCCTACTTAACGCAAATTGTGAAGCTGTCACAATTGCAGCCCCATCTGACAACACTGGTAGGATAAAGAGTTTCCCATGCCCAAGACCCAGAAAAACTGAAAAGCTTTGGGCATAAAGTTAGCAGCAACTGGAAATAGTTTCCTTTTCACTGTACTTATAACTCTTCCATAACTTCCAAAAGCAAAAAGAAGAGCAAAAAAGGAATAGAACTCCCACTGCAGTATTACAAGCCCCCAGTCAATTTAAACCTCAGGACAAAAATAAGGAAGACAAGGCTCTCTGCCCAGAAGGTCCTTTGTGGCTGTGGACAGGTCATTTAGGGCTTCACATCAAATGGGAATTGACATTTCAGCTCAATACCTCTGCTTTCCACTCTTTCAAGTGAAATGACCAGCTAGCAGGTGTGTTGTGAGTAGCTCACTGCACCTGCAAACGCTTTGAGATGCTCTCCTGTGAAGTGCAATGATGTCAAAGTTCTTCCACTCTTGAAAGGAAGAGAAGCTGGAGGAGAAAAATCAACTTCATTTTTTTCCCTCATCAAGAATTATTACTGTAAGGGCTTGTCTGCACATTCAGATTCATAGTGGACTGAGTCAGGATGAGAATTTAAGTCTATGGCTGAGTATCAACGTGTTCAGCTCCTCAGGAATAGCAGTGCTTGCTTCAGAGCAGCACCCACAGTAAGGCTCACAAGTAGCTACTACCAAAGAGCATTACTGGAGTAACTCCTCTTCCTAGACAAGTCCTGAAAATGCTGTGCTGATAACCAATTTGTTTGTTTGCCAACATCCAAAGCTGCTGAAAGAAATACTTGCTTTCCATTTCATTTCAGGTTTAAGAGAAGGTTGCCCAGTTAAGGCAATTACAATTCCTCCACACAGGCACAGGTGAAGCTACTGTTTCCTCGTCAATGAACAGGAAACCCTGTAAAGCCAAGAGAGATGAAAAGGAGCAGTCTGAGAAACACACTCACTTCTGACCTATGAGAATCGTTTCACTGAGTGCCAAGGTCAACAAACAACAGGATCCTACCAGTGACTGCTTTCATCTCATGGGGAGAGCTGGGTGGGAAATGGTCGTCTGTGCTGTTGAAGTACATTTTCATGTCCTTGAAAAAACTTTGGTCTGTAATGGGATGAAACACAAGCCTGACAACTTGTGTTCTGTTTCTGTAAAATGTATACAAGGAGAGGAACTCCCACCCACCCCAGAGTAAACAGGTCCATGGATTACACACTTGGTGCTGCAGGTCAGCGCAGGGGTCTGACCCCCATCTTCAGCTGGCCCTGCTGAGCACCCTGGCCATCAGGGCAAGAGGTTCCCGAGACCTTCCCTTTACAGCTTGTCCTTTCCCTCCACACACTGTGCTCCACAGACTCCATACTGAACTGCCTGACCTCTCCCTAGGAACACTGGTAGGTCTGTTTTTGCTGCAAGTTTCATTCTCAACAAGGCATTGCTATTCAACAAACAACAAAAAACTTTTGCCACCTAACTACGTCTGCTTTTAAGTGTTAGCTTCCCAATGTACCGATCATGCTTCCACTTGAGGACCTGGCTGTTTCCCAGTACTGTGCCTGGTGCTGAACTACCCAAGAACAAATCCAAAAAGAAAAAAAAAAAAAACCCCCGACAACTGAGAAAAGTCCACAGCTCTGCTGCCCCTTTGATAAGTTGCAGATCAGAAAGCAGAATTGATAGCCTTTGCACTTGATGGCTGATAACCCCCAAAAGCACAGAACTCCAGCCAGTGAAGGGGAGACAGCACGTTAACCAAGCCCTGCCAGGCGTGGGAAAATCACAGAAGAGGAAGGAAGATGAACAAGGACAGTATGCGCTCCTCCTTTTCCACATACCTATACTGTCTTCCCAAGCTCTTCTTGCAATGGCTATTTGTTCACATTTCCTAACCATGACAAATAACAAACAAGCTTTAGAAAATTTATCTAAATTACTGAAATGCTGGAACTGAGGAGAAGGAGCAAAGGATTGCCTGGTGGGTGTCCACAGGCAGCCAAGACCTCCTTTGGTGCCCATTTACCACTCACAGTTATGGGAGATAATTAAAGCCCTGATCCGCCTGTCCAAAATATTTCAACACCCACTCACCAACAGCTGATGGCAAACTCTAGCGAGAGAGCATTGCTACTGAAGAAAGTTCCAATAGGGCATGAAAATCGATTCTTCCTCTCTTTATAGGCACTCTAACCTACCTGGTATGAGTCTGCATTTGCCCAGTCAAGAAGGGCTTTGAGTTTTATGGTTAGGCCTCAGTCTTGTACTTAACCTAATGGGAAAGTGCCACTAGGACCTTGGGTCTGTGTAAGTACTTCAGTATGTATTTCCCTTTCCAAGAGTAAAATCTTTCATTTAAAGTAAATGTTAAAAAAAACACAGGACATTGGCTGGAATCCATACTGAGTATTGTATTATGCACATATTTTATCTCTTCTAACACTCCATGACTTTCAGGAAAAATCTTTTATTTCAGTTTTCTACACCAAGCCATGTTCACCTTACCAGCCCACCCGAAGCCCCCACGGTGATTTGCTCGCGGTGCCCTGTGCCCAGCGCAGCCCTGCCGGGTCCCAGCAGGGATCACAGGGCAGGGTCCCAGTGCCCACAGGCTGGCACACTTGGGAAAAAAAGGGAGCAAACAAGCAAGTAACTTCTCACAGCTGCTTTTGTGCGGCTCACTGGGGATGTGAATGCACTATTGATTCCTTAGCACGAAAACAGATCTGTAGCCCCTGCGTGTGCAAGACAGGGATCTCCTTCAACTCTAATCTCTAGCAGCTGTCAAAGACTTAAATGGCTTGTAGCTGGCTGGCACGCCAAAACCAACGAAGATTTCAGGCCTACTTGCCTAAGGGGCAACCCATCCGACCCATACCTGATGGAAGTCATTCCCCTGCCCTGACCAGAGCTAGATGAGGCCTCCCAAACTTTGAAACTTATTAAGCGTTCAGACCATACCAGCAGACTAGAGAAAACAAATGACTGCACCCCCAAGAATCCACGCCACCCAGAAGCCCACCTGCCCCTGTGGTTTCTTGTTGAGGATATACTCTCCCAACATTTTCAGCTGGGCTGAAAGTGCAGTGAGATTGCTCTTCTGTGAAACCTGCCGGAGGCACTACCAGCATCCCATCACTAGCACAGTGCTCTTAACGTGGTGATAACCAGAATTTACTTAGCAATATTGAGGTAGCATCGCCATAACTTACATCTTCAGGTAACTGTCTTATTGCTCCTGACTGAAAACCTTGGTTTCAGTTAGGAAAGAATTCAAGGTGACTTTTTTTTCTTTTAGGTTAAACTAGAAATCCAGCCCAACTGTTGCCCATTAGCATTCCGCCGAGGGAACACAGGCACCAGTTATCCTTAGTCAAGATACGAGCCCCCCCCCAGGCAAAATACCCTCCCAACAGACTTCTGCACGTAAGAGTTTGGACACATTTGTGTCCAGGAAGTTTAACAAAATCTTTTAACCAGTCCATCTGTTTCCTTACATCTGTTTCCCGACGCCTACCTTCATATAATTCTAATGCACTGGCTGCTGGGTGAAACCTTCAACAGGACGGTGAAATTTACTGGAAACAGTCAAATTTCTCTTTCACGCAATGTTTGGCAGGAGAAGAAATCATCCAAGATTTTGACTGAGGTGGTATGACTGGGAAGTTGTACCACTGGCAAGATAATGGAACTCTTCTGAAAATGTTTGTGTTATTACCGAAACTATTCTTCGAAACATCCATGAAGAAAAAAAAGGTGAAGAAGAAAGTTTGTTGCATTGTCTCCTATTTGACAAAACATTCTCAGATAAACAGCAATAGGCAAATTAAGGATAAAGTTCAGCCTTCAGAATTAAAAGTCTACAACAGGATTTGCTTATTTTTTTAAATGGATGCAAAGGAAACAGGCGCGGAGGAAAAACATGCATGCAGTGACGTTTTCGCAGGAAATTTCAAACCTCGCTGGAGTTCATTTAGACTCTACATCCTATTCTGGTGGGAAGAGACACGCTCTGTTTTCCAATAACTAAAACACACCGAGTTATCCCAACGTGCCTCCAAACAGCATTCCCAAGTAGTTCGTACAATCTTCAAGAAGTTGCGAACAGCTCGGGCTGCTGTATTGGGGGGGTGGGGACGGCGGGGGACGACCAGCCGTTCCACTCACACGTTATTTATTTATTTGCAATCGCCTGCTTACACATAAAATGTCCCGGAGCCAAAAGCAACCAGATGGGCGGGTTACTAGCCGCGCTGCTGGGCCAGGTGCCAGAGCTCCCCCCCTTTCCCCCCTTCTTTATCAATTAAAGGAGGAAAAACGGAGCCCCAACCCCCCAGGGAGGTGGGGGGCACCGCGGAGCCCCTCGCCCCCGGGGCTGCCGAGCCGGGCCGGGCCGGGCAGCGCGGGAAGCGGCC
>JAVJGI010000062.1:50273323-50288641 GCA_035590275.1 Ibycter americanus
GGCTGAAGCCGCCCCGGCCTGGCCCGCCGCACGGGGGCGGCACCGAGGGCAGGACCGCTGCCGTTGTGGGAAGAAAGAGGGCGCTCTAAGCGGCGCCCGGCCGGCGCCGTGCCGCAACAAGTGACACGAGGGGACCTAGCCGGCCGGGTAAACTACGGGGGACGACGGGGGCAAACAGAGATTGTGCACAGCACCGGGCGAAGGGAGCAAAGGTTTACTTCGTTTTTCCGAACGCATAACCATAACCCAAGCAGTGAATCAAGCTTAATGCTTGACGCAAACAGGTAACTGTCACCAGTGACTAAGAAAACAACAAAACCCCAAAAGAAAACAAAGAAACAAACAAGCCCTGATAGCCATTCCGACGCAGCGCCTAGAAACAAGCCGGGAGATGCACGTGCATCACGGGAGGACACTCGAGGCTCATCTAAAGCCCGTGCTAAAGAACATCTATCAGCAGGACCTACGGCGAAATTACGATGTTTTTGAGTGGCCTGGAAATCCTTGGAGGGGTTGGCTTAAGAGATTTCTGAGCTGCTGACCTTTGTGTGTGTTGGCACTGCGGTGGCGTTTATCAATTAAAGGAGGAAAAAAGGAGCCCCAAGCCCCCGGGGAGGTGGCGTCAGCGTGGGGCCTGTGCTGGGGCAGCGCACGGGGCACCGCCAGCCCCTGCCGTCTGGGCGGCCCGGCAGCGCTTACAGGCAGAAGAAACGCGCTCATCGGCTAATACGTGGTGAACAGCGAAGAATACAGCTAACGCTAGTCTTCATGGGTCTTATAGTAAGTAGGTCTTGGCAAACAGGTCTTTTATTTCCTCGTTTTATATGATTACGCATTAAATCGCCAGAGGTTCGGGCTTGAGTGTAGTAGACTTTAGTAGGCACTTGATTTAGTAAGAGAGAAAAAAAAGTGAGGACAGCACAAAATAAATAAAGCACAAACAGATGAAGAACCAAACGAGAAGCAGATCGATTGTCCCAGTAGCACCGGCATTTAATGAGGGTGTTTCTGTTGGGGAGCGGCAGGGAGGCTCTTCGGTGTTTTCATCAGCAATCTAGAGAAGTATTATTTCAAAAGGCTTTAAAAGACTAAATAAATCACCACTGGCAGCAATTTTAGATGGAGTAAATATTACCAGAGTGATAATGAGGACAAGGCAGTCAGAGAGTTATCTGGATTATTTAATACACTCGGATGTTTCAAACAAGTAAGTTTTAATAGGGTCACAAGAAGAAAGAAGTCAGGCTTGCAGGATGGAGCAACACAGCCCAGAGGGACAAGGAAGGTGTCTGAGAAAGCTGCTTCATGTAGGGGCTCAGAGAAACTCAACACGAGGTCCTAGTGAGCTGGTGCTGGTACAAAAGGGAGTCGCTACTCACTTACGGATGTGCGAAGAGGAAGGGGGTAGGTAGAAATCCCATTACATCATTGTGCTTTTTATCAGACAAAAAGTGCTGTCCCATGTCCATGGTTGTTGTCTGCCCCTTAAAAAAAACCACTGGGTGATGCGAGACAGCTCAGAAGAGATCTGTGAGATGAGATGGAAAGTGCTCTCCAACAAAAGGCTTGCCGAAGACCAGTGCTGATGGGGAAAGACTGACCTGTTGCATTTTAACCTAATAGTGCCTTTGCTAGGAGAGAATAGCATTGCAGCACGCCTGGATGTTCAAATGCTGAAGGCAAGACTCGTTGTCTGACACCTCCAAATCCAGGCCCTGTACAAAGCACAGAGCTGAAGACAAGCCAGTGGGGCTAGCACAGAGGCAGCAGGCTGAATTGCGCAGTGGGAGCTACGGGGAGGGTAGAGGGTCTAATGGTCCTTTCTTCAGCCTGAGGAAAGGCTTTCAGAAGGGCGGCTTCTGGAACAACCGACTCCTGTCACTTATTTCTCAGGAGAGTTTTTTGCATCAACTCTCCACATTTATTTTTCTTACCTTGAAAAGCAATTTTTAAAGGGTTTGTTTTGAGAAACTTGAGTTACCTCTTTGGAGTCACTCGTAAACAGGAACATAAAGTGTTCCTGTCTGCCTCCGGTGAATCTCATTAATTTCATCAAAGGAATTTGTGTTCCCCTCCTACCTAAAAGCCCAGTTTACAATGCAAAAGTGTATATCATCTGTCTGCAACGATTCCTGTGGAGTAATAAACTCCTCAAGGTCAATTTGTAAGCTGATAAAATAGGTGGTTATCACATCCTCCAGTGTAGTTCAGTTATTTGCCAGTTTCTTTTGTTTTGGTTGTTGTGTGTGTTTGGGTTTTTTTCTTCCTAAGTTAACTGATGGTGACTTTCTTTTTTATGTTTTCTCTGCAGCCACCTCATTTTTAAGGGTCCTGTCTTCATACCTCAGAAATGGTTAGTGGTATGTTGCAGAACTAATCAGATATAATCAGGAAACATAAATGTTAATTTATAGCACTAAGAGATTATAGGCATCATATCGTATAGAGTAAGAAATTAAGCTTCTGTTCATAAAAGTTTACCCAAAAGAGCAACTTGTAAAGAAGAAATAATTTACGTGCATTAGAAAATTTAAAGGTCTTAGTAAGGGGACTTTTATTCATGCTGAACAAGATGCTGGGAGCATCCAATACTATCATCATAGATTCTTTATTCAGCTTTTGTAAAGCGGGCAAAAACAAACACTTCCTTTTGATCCTGAACAGGGAGTACTAGCTGAATACATAAAATAGTACTGGTCCATACAACAGTTACATCTCTTTCTGCTTTATTTTCTGTCTAAAGACTCAAAGGGGCAATGTATACATCTCAGACTACTCACAGTCATTAATGATCATCAAATTAGAAAAAAAAAAAAAAAAAGGAGGCACTTTTCTGCTTAGATCCTGCTTTTCAAGCCATTTGATTTAAGAATTCAGCTTATGACTCACCAATGGGAGGGAATGAACGCTGAACCCTCAACACTGTACAAAAAGACATCTACCAATGTGACCTATGAGAGAAACTGGACTACTGAAAGCGAAGATAGATAGCATTTCTTGTATGTAGAGCTATATTTCTGTAACTGCCTCCACACAGAAGGAATCCTGCTGACATTCCTATATAAGCATTCACACAAAATACATACATTTAGTAGTCAGTTGTCTGCAGACTTTTATTCTGCAGTATAATAGAGATATTTTAATGTGGGCATTAAATTTCTTGCCATGGTTGGTAGTTGGTGTTTAGGACAATTAAAAGTTCAAGGATACAATAATGTTTCATAAGCGATTCTAGCAGAGATTTGAGACTGCAATTTGTAGATAAAATACATTTTTATTGGGTATAAGTTTTTTGGGGTTTAGGATTTAGATTAACTTTACCTATGATGTGTTTGGATGTATATTCCACTTTGCCTTTAAACGACTAACAGGATGAGACACAAATGGACACAAATGGACTGTCCAGCAATTTGTAGTTTTTATAGACTTCTGAGGTTGTTGAAAATCCACAACTGCAAGCAAAGCAAAAATTATCTGGGAAGATAAAAATGAGAATTTCAGGACTGAAATTTCCATGATCATTTTAGCCAGGGCTAATCTTGTACTGAAGGAAGTGCTGCGACAAGATGCTAAAACATGAACCTGTCTTCTGTCAGGTGGGGAAGCGGAGGTTCAGCTGATGGGTAGAACAGGTGCCAGTAAGTCGTGCCAGACTGCTGATGCCACATCAGCATCAATGGGGTTCCTGGACCCAGCTTCCCAGTTAGATTTCAGATTTCAGTGTCAGCAGTAATACTGCAGTTATCTGATTGCCTCATGCGGCAGGCAGAGTTCTTCCCTTCTTGTCCCAAGTTATTGTGTTGGGTACTGTAGTGAGTACTGTTAAACAGATACTTTGCTGTCCCTCAGGAACTGAAATTTTCCACGGAAAGAGGAAGAATAGCTTCTTCACGAACTTCCGCAGTGTTTGTAAAACAACAACATTTCACTTGTGTAAGTGGCTGGTATGAGATCTCTTCACAGAAGAGAATGTAAAACTGTTCCCAAGTCAGAATGAAACAATACACACAATAATTATCTCACATACCAAAAAGCAAATTCCTTCCCATCAAGAAAGCTTCAAAGACCGCTGTATTTCTGCATGTTTACTATAATGTTGGATGATGGATGGTAATAGATGACCTACAACTTGTAAGATGGTGTTGCCAGCCTTTAGAGTTCTGTAGGCTCACATAAAGTAAAGAGGCATTTTAGAAGGGTGAATTTGTATTACTCTTCCTTCAGTCACTGAGATTAATTTATGGCACTAAATATGACAGAAGCTATAAGGAGGGGCTATCGTATCTGATCCCAGGATTTGTAATGCAGGACTGGCAAATGCATTCAACCTTGTAACAGGACCCAGGTGCTTATCAAGATAAACCAAGAGGATGGCACAGAGTCCAGAAAAGAAATGAGATGCAGATGGGTCACTTCTTGTGTGGTCCTCCCAGCCCTCCACACCGACTCACAACTCCTGTCAGCATGCAGAACTGCTGGAAGGTGAGCTGCACCATGTCCTGCAGGCTGCAGAGTTGTACAATTCAGTGAACAAAGCAAAGGTTATGACATGAGCAAACATAAGCGAGAAACTAAGTAATTTTTTTTAGTCATGGGTCATGCTAAGGTTTATAACAATGACATTGAATTTGTACCTGCCTGTATAGAACTTGCAGTTACAAAGGGAAAGAGTTTAGGGAGGGCACCACCAAAATTGGTTTGCTTAAGACTAGACCATCAGCTGTGGTTAAGCAAAAACCTAATTCTGTTTTCTGGGAAACTGAATGCAGTTCTTAAACAGGCACTGTCAAAATAAAATCACAGGCTATATTAATTAATTATACTGGTGTTGCATTGGGAATTTAGGCCATTTCCTTTTAATAACCAGGGACTTTTGTAATAACCTCTCATTTGGAAATATTTTAAAATATATCTACGTGTCCTTTTTCACTTTTAATGGCTTAGCAATGCTACGTTCTTGCCAGTGTCACCTCCCATTTCCAATGTATAACAAGTATAGCGCACAAAAAGGAATCTGAAATCTTTAAAAAAGAGGCTGTTGTCTTTGCACGTGATCATCACAAGTCTTCCTCCCTCAAAAAAACCCACCTGTACCTACTATTTGCATAGTGGAATAGAAGGCACCTATGCAGAGTAACTGAGAGGAGCTTCTGTAGTTCAGTCTCTCAGTTTGGAAACTAGGAGTCCAAAGCCTTGGATCAGAGGAGTTAATATGCCGATGAGGGCTATTCTGATGAAAACAGAGAGCAGACATTTCTTGGATGAGATTTGCTTGTTCAGATGAAGACTGCACTGGGACACAGGTAGCGAGGCCCTTGCCTCTGGAAGATCTGAGGGGCTCAGAGTTATTTAATATTCAGGTGAGCTCGATTCCTGTTTCAATGTCTGTTCTTATCCTTGCCAGCTCTTTGCCATCACATGCAGGAAAAGAGCACAGCTGGGCAAACTCATTCCCGGTGCTTTGGCACAGGCAGGTTTTCCTTCTGCTCACAAATTATCTGCAAATAGCTTATGCACTTGCAAACTTCTTTGCTACTCTAAATTATGTACCATAAGAGTTTGTAAGCCCATTTCAGACACTGAGAAGCAGGTAAATGACTCATGGCAACAGCAGTTCAATAATTTATTATCCAGGCTGTGTGCTGGGTGCTCTCAGCTGTGAGCTGCTCTTTGTGCTCTCTGACTCGGGGGTTCTGTTTGTACCTGTAGGAAACTTTCACAGTAGCTGCATCAATATGATTTTAAATGGTTAGTAATGAATGCTCATAGATCTACTCACATGGTTTTATCATCTGAGCTGTGATTTTTGTTGTACCCTTTAACTTAACGTTACCCTGGCCTATGTTAAGTAACTGCTTAGCAAATTGTTCTAGGAAAGACTTCTACAGGCTCAAACATTGCAAGTATGTTGAAAAATCTCTGTTTTCATTTTAATAAGTTTGCAGTTTCTTGTGGTACTGTACTTACTGAGCTTTTGAAGTAATTTACATAATGTCTGCACGGTTGAAAGGTAGAAAATAGAAAGAAAATGGTCCCAACACAAACATTTCAGGAGTCATGGAGAGCAGATCTACTCATCTCCTGCACATACTCCTCAGCTTCGGAAACTGCCCTGCACCCCCACTGCACTTTCTTCTAACGTTTCAACTTCTACACACTTCACATCCACCCCAGTTCTGTTCCACTACATCTTTCAAAAACGTTTTCTTTCCCTAATGTTCCTGAAAGGCAAAATCTAAAACTTTATATTCCTCTGAGTTCTTTGACTTTTTCTCCATCCCACGGTTGTTGCTCATGTTTGTTTACTTTACTTTCAAAGATCTGGAGTCAGTTCCCTTACTTTGCTTCAGCAAGCCTGGCCTTTGCAGGAACCTTCCTTTTCGCACCAACACAAAATATTTCACTAATTATTTGGGGAGTTATTACTTTCACATCTACTGTTTTAAAAGTTATCGGCTGCCTAAAGATTTATGATGTAAGTTGCAGAAGTGGTGTAATCCAGGTTTTGGAGAACTTCTTGTGCAAGATTATGAGAAGTGAGCAAATGAAAGATTCAGACCCTGATTAATCAGACTCTTCTGACAGTAACAGTATTGGGCTTTTCTAATTTGGATTTACCGAAAATTAATATGCTGTAAGAAATGTGTGTTCTTCAGAGCACGGATTTTGTTGTCTTCTTCTAAAGAGAGCTAAGCACTATGCAGTTGATGCTGGGAAAAGCTACCTTCTGTCTTTGTTTAAAGCACCAAGGGGAACTGATATACTGGCTCACATTGTGTCCCTAACCCTAGACCAGATATTCCTGAAAGAAGCTGAAGAACCCCACCAGCAGATGGCATGACATATTACCCAAAGTTTGTAAGGTCCCGCCCTAATACTTAATAATTTAAATGCTACAGTCCTGGTTTAAATTTTAAACTTCAAATTTTCAAAAACTCTTCTGCATGTTTATGATCGTTAATAACAAGAACTCTTGATATTAATGCTTGCTCGTACGTGATCGTTTCCTTTGTGCCTTATACTGGCTCCTTGATCCCAGCACCTCCTGTTGCGTTGTGTTTCGCCGTGCAGTGGCAGTGCGGTGACAGCACAGGACAGCATTTCCTCTCCAGGCAGAAAATAACCATCAGAAATTTTCCAATCAAGCGTGTGTTTTTCACCAGATATCAATTTTGTCCAGGGTTCCAGATTTGTGATGAAAGACAAAAAGGACTACATTAAAAATTATAAATAGCATTCTCCCTGTCCTAGTTCAAGCCACTGGGGAAGAAGAAAGCAATGGCGTAAAAATGACATGCTGGAGTGTAGAGTTCCTCAAGAGTCAGGCTTCTGCCAGGTTTTCAAAGGCTTCAGCTGCTGCGGGTTCATATCAGTAGTTACAACAGAGTGGACAGGCCACTTTACTGCTACAAGCTGGCGTGTCCCCAGGAGGGAGAATGAAGTAGTGCAGCTAAAGGCAGCTGGAGGTCTGTTCTTACTGCGGGACACCACCTTTCCTCCTCCACCTCTTCTCTCAAGGCTTGTTGCACCTTCCACTGCATTCACCATAGCAGTGGTCACAGTACTGGAGCTCCCTAATTCATCATTTCAAGGAAAGGCTCCTACCAGCTGGACTGGCTCCCCTTAAGCGTTTTTTCTCTCTCCCATATGGGCTTAATGGCAGCCTTCAGATGCCTGCTGGCTGCTGCAGCAAAGCCCAATTATCCAGGAGAACTACTGCACTCTCCAACCTGCCCAGCAGTGCCTCCTCGCTTCAGAGAAGTCAGCCGTGATACTAGTCCAGCTGCACTAACCATTTTCCTTAGGAAAACACAGCTTTCTGCTCTTCAGGGCATGTGTGGTGGTTGCTGGCTGTGGCTTTCCCTCTACAGCTCCAAGCTCCTTAATGAATCACTGCTTTTTGGCACTGGAGCAAAATAAACACATCATTTTGGATGCCTTTGCCAAAAGTATGTACACTTAGAGCAGGTTTTGAACGATAGAAAGCAAAAGGTTTAATGAAATGTGCAGGCTGCGTAGCTAAAAATTGCAAAAAAGCCAGAAAACGCGGATCCGAAGGTCACAACCGTACTGCTAGCCCAATAATTGTTCACATCTTGTATAATTTCTAGAACACACTGAGGGGAATTACCAGTAGTGTATCAGCTACAGCTCTCACCAGGAAAACACAGTAGTAGAAAGCAGCATAGGGGTGCAGGATCGCTCATCAGCATGGCGGTTAGATGCCTACCTCTTTCTTTCTTCTTCTTTTTATTAACTGATGCAGTGTAACTACATATAGCAGAGCAGATTTTTATACTGATGCTTCCTAGCCTATGTGAAGGGGAAAAAAATGCATCAACAAAAAATTTGGCAGGCATAATGAATGAAGTTTCTCAGTTGCTCGAGTCAGTCACGTGTACATACCCTGTCACGCACTTTGGCCCTTTCAAAGTGCCTAAGCCTGTCCATGACTTCAACACCTCCATTTGCTCTTGCTGACTTGAGTGAGAATTGAGGAAAAGTTTTAAAAGTGTTTGGCACAACTGTTCATCTAGTTCCTCTCCATTCAATCAGATTTTAGAATGAATTTAAATGTATTGCTGGATATAATTAGCTCTGAAGGGCAGAAGACCACAGGGGATCAGCTCTTTCCTCTTTAAATAGGCAGCTGTAAAGACACTACCTTAAATGATATCCTGAATGCCAGCAAAGTTTGAAACCTGGACCTGCGCCTGATTAACTGCCAAAAACCAGAATAATCCCTGCCTTTGGCGAATCAAAGTCATACCCTATGAAGCTGGTTTACTACAGAAATCTCTAGACCAAAATACAAGTTTCAGCCTTCAGTTTCATTTCCCCCTGTGTTTCCACCACCATGAAAATGCGGACCTTTTTTTACCCTACTGGGAAAATGCATTTTTTCCACTCTCCCATGACTCAAAAACATCTGAAAGATTCTTCCTCCAAGCTTAAGAAAAAGAGGGGGGAAAAACTTCACCTTTTGGCAAAGATACAGAATGGAAATTTTTGACTCAAAAGAGGATTTTCAAAATAAAATAAAATATAAGAAGCATGTGAAAACAAGGGGTTATAATGGAAACTATTTTCATAGCCAGCTCTAAAGTAAGCACTGCTGTTCCAGAGACACATGGTACTGATGCAAACATTGGTTTGAGGCCAAAACCCCTAGCATGCTAGTGGAATCCGGAAGCACTACAATATTAAATACACCTCAAAATATATGTCAGACATCTCCCTGTGTCTGTTCCACTTACTCTGCACAGCACGACACTATACACTTAATTCATCAGTGTCTGCAGAGTAACAGAATAAGGGGCCGGTGGTGGATGTGCTCTCCTTCCCATGCGCTGCGTTCTTTCCTGCACCACACTCCCTGAATGGTCTTCTGCAAGACCAGGCTTATTATTCCCATTCTGCAAATATTGAGCCAATATCCACTCTCCATGTGCAGCACTTATACAGCATCTATTATTACAGCGTGTCAGCACCCCTTGCTGGTCCTGGGGAAGTGTTATTATCCCTAGGGTGGGATTTCCACATTTCATCTGGAGTGGTGGGGGAAGGGAGGGTGCTACAAAGCATGTGAAAGCATCCTGCTCAGTGGCACTCCTCCTTGGCAGAGTCTTCCTGCTATCTTCAGTCTGCTGCCTGCTTATTCCAGCTGCTCCAAGGTGGCTGGCCGGGCCCTGGGCAGTTTTCCATCATGGAAAAAGCCCTTTTTGCATCTACCTTGATTACAGCTATGGTGTTTGGCCTGCATCTTTGCCGATTCATTAGAAAAGCCTACAACCATCAAGGGTGTAAAACGAATCTTCTGCTATTGTGCAGCCTGGCTTTTCCACAGATGTGTGGCTTTTGCTCACAGTTCTTGCCTTGCAATAAAATGCAAACACTGACTGAAAGTTTCCCAGGAGTGGGGCTGGTGGAGGGCAGAGATTTAACAAGGGGAGCGACGTCCCCTCCCTGCCGGCTCTGTTGGGGTCTCTGGGGGGCAGATAGCACTAGCACTAGCACTAGCAGAGCACTGACTCAGGCTGCTTCTCCTCCGCCGGGTCTGACACCAGCTCCCCACAGGGCTCAAGAACTGTGGTTGGAGGCCACCATACTAGAGCATAATTGTACAAGCCCGTTTCCCTTGGGAAGGCAGACCAAAACCTCGGTGTGGTGCCTCCAAGCATGTGTGTGTGGCTGCAGTTACCTGCTGGCCCTGAGACAGACCCGGACTCAGCCAGGAATGACCGGCTGGCTGCTCGCCGGCTCTCCGAGGGGATGGACAGCAGCTGCTCCCCGCGTCACCAGGGAGTGAGGACGTTGGGACAGAAGACAAACAGTCAGCCCTTAGATCTCTGTGCACTGGGCCCACAAGCTTTTTCCTTCTCAAAAAAATCCCGCAGGGGTGGCACGGCACAGATCAGCCTTGCAGTGCTCATCCACGCTGTGGCTCCTCGTAAGAGCCAGTGGGTCAGCCAGGTGGTGGAGTCTGCGGGGCTCACAGTGGCCACAGTCAAGCAAGTGGGGCTGGCAAAGCACGCAACCTGCTCTGCCAGGGAAGAGCAGCCAGCCAAGAGGTTCATAAAACCCCACGAACAGGGATGTGTTCAGTGGAGGTTGACTTTGGTGGCTGGGCACTGTGCTTTAGACATAATGTCAGAAAGGTGTGACTGGTTCAAAGATACTAGTAGATTCAATTTCATGCTTATATGCACGCTGGCACCTCCCTCCCCAGCAGTTGCTTGGGGCTTTTTGTTTTGGACCTTCAGAATCAGCTGCTGTCTTTTGTTCTTCAGACAGGGTGTAGCTTTCTTCTTAATAGGTTTTACATAGCACTCTTTTCTAAAGCCATCCTTGATGTTGGGAAACATACCATCCCTGTTTAACTTCTACATGACCGAGTGCATTGCTGTGGATGGGGAGGGTTATAAAGGGTCAGGTTTCGCACACTTGCCAGCACGCTGTAGGGGAATTCTGATCTAGTAACCTGCTAACATCTCCCTGGAGAAGGCTGCTTTTAATGAGGCAGAAAGCCTGGTGAGCTTTGCCTCAAGCTCCTCCCATGTGCATGGCACTTGGTCTCTGTGTGGTGATTGTTTAAATCCAGTGTCAATCTGTGGGTCTCATTTTGCTTTTTAAATTCTCCTGCGTCATCTGTTTTCTTTCTGTTGGCCAGGGGAACCAGTGTGCTTTAACCATTCTAGTCCTGGGGTTTTTTTTGTGCTGATCCAGATCATGTTTAGCTCAGGTTCGTTCAGTTGCAAAACCCACACGTAAGGAAACTAAAACAATTATATGAACTAAAGCAGGAATGCCATATGGTTCTTCAGAAAATTGCTTTTACCAAGACTAAACATCAATATTACACTTTTTTCTAACTACCTGCTTAATACAGATCATTAATGCAGCACATTTAGTTAGTTAAAATGAACAAATTTCATTAAATTAAAATTCAGCAGCATTAAAGCCAGATGGGCTGCAGGGAGAAAAATTGCAGAGACTTTTAAAGCTAATGTAAATGTAATATTATTGTTTTCAGCTACAACCCAATTACATTGGGCTGGCAGAAGCTTTCACAGAAATGCCCAGCAAGATAACTTGTCTGTAAGGAAAATCCATTTATAAGAAATAGTACTTCAGACATTTTCATGTTTCTGTAGCTCGCTGAATTTCATTCCTGTATAGAAGCCTCAAAGCTGATGTGGGAGAGCCAGCAGTAAGACCTTTACTGGTCTCCTTCTTACTGGGAGAAAAAGGACTTAATTTTACAGTGCTTTTTGTAAGTATTTGAGTGTAGAAAAAAATTAACCCAAGAAGACCCATTGCCAAAGGAAGAAAATACACATTTCCAAAAACACGACCTGCCTGGGGAGCCGTCACTGCCTCCTCTGCTGTCCCCGCATCGTCAGGAGCCAGGCTGCGATGCCAAGCACCCTCTAAAACCTTGAGTCGGTGGAAGGCACGGCCCCGTGCCATTCAGGGGTGCCTTCATGGCCACTGCAAATAGCATCCGCTGGGCTCTCTGGCTGCAAGGCCTTTGCTTGTGGGGTATAAGCCACAAAATCCAGCTTGGCATTATGCTTCAGTATTTTCGGTGAAGTCACTTAGAGAACTGTGCTACGTGGTGTAGGACTTTCCTATCACTGGGGTATGCAAATGCTGGCCTTCTTATTTGATAGGTCTTAATGGTGTTAAGAAGAGAGGAAAAAAAACCCACCCTACATAAGACACCCACACCCACTCCATTTCCCTTTTTAAACAATTGCCCTTTCCAGAAAAGCTGAGACAGTTGCTTGCGTGTTAGCTGTGTACCACAGTAAATAGTTGTTTTCTCCCAGAACAGTAAGCAAAGTCTATATAAAGTCTCGCCTACACACGTGATGTACGAGGAGGGAGGGGGTGGGGTGCTGGTCTTAAGCATTCTCAAGCACAAATCCCCCTCACTTAAACTCCTAAAATACAACACAAGATGTCAGAGTCTTTTTTTTTTCCCATGAACTGCACAGTAAATATGAACCACAATCTTGATTCACACATGGTGATAAAATCCAGTGCCTGTAAATTTATGAATGTAGCTGGCAGTCATTAAGTGTGTTATGTGGAGGTCAGGTTGATGGCCCCTTCTTTGTTTATTCCTCTTATTTAATGATCCATTGCTGGAGACATGCTGAAAACTTTCAGAAAGGTTTACAACGTATTTATATGACCGAGAAGTGTGTCCTGTGCTTTCCATCCCCATTATCTTGGCATGCTGAACATAAATCAGAGTGCAGTATGCAGAATTAGCATTTGAGGAAAGCACAGAGCATTTTGGGTGGCTTTTTTTTTTCTTTTTTTTTTTTTTTTTAGTGTATACAGAGAAAATACTTGCTCCTTTCTAAAGTAGCCCTTAATAGAGATTGCCTTTTGGTTAAGGGATGAAACAGGGCCATCTTCATTTTGTGCAGCTGAATTCCACAAAAGCCAAATGTCTCAGCATGGGATATTACACCTGGATCCCAGAAGACTTCCATTCAATTCAAGACAAAGTGTGGTGAAAATCACTTTACATTGTCAGGGGTCAGACCCCTGCAGCTCAAGCTAATCAAAGTAATTTTTTCAGAAGTACAGAGACTTAATCCTTGCTCAGCACTCTACTAACTCCTGGCCTTACAAGGCAGATTATGTCTATAGACAAGGACTGGATCAATTTAAGTAAAATTGTTTATAAAGTGGGTGTATTTAGACTCATGCATATCTCTGTATAGATATGCTAAACTGACACAAGTCAGTTGAATGCTGACCCAGGTAAAAAGGTACAAATTTTCTTGTGTGTGGCCAGCACCACTGAAAACTTTCTCAGTGCACAGATGTTTGTGTTAAAAGATCCTATTAATCCTACAAAATTTGTAAAAGTCTGAATAGGAGTTCCAGCAGAGAGACCTCATACAATTCAAATCCTTGGACTTGAAAGAGGTATAGAAAAGAAGACATAGCGAAGAGATCTATTTACCAGTCTAATAGAAAGAAAATTATGAATTTTAAGGCATTCTGTTATGAAACCAAGTGGGTGAAAAATTATGCTACAGGCAGCCTATACAAATCTGGCATTTCCTTATCATACGATAAATATTAGGTGATTTTATAAATATTTTTCCGCATCAAGTTGACAAAGCTAATATAAGATAACTGGATCCACAATTCATGCAAGGCATTTCTTGTTTGTATAAGTTGTCTAGTAACATTGGTTAACTAATGGACCATAACAGCTTATTAAGAAAAATCCATACCCTTTCTGAAGTTATTTTAGGCTTGTCTGTCTGTTAATTTTTACATCGAACGTAATTTGTCTGACTGGAAGAGCCTTTCTGACTGCAAACCCTTCCAAGTGCCGTGACATTATGTACCTCCCAGGTTAATGCTCACTAAAAGCTGAGCCTGTCTAAAGGACAAAAGAAAACCCAGAATGAAGAGCGCAGCCTTCTTCACAGACAGAACTTCTATGTGCATACATCATTAGTCCACTGCTAATAGCCTGGTACTGCACTGCCAAAATGAGACGTCACTCAGCTCCTCTTTGGTGCTGTTCCACGGAAATCACTACAATGTATCTCATTGACAAGCAGTTTATATATTACAAACTTGCTGGCCCAGTAAATAACCACAGTACTTCAGCATGTGTACCGTGATGTGGCCGCGTCAGAGCTCCAGGTCTCCCCGTTTTCCCTGGCGAGGTACTTGATCAGCATTTGTATCGGCTCACACACCACGCACGGCCTTGGGCTGTGTATTTTTCACATACATGAAAAATCCCATCCCTATTATAATTGCAAAAAAGCCTTTATGAAAGCTCTACTACCAACATCAGGCTATGCCCTTTTAGAGAAGCAATTCGTGCCAAATCATAAAATAGCTGAAAAGAAAGCAACATGTGCCCTCAGGTATAAAATCCCTTTCTTCCAGGCAGTTTCCAAGTTTTGAGGGTTACAGCAAAATTCCATGTGCTCAGTCTTATCCAGTTCACCTTCTTGTGCATTTTTGATCGGCCCTTTAAAAGCCGGCACATTTTATTACGTTAGAATTCAATCTAAGAAACCTGAACACATGTTCATGCTTCACTGCTTGCTGGTTATTGGGATAATCTGCAGGAAACAACATCACAATAGGGCATTGTTCGCGAATGTGAGCAAAAGGTTACAACAGCCTGCACCCAGACCTGACTTTTTGCCTCCCATTCCCTTTGCTATGGAGAAAGCACGTGTTGTGTGTGGTAGCTATTTCTGTTATGGTCAAGATCTTTTCTGCCATTTGTTGCGGTCCGGAAGAGAACCAGGTATGGGAGAAGCACATTCACCCTAAGAACATCGAGTAGCTGGAACAGCGTGCTCCATGGGAGGTGACCAGCTATGGTGTAAAGCAAATCTTAGGCTCCTCATCATTGCAACATTTGAGTACCTCACAGTACCCAGGAAACAGATCTGCTGCAGGCTTCGTCTGGAGTGTGACAGCATAGCTATGTGAGAAATTGTTGCCTTTTACAGAAATGTGGTTGGATCCACAAATGCTCAGTTTCACAGTCCTCAACCCCCTCCTTCATTGTTGTCCAACCACACAGGTACCAGAACTACCCGCACATTGAAGCTTTCATCCTTGGTAACTAAACATCTGCTTACGGGTACCGCCACAGCTGTCTGCACTCTGAGCACTTACAGTGTTAGATAAATGATGTCCAGTCCCTTTCAAAGATTCCTGGAGAGCAGCCTGAAGACTGCGCTTTTTGAAGAGCCTGTACTTTTTCAAGTGATACACTGATATGCATCATAACACAAAGATTAAGTAGCACAG
>JAVJGI010000062.1:50288651-50334583 GCA_035590275.1 Ibycter americanus
GCCAAAAAAATGCATGTTTGGGGAAAAAAGCTTATTCTCTGTCCTCGGGGTCTACATTGCCAAAAGAATTGCCTAGACAACACAGTGCTGGGTAGCAAGGTACTCCATAGTTTGTGTTACAGGGTCTCTCTTTCCAGAACAAATCCCACACATGACCAGCTTTTAGATGGAGTGGACCCTTTCTGTCCATCCACACAGTACCTTGGGCAGGATGCAGAACAAGTTGGGGATCTTGACTCAAGCCTTTTTTCTGCCTGAAGGGTTTAATTCCTGCTTATCTGACCTTCCAACGTCCAAAACAACCAGATCTGTTTGCTGGTATAGTACGAGTATTTGGGGACTTGTGTCCTGCCAGCTGGGTTTTAAGGGGAAACACTGGTGATGCTTTTGCATAGAGAATAAAGCAGTGTCAGCACCTCTCTATAGCTCGGTGGCATGGGGCTGAGCTCTTGTTTCTAGTCCTGCTTCCAAAAAAAAAAAAAAAGTGCTTCAGCATTTTGAGTAGGTACTGAGTAGGACAGGTGAGTGCCCTAATCGGTAGGCTGTATTATCATACACATAGTCTATTTAAGGCCTAATGAACTGCTTGTTATTTCAGGCAGCGTGGAGTTTGCAGATCCTGGCTGCACACTCCAACGACAGCATTAACCTTCACCACAACCTCCAGCTTCCAGCTGCCTCCAGCTCTTTCATTTTCAGGGGCCTCCCTTAGCAGGGGGTGCCCTGTGGTGTTGAATTCTTAGGTGCCACCCAAAGAAAGACATTATAAACTGAAGAAGGACAGGACTTAAAAGGTTCCTCTTGATTTTTTTTGAAAAATAAAATTTAAGACAACTATCACTGGAGTGCAGAGGAGAAAACCACATCACCTGCCTAAAGCAAGGGTAGTAAGACTGGAAAGTGTTGCCTTGCAGTACGAAGAGCAGCACCAGTAACTTGCCTCCTGAACAGCCGGATTCAGCCAGTGAAACCCTTCCTACCAGGCAAAACACCAAAGCAGTTTTTAACCATGGTCTTCACTGCAGCCCTGTATGAGTTCCAACTACATTGTCAGGCTGACAGCAACACTTAGGAATGAGGATGGTGCCTGATTTCAGAGACACTGGAATAACGCCAAAATCTGCCGTCCATTGGTGCAAGTGGAGATAAATGACTTAATTCGTTCTGGCTTACCCCCACCAGCCTCACTGGCTAGTGCTTAGCACATAAAAGAAACATGAGTTAATGCATTGTACAGGAACTGTGGCCAGTGTTGACTCTGGGATGATGAGAAAGAACTGAGCATCTTTCATTTAACTACATGTGCACTGATAAACAGTATAATGGGCATTATTTCAACAAGCTTTTCTCCTGCTGAGGAGGCAGGGTAGCCAAGGCTTGTATGTGTCAGCACTGCCATACCATAGTGTCCGACAGGCAGCAATTAAGGCAGATGCAGCTAGCTTCAGTGGAAACAGAGACTTTATTAAAACTGGAAGGAGGAACTCTGAGTGTTGATTAGGAAGCATCCTGCTGGAGGCTTTCTAACACCTGGGACCCCTCATTTCCAGCCTTTTTAGCAGTCCTGTCTGCTTTAAGTTGTGCAATATTGCTTTGCCCTGGTTCTAGTTAATAGCTACCTTCCTTTTTCTAGTTTGAAGTATATTCAGAATCACCTATTACCACTATAGTCATGTGTTATATATATATACCCACGTGTAATATATACGTAGATTACAGTTCCCAACAATGTACCACCTCTATAGACAGATCTTGGTGATATATAGTCATAAGTGGGAACGAAGAGGTCCAAACTAGTATTTCCCAGTAAGAAACACTGAGGTGGTTTTCTCTGTAGGATTATTATAGTTAGAAAGATGCAAAGGAATTTTAGGGTGAAGGTGCAAAGGAGGTTCAGAGTATTAAGAAATTTGCTTTCATCAGTCTTTCACAGTGACTGAGTTTGCTTAGTTACAAGGCTTTCCTGAATCCTCTCCAGACTTTTGTGTTTCAGGGAAGACGTGGGACACCAAAGATTACCTAATATCCCAGAAGCAGTCACTCCAGTGCTCAAACCCGAGTAAGACAACATCTTTCAATGTTGCAAACACATTTAAAGAGTGCATTAGCTCTCTGGGACACAGCTCATCTGCTGAACATGTGCTTCCAGCATAATGCTATTATTATGCAAGTATCTTTCAAAATCACTGTTTCTCAACACTGAGTCTCCCAATCTGTAACTATGACCTAATTAATTTTCCCCCTGATTATACGGCCTCTCATTTGTCTGAACACACTAGTTTCTCGCCTAAAAATAGTTCATTGTTTTCTAGCTAGTCAGTGCTAGTAGCACCATGTAGCCTGCAGCAAAGAACCAGTTCTTGCTGGATACCTCCTGAATCACACCTGCTGGGTGACAACCATTCCCAAAATACACTTGTATTTTGAAGCCTGGCATTTAGGCACAGAGTAACCCATTTGATACATAACACTGATTTTGTATCATTTTAGGTTCTACACAGCAGAACCAAGCCAAACATCTTCTAGTGCAGCAAGACAGATGTATGAAATAATTCCCTCAAACCTGTTTTTCCTCCAAGTCATATTAATTGGAATTATTTGTATTCAATCTCTCCATTCTTTCTGGCTTCATCCCGGTATCATCTGTTCCGTATTTTTGCCTGGGACTGATGTCAGACTCACCAGCTAATGATTACCAGTCTACCTCATTTACTCCCTTTAAAAATTGTTACAACACAGATTAATTGTATTTTTTTTTAAAAGCATGCAGTTCTCTCACAAGGGAGACCAAGGGGGTACATTGTGTGCCCTGCCTGGTTACCCTCAGAAAAGGACTGATTGTGAGTCCAGGTAACTCCCTGCCTTCCTAGCCCAGAAACAGGGGGCCCGAAATCTCTGCCAGCTCCGTCTCTGGGCTACAAAACAAACGGCAGCTTTGTGCCTTTGTGTGGCCAACTGTCTGCAGCTCTTTCGTAGCGCTCTCCCGGCCACTACTATACACTAGCACATCTTGCAGCAGGCTGGGACCCCCCCTGCCTCCCTACCATACTTCCATCCCTCCTACACATACAGGAAGGGTCCACCTAGCCCAGCACTCCATCTCCAACAGTGTCCCTAAGCACTGCAGACTTTCCACAGGCTCTGTGCTGTAGCTGAGTATCACCCACGCAGGTCAGTCCTCCGCGTGTTGAGGAGTATGTTTTTTTGCTTGGGAAACATTTTTGGTCCCATGTGTTTGCAATGCCTCCTGAACTGCATAAAGAATGTGATGCAGCCATCCATAAATATTATGAGAAGACAGCTTGTTCTATAAACGAACACGTAACAGAATTTGATTTAATGTTCACTGAAATGGGAGGAAAAAAATTGGGAGCAAAGCATTGATATGCTTTTTAAGGACAGTAAAAATCTTCGACTGGTCATCTTTGACACAGCAAAATCTGAAATAACCTGGCGACCACTGTGGGAAGTCCTTTTATACCAGTTGTAAAGAACCTCCACCTTCTGACATTTGGGTCTAGCCAGTGTGACCATGGAGCTGGCAAGGAGGGAAATCATGAGGCGCATGAAAACCTTCTTTGCTTTTTCTCTCCCAGCTGAGAACCAGCCCAGTGTGATACAGTGAGTGTTCTCTTACCATCTTGTTTCTGTGTTTCTAGAAACCAAACTGCTTTTAAGATTTCACCCACTCCCCTTTCTAAATAGTATGAGACAGCCAGTGGATGACCCATGGTGGAAGTGGTCGAAACCAGCAATGCATATGCTGTCCTGCCAGTGCTAAAACTGAACCCACAAGACTCAGGCAAACACTGGATTTGAGCACAGCAACCTACTTTCATGGTATCAGTTGCAGAACTGGAGCTTTGCTGCACAGTGCAGAGCACAACCAGGGGAAGTACAGAAAATAAGTACTCCAAATTCCTCTGCAAAGCCACAGGAAAGCTTTATGGTTTCCAAGCTACTAATATTGTCAAAACACTTGTTTTCCTTTTTCATTCTGCCCATAATACACTGTGACTGTGAAAATGGGCAGAAGGAAAAAAGAAAAAAAGAAAAGAAAAGAAACCCAGTGATGCAGCTTTACGCTGAGCATGCAGACCAGCACGGGAATGCAAAAGTGAAGGGGACCACAGGAGTTATCAGGACCAGTCCAACACAGCAGCAGATAATAGATGCTTTGCTGTGGGAAGCACTTTTGCATCTTGTGGACGCTTAGGTGCTTCCTGACAGGCTGTAAAAAGGCAAAGGTGCAAAAGACAAGTGTGTGTGCCAGAAGCAGAGAAAAGAAGAGCCTGAGGTCACCCAGCTCCATCTGCAGCGTGCTGAGAAGTTTGTGTTGCTTTTTCAGGCAAGCACATATCAGCTGTCTTTCACAACGGTGGCAACTGTCTTCTTCATTAGCAGACTGATCTACTATTTGAGGTAGCACTTACTGGTTTTCCCATTCCCATTTTTAAGCCCAAAGCCATCCTTGCTCCTGAATTCTGTGATGCCTCATGCCTCTTGTAGCCACACGTGCCAAAGTAAACAGCCGCTTCGACCTCTTGAGGGCACCACTCAAAGCCTTAAGCAGTTGTGTAGGAAATGCATGTTTATGCCTTACAGAAGCCATATAATATATTACAATCACTGTGCTAAGTGATACAAACTAGGGAATTTAAAAGTTACATTTGGCAACCTGCCCTTACTGTGCTCTAATTATTTCTTAATATCCCAATTTAAGGGCAGCGTATTGGCCCCAATTTTAAATTGTCTGGCATTTATAAGTTTGTGTCACAGAACTAATGTTAAACAGTTTTCAGATTCTTTATTGAAAACTGCTGATTGTGTATTGCCTGACAAAGCAGAATGTCTCCATTAGAATAACGATTTATTGTAAATATGGTAGTATTAAGGCTGACTATTCTGCGTATTAAAAATGCATGGAAAAAATCCATTGAAAAAAGTGTTATGTGAGCTGTCATAATTTGTCAGTTTAATATCTTGGTCATTTGCATTCCTTTTTAAAATGCCAAGAGCAATTAAATCTTATCCCACCACTAGAAGCTGCCAAATTTCACTTGAAATTAAAACAGAATAATGCGTCATGTTAGTTATTTTAATAATATTAAACAACAAAAACAGAAACAGAAAAGAGAAGGAAAAGGAGACATATAACAAATGCAGCTACAAAGCAGCTAAAATATATAGGCCGTTTCTGTGATACACGCACACACAGGAATTCCGTAGGGTTCCTATATTAACGAACCATTTCCCTTGACAGTGAGGCCATAGCAAAGCGTTGCTGGACTGTGGTCTAAATCTCAATAGGCTGGTCCCAGCAACATGCATTTTCTGCTGGTTTGCGATCACCATATTTTCAGCTCATGTCTCCACATGGTTTCCATGCAAACCTCCCTAACAAAATACCCCTTGCTTTTTGGACCGATGCAAGTCCCAGTGAGAAAGACAGAAGGGACTTGTGAGTCAGCAGGAGCTGGAGCTAGGACGAATCAATTGCAACTTTGTTCCCTGTGGAAATACCAGCTGCTGTCATAATTTGTGTTTGAATTACATTGTGCAAGGCTTCTCCTAGCAGTGGTCAAGCCGTGGATGAAAAAATTGTTTCTGGGATTGTCTTCTACAGTGTCTGCCTCTCTGTAGAGACATAGGATTGTCTTTATCATTACGAAATACCCTGTTGCTATTCAGAAATATATTTAAAGGGATTTTAGCATACAATAAGTAATCACAGTAATTTTTGATAGTTACATTACACGAATGGTGGTGCTGAGCAAACTAAGATTAAGCAGATATTTGGCCCTGGCCAATTTAGCTTCTCCTGGGTCTTTTGCTGTATTTGAAAATTGGATGTTATTAGGGACCTAAGTCTGCTCTCAAGGCCATTATTTGTGCCATATATTCCCAGCAACTCGGTACCCCATGGCTGACAGGTCTGGGTCAAGTTTGTCTCCTCTGGGAGGAAAGCAGCCAGCTATAAACTTCTGTTCCTTGTGAGAAGTCTGACTGCTGGTACCACTGCCCCCACGAGGTGCTTGGAGAGGATGCTTTTGTACTGGTATCAGTACAAACCACATTAGTTTCTGTCTCCCAGTATTTGCAGAGAAGGTGGTCATTTTATTCCAGTGAATATGGCTACTTCTTTGTTCTGGCATCACCAGCAGTAAATGGAACATCTCTTCTAGCGCTGAGCTGTGCCCAGAGCCAAGCACAGACAGTTCCTTGGGTGTGGGATAACAAATCCAGGTGATCCATCTCCTCCGACACAATGCCTCCCCACAGGGCACCGGTGGGGGGTGCTTGCTTTGGCCCCGGGCCCCCCATGCTCACCCAGGGGCTGCGGGGTCCCACCTGCCAGAAGGAGCCATCAGAGTGCAACTCAGCTGCTTTATTCAGGATTTACTTCTGTCAGCAGGGAAGAGGTTGCAAGGTATTCTTCTAGTCCTAAGCTACTTATATTTTCCAATTATACTTCAGGAAGAAGTCTCATAAACGTTTTATGTGAAAATATAAAAAATGGTTAAAGAGTGAGACAGACTGAAAAAAAAAAAGAAAAAAAGAAAGGGAGTTTATGGTAAAATTCCATCCTGTCTACTTTTAGAGTCCAAAGCAATACCCTAGCAAGTCACCCCATAATTAAGCATTAAATTTCCTAAAAGACTCATCGTTAGAGACAATGAATGATGATTAAACAGCAGCAGACTAGAACCTGATTATCAGCCACCCGTTCTTTGGTCATGCAGTCTGGCTTTCCCCCTTGCAGCTCACTTCCAGCCCCCTCAGCCCGGGGTGTGTGAAGCCCCTGGATCACAGGCTGCTCTCCTCAGAGTGATTTGTGCCGGTGCCTCTCTTAATACAACCTTTCCTCCTCTGGACTGCTCCCTTGTGCAACTGTGGTCTGCTCCTTGCTAGGAGCACAGGGGAAAGCAATACCTGTCAATTTTGGATTACTTCTTCTGTACACAACACTTTGTTCTTCACCATAGGTGGTAGTGATGATTCAGAGCACAGAACAGGGGTCTGAGGGCAGTTTGCCAAAAAACCCACACAACCAGCAGATGTAAACATAAGGCATGAACTCAGCACCTGATGGTCTGATGCTAGCTTTTATCAGAAAACAGATTCAGAACTTACCAGAAAATAAAATCTGTATTATGCTGTCTCCCCAAACCGGCTGAGTTCACAGTGCTTCTTTATCAGAAGTACTGTAGCAACTGGAATCGTTGCTTAAAATATCATGAGTGTATGTCAATGCAGTGCAACCACAGCATTTCTAGTTAAAGAGCCATTTGAAGCAGGGTGGGTGGACCACCTTTACATTAGAAGATGCTCCATCATTTTTGTATTTGGTTACTTCTAGTGCAAGCTCCAGCAGAGTTATTCTGGGCTACGTTATACAGGCTTGAAAATAGCATTGGAAGCAGCGGCATTGCAAGGAAGTTTAATCCTCACAGAAACATTTTCCAAAATGATGGCTTTTTAAGCACACGGTTCCAGCTTCTGGGTAAAGCAGCACAAACCATGAGTAGTGTTCTACAATTACAAGAAGAAATTCAACTTTCTAGCAGACAGTGACCTGTGATACATTGAGCATCTGCTTCAGCTGAGGCCATGAGTGTGAACAGGAGACAAATTAAGATGCACATTGTAGTATAAGAGAGTTGATTATTGCTTTGTATTTTATTGCCCATGTGCAAACCATTTTGCGATCTATAGAACGTAGCATATGAACCCAATAAAAGTCAACATGGCATCACTGATGGTCACGTTTTGCAAGGACAATGACTGAACATACACATAAGAGTGGGATGCAGAGAAAGTAGATGCTGTTGTCCTTTCCAAAAGCATCTTCACGCTGTTGGGGAGAACATGGGCAAAGTACCAGCAAAGATGAAAGCAGAAGCTGCCAGCAGGACATGATTGTTTTTTGCTGGAGTTTGGAGTTTTCATCACGTCTCAAGGGCTGACAAACCCGCAGTTACACTGTCACTGTCTCCATCGCAAGTGGTTTTGTTTCAATAGGTTTCCAAACTGGCAGGGACAATTCAGCCAAGCTTAAGCCTTAGATGGCCAAAGGATTTCAGAGCCCTTTATGGACAACAAGTGAACCTTACAACACACTGAGATTGTTATCTAGCCTAATTCTGCACACAGATCAGCTGGGCCACACTAGAGATTTCTGAGCACTGTGAGCTGGTGAGAAAACCAGGATCATAATCTGAAGCCCACCTCCCAGCTTGCTCTTCTAACTACCTGGATGTTTTTCTCCCGTACGTGCATTTTAAAAAGATGCATCCTGTTTGCCTCAAATTCAGGTAAGAGACTACAAAGTATCTGTACGGTCAAATCCTTAACCACCATTCAATCCCAGCAGTCTTATATTTAAAGGATGCTAAATAAGTCCTATTGACTTACTAAAAGACAAAAGAAACCAGTTACCTCAAAAGCAAGGGAATTACTGTCAGCAAACAGCTTCCTGTGTCTCTTACGCTTCCCGTGACATGCGATACCATGCAGAAGGCAGCTAAATTGACACTTGCTATTCACCCTGTCCCACAGCATTTCAGACCTCAGGTTAAATAGTGTTGCTCCAATGGAAAGCTCTAAGTTTCACTGCTGGTCAGATATGAAGTTCAGTGTGCTACTGGATATTCCTCAGAGATATGGTATTCAATATGCAAGACCTCCACTCCCTTTAGAACATTATTTACTGGAAGGCATAGCCTGCAGCCACAGCTGTAGAGCCTACATAATTCAGGGTAACAATTAACCACAGCTAGCTCGTTACTGCTAAAATAATATTCCAAGTGCAAAGAAGTCATATAAATCCCCAAGAAACATGAATTAAGGCCTTCCATTTTTGTCCGGTACTGGTATGGTATGCACGACGCAGCACCTCGCTATGGTGCCATTCACCCTGATCAGATCCTTCCCCCCAGCTTTTGGCACCTTGCCTTGGCATGTTCCTTGGGTATGAACAAGTGTGTGGGACTTGTCCACTTTAACGTGAAATGCTTGTCCAGGCAGGACACAGATGATTAGGAGCTCCGGGGGAAGGGATGATGCTGATCTCACTCGCTCTTACAGGAAATCCCCCCCAAAAAGCGTCACTTGGGAGCACGTCTGTTTCCGCAGCTGCTCCCTTCCTGCTACTGCAAGTTTCTTGCTACTTTTATATTAGCTTTTTTTCCCATAAGTTATTTCCAGCCTGCCCTTGGTTTTTTAAAATGAGTTTTATTACATCATTGCTGTCACCAGATTTGATGTGTCTGGCCCAAAGCAGACGTGTGCAGCAAAGCCGGAGCCAGGACCTGCCAGTGGAGGCAGGCAGGGGGCTGGGGCTGCCCTCCCCTGCCCATAGCATCTGGCAGTCTTGTAGCTAAATACCTGTAGCCAGCCCATCACAAACAGCTGATGCCAAAATAGGGAAAAAAAAAATCCCACTAGAACTGTCCTGATGTGCCATACACAGATGGATGAATATTTTATTGTTATTCCAGGAAAGGCTTTTAGAAGAACACACGAGACAACAATTATGTGGAGCTGTCTCAGTACACATATTAAAAGTATAAGCAATCTAACATTTAAAGGAAAAGACTTTTTAAATGAAAATATTGTTTCTTAAAACCACATAATAGCATGGACCAAAACAGCTAAAAGGTGCACATAGGTGACCTATTAGCAACACTGATCTTTTTCAATAACAGTTTTGGCCAGAAAATTATTTTAGTGATGGCACAGAAGATGAGTGATGAATTACAGAGATATTTCTGTTATGCAAAGAAGATGGAGTTTTGCCCAACAATTATCCATGGTCTGACTTTGAAAGTCTCTTTGGCAGCATGATGAATTTAATAACAAAGGCCTGATTCACTGACACTGATAACCAAATTGTTATTTCTGACAGTTAGTGGCTGAAACTCACAGCTTTGCTAATATTCTGCCGTTCTGTATTGCCAGAAATAGCATCTCTTTAGGAAGAATTCAGGCCGGTATCCAGTCTATATACGTTAGCATGTTTACATTTCAGCTGGCGAACTGCTGAAGAACAAATTAATTAGGCAGTTAGTTTTAGTGTTGCAAATATCCTGCTCCTGTCTGTTTTGTCTCACAAGCACTCAGATTACACTGTGTTGGTTTTCAAAGGTACACTTGCATCCCTGTAGAAGTCAGAGGGCATGGGCCAGATATACAGAGGTATCCAGCTGCACAGTCCCCACATTGGCACCCAACTCAGTTGGTTGCAATTAGGGATCAAGAGTCCTAAAAATACCACTGCAGACCCAGCTGTGTTTACCCAGCTCCCGGTAGGCTCTTTGGAGACATGCATTCCCTACACCACTCAAAGTGTGGAGGCAGCTAGATGCTTGGAAGAGAGAAGGGAGCGTGCCCGTGCCACGCAGGGGGCTGAGGCTCGCTGGGGGTTTGGGCTAAGCTGACTGCAGGCAGTGAGAAGCTTGCTGGTAACTACAGTGGAAGCTGGAGCACGGGCTTATGCTCTGCTGTGACATCCTCACTAAGGCTTAATTCCATCTGTTGTTGGTTTGGTTTGGATTTGTTGGTGGTGGTGGGTTTTGGTGGTTTTTTTTTTTTTTTACAACTAGCTTTTAATTCTCCTTCCAAAAGGGTTACTTTAACTAATTTCAACTGTCTATAGATTGTTTTCTAAAAAATGTGAAGTATTGGTCACTGTTTCTGCATGAAAAAAGATAAATATCTAGAACTTTTCAGTAAACTGGTGTTACAAGAGGCTTTGAGAGTAGTTGGTAAAGTTGCGTAGAGAGCAAAGCCTTACTTATTTTAACTTCCAAATTTTGCAGATAGCAGCCAAACTGGCACCTTCCTAAGGCAAAAAAGTGTATACACACACAGGAAAATCTGTTTCTATGGTTTTCAGATACTAGCTTCCCTCTTCACCCCCCCAAAACTGGCCTTTAAAATAAATGTGACTCATTCCAGAACAGATCCTTATAGCAGGATTAAAGTGATAGCTCTGTCAAGACTTCAATAGTATTAGTTGTTGATGCTGGAGAGTATAAAAACCTGGAGGAATTAGCAGCTGTGTGTGCCAGGGTATCTCTTGCCCACAGGCGTTCTGTGCTAAAGAACAGGAATCCTTCCCGTCCGACCAGAAAATTCTGCCTTGTCATGGAATATCGAACACAAGTCATTATCATTTATTATGTTAAGGCTTCTTAAAAGCTAGCCAAAGCACCAAGTGCAAAGAGTATTCCTAAATCTATTTATTTCACAAAAATGAAGATTATACTAGGACCATGTCAGTTTTTAAGCTCATAGGTACTGGCAATGTACTTTTCCACAATACCAACATTTTAATTTCTGGAAAACTTTATTTTTCTCTTTTTTGTCTTGGACTTTATAGAAATAAAAGCAGCAAGACCCTTTAATCTGTTTGTCACAGAAGTCGATAGCAGTACACTGAGATGAAATTGACCTGGACAGCTTAGCAGACATAAGCAAGAGTTTTGCTATTATTAAAACAAAAAACCCACACACAAAAACCCACAAATATAAGCTACATATATAGCATCATTGCTAAAATCTACTGTAGAATAATTTTTTCCCAGACTGTAGAGGTGGTCATCACTTTTAAGGTCAACGTTAGATAAACCTGATGATTTAAGCAGATTTCAAAGGGCACTGAATCTACTGCATATGCTGTGTCCTAATATGTATTGCACTAGTGCCAACAAATCAGTGAGACATTGACAAGTTCAAGTTTTATAGCAGTCAAAGCAACATGCAAAATATCCATCCCAAAGAGCTCTCTTTTTGCTCTGCTCAGTGATATAAGGTAATGCAAAAGGGAAATGCAAATAAACGCATTTCATCACCGATGCAATGTTCATTTTGTGTCCGCCTCCTTAGAAACCGTGAAGTGCATTATTTGGCATGAAAATGCATGATCTAAAGTTAGAACATCAAAGAAAATAATAAAAAGGCAAATATATTCAATATTTTATATACTAAATATAAAAGAGAACAAGGCATTATAGAGAGAAAATAGAAACAGCTTAAGACAGATGAGAGATATGCATTATCTACTTTTTGTTAGCTTTATTAGTTACCTATCCACACTTATTGCAATCAGTGAGAGATATTTTCCCACTGAAGTACATGCATTTTCCCTTCCTGCCACATTTCCTGCATATAGCTTCCAAAATAACACTGAAAACCTTAAAAAGGCAGATCCCACATTACAGTTTATGTTCACATTTCCAGGAAACACACTTAAACCAGAAAAAAACAGACTGTTAAAGGGTTAACAGCTTAAGTGTGTCACATTTTACACATAGATATTTGCTTTAATAAAGGACATTGAAAAAGGAAGAAGCCACAAAGGCTAAAGAAACACATCTCCTGCAGCAAGTGAGACAGGATACAAACGAACCTCAGAGCTCCACTGAGAATGAAGATCTGTTTTATTTCACTTACCAGCATTATCCATTCTTCCCCCTTGGTATTCAAAAAAGCAGAGTTCCCCAGAAAAGCAGCCGGTACGGTCTCAGTCTCGCTCTCGCTAATGAAGCTGACTGCCCTTCTCCTGGTTATTAGACCTTGCTGGCAGTCAGAGCATACTTCATGCACTGACTGCAGTAGACATCACCAGGAAATTTATATCTCCAAGGATGACAAACAGCCATTAGCTCCATTATAGGCTGATTAAGACTGTGCGAGCCTATCAAGTAGATACTTAAATCCCCCAGGGTTTTACGTCTTTGGGGAGAAAACAAAAGAACTCCAAGCCTATAATATTGAATATACGTTTCTGAAAAGTAAAAGTAACGCTGATGAGGAAGGGTTTAATGGGTAGGAAGGCAAAGCTTTCAATAAAAAAGGGATATATTACAGAGCAAAGGGCTGTGATTTATCAGTGACGCAACAGCAAAAGTTTTCAGAAGAAAAAGGGGGAGGAATCTACAGCTGAGGAAGTGTTAGGTTAGATTACAATTTGCAGCCATTAGCTTTGGCTGTGCTTCAAATCCAACAGGTTCTGCACCTGATGTTCCCTATGGTTTGTGAGAAACACAGTAGATGTGCTTATCTCCAAATGCATGTCAATATATTAATTGCCTGGAGACATTCATTATTATACTGTTCATAGCTGAATGTAAGGAAATAACTACAAGGCTTTACTTCTTTTACAGTCAAAGTAAAAACACGCTGGATGCTGGAGGGATTAGGCTCAACAAAATCTGAATGACATATGCTGAAATGAAATTACTTCTAAATTTTCCATACCATCTGAGTCTCTGATTCACAGGCTTTCTCCCATAGAAGTAAGCAAACAAACAAAACCAGTACAGACTCCTAAACATTTCCCTTCCCTACACTTCTACAGTTTTCTTCTTATAAATGAAAAAATATCTTATTTTTAAATAAAAGAATCTCTCCCCTGGCAGAGGCAGGTGAACAGCAGCAGTACATGGAGGGTACCAAGAAATTTGGGTTCCATCCCTCACTTTGGCACTGATTTGCTGTGTAACCCTAAACCAGGCATTTTGTGCCACAGTGTTTGCACACTGGTGAAAGGGAGACCACGACACACACTGCCTTTGGTGAAAGAGACTATTGCAAAGTCTGACACTACATAAATGCCACACAGTATTGTCTCAGTATTTTTTCCCTTCGTTTAAATAACTGACTGAGCTACTCCAATCCTCTTTATTGCAGTGAAGAAGAAATACAGCTTTTTGTGTCTTTATTATATTGACATGAACACCCCTCAGCCTCACAGCATCACATGAGCAACAAAATACATTTTCTATTCATCACCCCTTCACTGCCCCTTTGATCTTATATGTCCTTTTAAAATGTTAAATAAAAAGACAGTTGCAGCACTGATCTATTTACACTGATTAAGAAGTGGAGAGAATCAATGGCTGAGAGTTAAAGTCATCAGCAAGAATGGAGAGTATCTAGGGCATACTGGATGTATTCTGTATTTCCAGAAAGGAAGCTCTTGGAGGGCTAAGGAAAGACTAAAGATTAGAAATCTGTCACACTTCATATTAAGCTTCTATTTATAAGTGGCTTATAAAGAGCTTATAAAAAATAGAAGTTATCATAAGCATGTTGCATTAGTGCATGTTTCAGACATCTACAACCACACCATTACAAAGGGTTAAAAATGACCAGTAAAGAGGTTATTCATCTGCTAGATCCTGTATCAGTTAATGATAATTAATGTGCCAATTTAGGTAATTGGTTAATGTGCATCTGGTGAAACTCATTGCATAGGAGCACTAAACTGGAGACTGTGAGGTGGCCACCTGATAGATGCAGCCAGTTTTGTCTAAATCCTCTGTGGAAGGCAGCTCTCTTGAAAGTGCTGGGCTCCTGGAAAAAAGGGGAGAAAGTGAGGACTCTTGGTGGGTCTCCAAAGCCCCACAGGTCCTGGAGAGTGCTGGGTTCCTGGAGAAAAGGGCAGAAAGCGAGGACTCTTGGTGGGTCTCCAAAGCGCCACAGGTCCTGGAGAGAGCTAGGCAATGTACTGCAGTACTGGCAGACTGCTGAGGAGTGAAGAGCAGAGGACTGTGCCTTTGTGCCAGGATGCTATTGCTTAACTATGGAGCCAACCAAGGGAAAAGCAAGCTGCCTGCATAAAAGGAAGAAATTCCCTGGTTTGGAGATGTGGCTCTGCAGAGCTGCAAAACATACAGGTGTCTGACTGAGCCCAAACAGCACTGAGGGATGGTGACAAAACCGCCGCAGGGCAGAAGGACATAAGCATATTTTAAATCCTAGCAAGCATGCAAATGTCTTGTGCTGATTAAAGCTGATGGAAATTGGGTTTTGCATCCAATTTGTTTGCTTTGAGTTTCACTTGGGCTGGGAAAGGGGAGCTATGTGCTTGAGCAGTCACCGAGCAGTGGTGCAGCTATAGAAAACCAGTACCGACCCTTGTGGCTGGGGACACAGGTGGGCAACAGCCTGTGCCAAAAGGCCCAAGGAAAGACACAAAGCTGCACCTACTTAGACCTCAGAGGAATGAAGAGCTCCAGATAGTGACTATTTCTACGTGGCGGACAGGTCCTAGTGTGTGTGCCGTGGCTGAACATCAGCTGCAGGGCAGATGGGCTTCATGGTGTACTTCAGGGTGCTGGTCTCCCAGCCATGCAGATGAGAAGACCTAAGGAAGCATACCACAGATCCCTTCCCACCCACATCACAAGTTTCATTCTAAAGAAGCCCTGGAAGATGGTAATGTGTACCCAGGTCCCATCCTGACATGCAATTCAGATATAGTCACAGTCTCAGGAGAGCTGAGGATCAGGATTGTAAGGTGCTAGCTAGAGTATGGGAAGTCCCAATTGCAACAGCTTGATAAGCATTGAGTTTGGGTGCTTCATCAGGGCTGTGTGACAGGTGACCATTTATTAACTCTTGAAAGCTAACTATAAATGGAAACTTCATATGATATATGACCTAAATCTCTTCTGTTTGGACAGATAATATCTCACCAGGAACCTTCCAAAAAAAGAAAATTTTACAAAATACATGACTTTTTTCTTGTAGGTAATTAGATTATTGCATAGAAATTAAAAATTATGTATGATCAGATGCCATTATTACAGGATTAAAGCAATATCTCTCTGACTGCACATGGGCAAAAGAAAGATACAGATATTAGGTGGGGTTGAACAGTGGGCTGCAACTGTTATTTAGAAGTTAAACATACATATATTGCAGGCATAAACTTATTTAATTTGGGAGTACAGAGCAACCTCATCACAATCTGTAGTTGCATGACACCAAAATACCTCAGTCTGTCTAAGGACAATTTTGGGTAAGGACTCAGAAGATGAGGTCTGCACAGGTCCAAAGCTCTCTGTTCCCCTTCCCAAAATCTCATACTCTATCAACCTGTATCCCATTTTTCTTCAGCTCTGAGGTGGTCCTGGATCACATTTCATTTCATCTTCAGCACTTAAGAGCTGGGTTTAATTCCTTGTTCATCTGCAGACTTCCAGAACAATTTTGTGCAAGCTCCTCCAACATCTGACCTCCTACAAGAACGTCTTGTACCAAGCTCACTCCCCACACCTCAGCTGTGTGCGGATAAACACCGTGGAGGTTGTGCAAGACCCTGGTGGTACAGTATTAAGAGCTGATGAAGCAGCTAACTCAGATAATCAGTGCAACCTCCTAGAGAAGAAAGCATTATGGGGTACATTAGAAGCACTGCTAAGGACACAGAACCCTAATGATCCTGTTCTTCAATGTACCTGATGTACACAGCCTGCTGCAGTAATGACATTTCACTCCCGGGAAAATCGATGAGGATTCACAGAGGCACAGCAATCTGCCCAGGTAAGAAGCAAATAGAGAAAGCAGAGTAAACAGAGACCTCAGCACACAGCCATCGAAAACGCTTTGAGTTGACAAACCCACAGAATTGATGCACAGCTTCAGCTGCGGTGTTTCCAATCATGACAAAGATGCCTGAGAACACATTTAGAAAATGTGAAATCTGGCTCGGCTCAGTGCAGATTTGACACTTCAAAGATCTGACTCTGTAAGATGCCATTTCAGGCAAAATGTTTTGCTTCCCTTTCACTGTCTGTTTCTTCCCACACAGAAACCATCATGCAGGTGTCTCTGGGAGAAGCTGCACTTGTTTTTAGAGGCTGTGGGTTTGTATAATCAACGCCAACACTCTAAATATACAGTTTCACGCAGTTCTTCTAGGTATCCACCAAGTCCCAGGGCAATGACTGTGCTGAGTACAAGGGATCTGTGGTCCTCCAAAAGATGTTTCCTCCTGTGAAGTACACTTCTTTCCGCCAGTGGTGAGGTGATTTCACAGGGAGGGAGGGAAGGACACTCTGAAGGCATGGGAATGGCAGCAAAAGAGCAAAAGATCTGGGCTCTACTACAGACAAATCCCTATTTTTCAGTCAGTAATGAAGATTGCCAATTACTGCAGAAGGATGCTCTATAAACCGCACCAAAATCCTTGATTAGTGACATCTCTATAAATACAAAGTTGTTAGATGCATGTTCTTTAGGCTTTAGGTATACGAAAACCACTTCTCTGGCATGTTCTTGAAAATTGCTAGGCAAAAGGGAAAACCTCTTGAGGAAATGTGGAACCATATGCCTGGAATAGGTTTCCCTGGGTTAGGGCTAAGGTTCAGCATATGGCAGGACCGACCACCAGCAGAAGCCTTCCCTAAGCCTCAGCAACAATTCCCAGCATCACCAGGAGAAGGTTTTGCCAAGTGTCTTTTCCCCACCTCACATAGGCAGAAGAGTCTGCGAGGAAGACAGCAACAAGGATGTTCTTTTCCTGGGAAGAAGCTATGGTTCTGCTTGGAAATATTGTTAATATACTGCTATAAGTGCTGAGGATGCTTTATTTCGCTGAGCAAACAACAGGAGCCTTTTGTTCCCTGGGAAGACTTTATCCTTGAACAGCCTGGCCAGATGCAGTAGTTCTGACTCCTGCTGAAAACTGCAGGGAGAGAAGCAACACCACTGAAGTCAACAGATTTAAACTGATAGAAAACAAGAAGAGAGTGGGATCCAGACAGCAACGTGTGGTCGTTGTAGGTGGGGAGTTTCACAGCACAGATGGGTTTTCAGAGGGAGCAGGAAGGGGCTGGGCGTATGTTGAGTGTAGAGCAGAGACACAGGCAGGGCTGTGAGAGGAGGCACAGGGGCAGGAGGAGGGGAAAGCAGGGACATGGGAAGAGATCAAGAAAGAGGTTTCGGCGTATCATGTACAGGGGTACTCAGGGGGAAATCAAAGCATGGACAAGGAAAACACCTCTAAAAGCTCAATTATTTAAGTAAATTCTAACTTGTTTCTGAATTCTGGCTTTTCGTAAACTCACGTCTAGAAAGAGGCATGGTATGTGTTTGGCTTGAAACATCTGGAAAAATAAACACAAGTTTTTCCCCTATAGTTTTCCCAGTGATCCCACTATGGAGTCAGGCATCTTTGCATATGCCTAACTGCCTACCTAGCCCTGGAAATCTTTAGAGGATTTATTGGACTTGGATGTGCTTGAACAATTTATGCCATGCCCTGACATGACCAAAAGTAAATATATATTAAATATCTGCTGGTGTCACTGTGAGCACAGCTGCACAGCTGGCAACGGGAGCCTCAGAAACAAGATGTCTCGTGGCTTCAAGCATTTTTACTACTATTTAAACCAGCTCAGAACTATTGGCAGGCTGGCTGCCTTCAGAGTACAATTAAATCTACTCAGAGTCATGTCTAATTGGCATGCTGGTAAAAATGCCATAAGTCTCAGACTCATCTGCACTCCCTCCTCCCTGTTAGACAGCCATTACTTCTATATTGCTTCCCCTTCTTCCCTCGTCTTGCCCTCTCATGGGCACACATACATAAACTGGGCTGTGGTTAGTCCTCTGTGTTCTTCTTTTACTGGCAGCCGAACTCAGAGCCTGTCATGTACAGCTCGTACAGACCCGAGTGGGGCTGCAACAGAGAGAGGGGGTGTGGATCCAAAACTGCCACACACCTTCCACTCAACTGTCAAGTATTTGCTCTCAGAAACAAAATGTCCCCTTCTGTTTGCTTTTTACAGTCCCCCAAAATTGGAAATTACTTGAAAAAGCTACTAAAGGGATTAGGGATATGATATGGGAGATTGCAAAAGAGGTATTTTCATCTCTGTCATAGAAAACTGGGTAAGCGTTCTTCTGGGAGAAAGGCTACAAGACCTGGACAGTCATTTACAATCCCTGGCGTGGGTGTTCATGCATTAATATAACATATTGCTCACATAAGTGAATTCTGTCAAGCAAACTGAAATAACCCCTCTCCTTTTACTCTTTAAATATCACAAACAAGTGTATTGAAATGAGTTACCATTCCTATGGAAACAGATGAGCTCCAACTGAAACCCTACCTCCGAGCGTAGCCTTTGCTATCCAGAGTGCCAGGGTAAATCAGGCTTAGGAAATAGGCCAAATCAGTTCAAAATAAGACTTTTGAGTGTAATTGTAAGGTAGGAGGCTGACATAATCCTCAGTATTATACAATAACAACAAGGAATAGAAAATTCTTATCCATGTGTACATTTTGAAATAAAGTCCCAGACTCAAAACCCATTTTATGGGCTGTGGGCTTCCCACACCTGAGCTGGACAACTACAAAGCCTGTTTATAAAATGTTCTGGCTTTGAAAATATATAAACATCTTTGAATGTTCTGAAACCATCATGATATTTGGCTAGATGCAGTGGTTGCATTTGGACAGATTTTCTATAAAGAGACCAAACTGAAGCTTTGAAACAAGGACAGCCAGTTTGGATCTCGGTTTGTCCCTGGCTCAGTGATAGTGTGGCTGGTGCAGCAACACCTCGCTCCCAGTACCTGACCCAGTGAGGATGGCTAATATGATCAAAAAAGCTTCAGCCTTCCTACTGCAATGTAAAAAGTGAACACACGTTTTGAGTCATAAGGGTCAAGGCACCAAGAAAACAAAAGGCCTTTTAGTCTGTCAGAGACCGTTACAATAAGAAACAATGGTTGAAAGCTGAGAATAGGCACTTTCAAGTTAAAAAAAAGTATCTATTGCAACAGCAAGTGTGATTAAGCTACCAAGGCTATCAGTGGGTTTTCTGTCTCTGGAGGTTATCACATCAGGACTGGATGTCTTCCTGGATGACAAGGATTAAATATGTGTCCTGATTTTGGCTAGGACAGAGTTAATTTTCTTCGTAGTAGCTGGTACAGTGCTGTGGTTTGGATTTAGGATGAGAATAATGTTAATAACACACTGAGTTTTAGTTGAGGCTAAGTAGTGCTTACTCTAAACCAAGGACTTTTCAAGTACCCAGTGCTCTGCCAGTGAGGAGGGGCACAAGAAGGTGGGAGGGAGCACAGCCAGGACAGCTGACCCAAACTGGCCAGCAGAATATTCCATACCATAGAACATCATGCTCAGTATATAAAGCAGGGGGAGTTGGCCGGGGCCTGCCCGTCTCTGCCTGGAGACCGGCTGGGCATCGGTCAGTGGGTAGTGAGTGACTGTGTTGTGCATCACTTGGGGTTTTTGTTTTTCACTTTGGGTTTTATTACTCTCTCTTTCTCTTTCCTTTTCATTACAATTGTTGTTGTTCTTTTATTTTATTTTATTACAATTATTAAACTGTTCTTATTTCAACCCACGAGTTTTATTTTTTTTCCAGTTCTCCTCCCCATCCTGCATGCTGCTTAGTTGCCAGGTGAGCTCAACAAAAGGGTAAATGAGAGTGATTTAAGGGCTTGTATCACACAAGTCAGACCTAACAACCCCTCTGGCATTAGTGCTATGAATCTATGTAAAAAGGCCGGTCTTCGTTATCCTTGCTGAAGTGAAATACCAGACTTTTCTCATGCCTTAATAACTGCATATAATAGATTTACAAAACATTTTACCCTGCTCCTTATCTCAGGACCTTATTCTTACCTTCCTCCCACCACTTCTCCTCTGGTGTGTTCTGCAGATTTCTCTCTTATAATCTTATGCACAGTAAAAAGAGAGGGAATTGAGGGGCATAAATGTAGCTCCCTTTCTGCTTTCCCTTAAAATCTACTAACAGATAACGCAGTAAAGGAAAACCAAGGAGAGACAATACATCCTGGTCTGAGAATCTGAGGTGATACCCCACTCATGGTGAAGCCAACAGCAAATCTTCCACTTCAGTGGTGTCAAGACTTCAGCTCTGGACATAAGACATGTGGTCAGGCTTATGTTAAGGACAGGGGAGATTCTGGGTACATCAGTTTGTTTTAAGTAGTATGAGTAAAAATACACGAAGAAAGACTTAAGAAATGGAATAGAAGAATGCATCTGAGATACTTACCAGCATTTCTCTTAACCCACTCTCAGTTGAAATAAAATTTAGGCAAGCGAGAGCTAGATAATTTTCACTTAAATGTCAAATGCCACCCTTAGGAAAATGATCAAATAAATACTGTGAAAGAAGTCTTTCAAACTCTGAAGGCTGATGAACAACTGCTAGTGCGAAGTCATGTGCTGCACATGATGCACTGTACATTTAGCCAGATAAACTTGACAGCATCTTTGGAGGTTAGTGTTTTGTAACTTGATTTGTGAGACATAAATCTGAGCAGACATAAATTAGGAACAAACAGAGAAGACATTTGACAAGATTCACTAAAGAGAGGTATAACTTCACTTGTTACCTTACTGTCTCTTCCCCTGAGGTTCTGCTCAGTCTCACAGCTAACCTGTGTTGCTTTTGTACTCCATAGTGTACATTAAAAACGTAAAATCCACCAGCCAGAAGTGACCATTAAGTAAAGGAGCACTGTTAGGTGCTGCCAAATGTTCTGCAATATTTGGAATGGAGAATGGCAGAAGAATCTAACTAAAGCAGAGAAAAGGACACTGCTTGAGTGTGTTCTCCCAAATGAGTTTCAAAAATATCTATTTATGTATATTTATATATAATTTTACTCTCCATATTACTGTACTGGGACTGCATTCTCACTTAATTGCAACCTCTATTCCCCATAGAAGGGATTCACTTTACCCACACACAGTCCAAGCTATGGTATCCATATGAGCAATTGGTGCCTGTATGAGGTCTGATAGAATTATGTCTCCTTTCTTCAAGCTCAGGGTTACTATTGATTCAGCCTCTGAGTTTCCATGGAGTTGCAAGGATTACTTTCCTCCTTCATGGGCAGGAGCTCAAGCTGAATGGGCTGTATAACACTGAAGCATAACCAGTGTGTCTAAACTGGGTCCACCTATGCCACACCAACAGAGGCCCCTGAAACAAAACACTCATCTTTTTCCCTGTGTCTACTTCACCTGCTGTTCCCTGACCCAAAGTGAGATATTTATGAATGAGAACTTCCTCTGCATGATCAACCTGCTCAAGGAATCCAGCTAGACTAGAATTACAGCTCCAGATACTGCTAGTACCAGATGCTTCATACTTGCACCAAAAGATTTCTTTTTAATGACTAATAGTCAGAGATGGACTTCACTTCCCAAGTGCAGAACATGTGGTGAATTGATTGTCGGATAGGGTATGTGTAATTTAACTCTCAGTGCACTTGTCAGTCACATGAATGTCTGCGTTCATTTTGACTTCTGCTAAACTCTTGTCCTGAACTGCATTAGGTACCACATAGAGGATCACTTCACCTTGTACAGCTTGATGATTTGCTAAAACCAGCAACAAAACAGATGTTCAAATGCACCTCAAAGGTAATGAAAGGACAGGTATATTTTAACTCTTATAAAATATATATTTGCCCTGAAAGAGGCTAGTGAACAGCACTCGTTAGTTTTATTGTGATTTGATGAATATGTTTGCCAGAATTTACTGCAAAATGTGTGTGACAAACACAAAGTCAAACTGATACCAGCAAAGCACATCAGACAAATTGGCAAGCTGGAGATGTGCCATATGCAGGTGTCAGGGAAACATGCATTAGAGAGTTTGGTTTTGTTGAATGAACAGGCAAGGTAAATATTTTCCAGCTCAGGATGCAACTGTATTGCCATAGGCTGTACTTTCATTAGACCACAGCTGGCCAGTATAGCAGAAGAAAAATGAAACCCCAGAGTCATTTCAGGTAGTAATGCTGATAATTCAGCAGCCCAGACTTTTTATTCTGAGTCAAGTCTCTAACAGTGCTCCACTCCATCATGGAGCCAGAGGGTAAACTAATGTTAACACAACATAAAAACTTCCACTGCGGAGAGGTGTATTATGATGAACTCAACAACATGTTTTAAATCTGGTTCAAGTTGCTTGGATGCTTTGCTCAGAAGCATGCATGTCTGGGGAAGGGCAGAAAGACCAGACAATTTGACTGAGGAGGCAACAATGAAGCCAGGGAAACTCTAGAAAAACATCCCGAGAAAAAACTAAGGACCAAATGCCAGCTAAAAAAGACTGAGCCATAAACAATGAAATTATGCCCTCTTGTTTGACTCCTGCTGTCTTCAGGAGACAGAACCTGGTGTACAAACAGATGAAGAAATCGAAGACATTCCTGTTTCTATTATCAATTTCTCCTCCTAAGTAAAACAGCGTATAAGATTGCATAAAAGTTCAAAAGGGGCCAAATAGGCATGACAAGTTGTTTTGTGATATTTCTTTCCTTTCTTAGCTATTACTCAAAATACCCTGTTTATTGTAACATGCCTTTCACCTGGGCATCCATTCCCAGGATGTCATGCAAGGCAGTTTAATCCCTTTTGTGGCAAACAAGTCAGCACTATTTTCCTGGGGTGGTAATCAGACAAAAAAAGAACTCCTAAACGACATTTGTACAGCATTGTTCCTTTCCTTTACAATAGCACCCACTTGCCGTTGCAGTGCTTATTTAGTGTGCAATCTAGGATGCTGTAATTAACTTCTGAACACAGGTCTTTATATTAAAGCATCAACAAAAGTGTAGGAGGGGAAATGATGTATCCTGCTTCGTTTATTTCTAAAAATAACAAAATTTCATCAGGAACATACTGCTTGAATTTGCCCAGAGAGCATATTTAGAAATGCAGGGAAAGCTGCGCTCTTGAGAGCAACATAAAAAAGCTCATTAAAGCTGTTACAAAAGGCGGTTAGGTATTTTAGAGCTATGTTGCCCTTCTCTTTACATTGCAGGGCAGTGAGAAGGATAAGCTTCTTCGCTTCAGTGAGGAAGAGAATATTATAGAAGGACCGTGACAAAAATATATTTGAAATATTCTTTTTACCTGCATTATTAATAGTGTTTGAATTATTAAAATGTAATGAATTTGAAATGGCTAATTATTTCACTGCTGATATCTTTTTCTTCTGTCACTGCGGTCAGCCTGGACAATGGGATTACAATGAAGATTGTTTCCTCTTTTGATTCCCCATTTTCCATCTTGGTTTTGAAGCACAGGCATACTGTCTTTTGGTAACTCCCTTCCTCTGATTTGCTTTCAGTTTAGCAGCGTGAGTCAATGTCACAATCACATGCAGCTTTAACCTCCCAAACCTTCTGCTCTCTACTTGCCCTCTCAGGCCACAGTCTTCAAGTCTGACAGCCCCCAAACTCCAAGCATTTTGGTGAAAACTTGAAATGGTATGTTTCTATGTGGTAGCTTCAGCATTTCTCCAAAGTGTTTTTTCAAACATCTTTATTTTAAATCCTTACAAAACCTTAGCATTGGGCATAAATTACTTGACAGCGATTAACCTCTCAAGTGCTTTGGAATTTAACCTGGATTTCGATAATGCTTTCTTTGTCTGTTGTATTATAAGAAAAACAGACCAAAGGTGGGGTATAGCAATTGACAGAAAGCTGTATTACCTCTTTGCTTGAATTTGTGAAGACTGTTTTGACTCCCAGTGCCGTCCTCGCAAGCGCTTGCAGCTTTTCTGGCTTGGTAATAGTTGCAAATTTTGCAAAGATATTCTGTAATCCTACATTCAAATCAAAACTGAAGTACTGCATGGAACTGGGCCAAGGACTGCCCCCTGCAAGATCTGGCTTGAGATGCCCTTTTAGTCTGACAGAAAACTACTGATAAATATTTTTGAGAGCATTTTATCAAACTGTTGTACACCCGCTTCATGGAGATTACATCTAGGCCATGTTTCCTTAGCTTATGTCTGAAACACAGTTCTGTGGAACAGTCTCAAAACCTTTTCAATTTCAAGATATATCAAATCAAGATACATGTAATGTTTTCCTTCACTAGGCAACTTAGCCCTCCAAAAGCAGAAAATCAAATGGATTTAGCACACACTTTCTCTCATTTAGTTGTTGACTGTATTGCCTTCGAAGTACTTGCCCATCGTTCAACATAACTCATCCCAGAAACTTCCTGGGCTGAATTTTAGTCTAACTGATCTCCACCTTTTGTTGTGAAACACCACACTGAGACCAGGACACTGCCAAGCAAAAGCAATTTGCAAAACACCCTCCCAAAGAGCCCAGGCCACCCACCAGTGTAGGTGCCCTGTGCCCATGCAGCAAGCACAGCTCCTCTGGGTGCTCTGCTGCAGCTCTGCCAGCATGACCATGGCTTGCTCTGGGAAACCCTACATGGACACAGAAACACAGATGCAGGTATTTCATCTTCCTCTTTGGCTTTCAGGGCTGAAGGCAGAGCATGGCACGCTCGCTCGTCCCCTCTGGCCAGGCCACTTCCACCACCTGCCAGCTAATCCTGGGAAAGGGACCCCCAAAGGATTGTGTTGCTGCAGCAGAAGGAAAAAGCTTCTTCCACATGTGGCATGGACAATGCAGGCCAAGGCAGCTGCTGGGCTGAGTGAGGGCTGTCGGGGATGGCGGAACCCTACAAACGAAGCACGAGAACCCATAGAGAAGCCCAGCAAATACAGGGAGAGAAAACAACAATAGTGAAATGGTTGTGGTAAGCACAAATGAAGATCAGTTAAGGAGGTACGTGCTCTCAAGCTGCTGTCATGTGGTTTACAAGACGACATGGCAGAGATGAAGTTGATCTAAAAAGAAGATTGTGCTGGACCTACATTTCAATGAGCCCATATAAATTAAAGGAACAACCCTGTCAATGCCTATCCATGTGAGAAATCAGCCATGCAGCCCAGTTGTTCTCTGCAGTTATACAAGTCCTATAACGTTTTAGTAATTTAACATTTTTAGTGACTTTTTGTATTAATTTTGCCATGCTTCTTTTATCCCATGCAAAATATCCCATTTTGACCACATACTGACAAACCTAAGCATCCTTACAAAAGCCAAAATTACATTGGTTTTTGAACTAGACAAGTCCACAAAGAGACACTCCTACCACAGATTTAACAGTAACATTTCTACTTTATAAAAGAAAAGTCAAATGCAACAGACAAACCTTCTAATGTGCTCAGCCAGAACCTGCAGATTCTCTGCTATACATCTCCCACAGGCTTTTCTGTACAAATCAAGAACTAAATCACTTTGGAAGCATGCAGAACAGTTAACCTAAAAGGAAGCATTCAGATACTACGTTGTCCTAAGGCTGCAACAAGCAGTGAAGTAGGCCACCTTATTTATTGCATCTTTAGGTCAGTGTTGTATCTGAATCCGAAATAGTATAGTGCATAATTTCCAAATAGGTAAGAAAAAAAAACAACTATGCTTTTCATCCTGACTTCAGGATATTATCAGCTACAAATTTCAAGACCTGGATAGAACTACTCCATGCCTCCTCCCCCAGAGTCCGGGACATAAAGATCTTCCACCACCCTGCTCCAGCAACACAGCCTGCCCCAAAGCTTTCAGAAAGCCTGCAGCAGACCTGGATATTTGTGAGCCACTGGGGCTGAAATGCGCCAAGCATTTCTTGTGGGTGCTGTGGAGTGAGGGACCTGTGGCTCCTTAGCCCTGCAGATGCCGCAGTGGCTGCCTGGCGGTTGCTGGAAGCATATGACTGCTAGAGGCTGGTACCCAGCTGGGACCTGGCTAACAAGAGGGATTCTAAGGGCTCTTTCTGTTTCAGTTTCTTCCCACCCGACGTTATATTGATCTGCACATATATGTGGGAGGTGGCCAGAACTTACAGATGTAATTTCCTGGACTTTGGATTTTGTTTGTACTACTATAGTGCTATAATCTTAAAGGATATGGATTACATTCTAAAAAATGACAGTCATTTTTCACTGAGTCACTTTTCACAATCGTTTCAAGCAGCATTGACTAAATAATTGAGAAATGTTTTGATAACTTAGTGTGAGTGTTCTATTCATGTTTCATTTGGAGGATATGTCATGGGAAAACTGCTTTAGCTTACTTTTACTCCTATATCTAGTGTCTGTACTTTTATTATTTCATATAGAAAAAAAATTCTGTCACACATGTAATAGCATATGTGAACACTTTGATGTTATCTTTGATACTTATCAATTGTATATGAACCACTTAATATTACTGGGGTGATTTTCATGGAATACAGTGTAAAAGCAAAAATCTAGCCAGTCCCTCCTCCTCTAGGAATAAGAAAATAAGAAAGGAATAAGGATATAAGAATAAGGAATAAGAAAGAAAAAAGGAAAACAAAAGTTTTTTCCTGACATAAAACTGTTTTGAGGTTGGAAAGAATGAGTGATGTCTCTCTTTAAGGCTCTCTGGGAAAAAGCTTTCTAATGCTGGAGTTTTCAGGTTGGAGAAGGAATTCCTGTTTTCAGGCTCTTTCAGACCAGTCAAGGGATTCTGCATCCGCCCTCAGAACTGCATGCATCAAATCTAAATCTCTAGCAGGCCACCAAAACATCAGGGTAAGAAATAACTACTTCAATGCACAATGCTGATGGAGGTCTAGGTGTGTATTTCTGCACACACTTTACTGATCCCCTTGAGTTTTGTTTTAGAAAAGACTACTTCAGGTTTGACACAAACAAAAATTTTAGTCCAATTATTTTAATGGTATCTTTTTCAGAAGACTACACAATAAATGGACAACTCAGCCTGAGAGTCTGCCTTTATGAACTTGCCATGGACTGGGGTCAAAGCACTCTGTGCAAATACTGGAAAACCTTGTTCTAATTAAAGCCAGCTTCTTCTATAATGAATCAATGTTGAGGAGTGCAACAAGCTTTCAGCAAAGAATAAGAGCTTCTATTAGTTCCCAAACAATACAGACAACAATTCTTGCTCACCCACTCCTCAGCAGTTTCTTTGACAGATCAATACAAAACCCACGAGCCCTGACCAAAGTACAGCAGAATCAATACTACAAGGAGATCCAATTTCACCAGCACAACCGATAATGCCAAGCTTGCAGCATTACCTTGGCTGAGGGAAGCGCAATGGCTGATAATAGCATTTTGTGTTGTTTAAATACATATTCTATGGATTAAAAAAAAAAAAAAAAAAAAAAAATTGGGTGGTGGTGTATCAGGAAAGGTAAAACACTGCCACGCGATCGCATCCCACTCCAGTTTTGTGCTTTTAAAGACAGCTGAGTTTGCATTTAAAGACACCAAAACTAATGAAGACCCTGCCATGACTTCATGTGGGATGGAGCAGATACCAGACAAAACCAGTTGAGGGCAATCCACCAACTCTGCTGCACGGGGGCTGCTCGCTTCATACAAACAAGTCTATATTTAAAATCCTTTGGTGGGTGATCCAGGCAGGAATCCGGAGGCAGAGAGATGGTGTTTGCTGATCAGCATAACAACCGCCCCATCTAGTGTAGCAGCCTCACATGGCAGCATCTCCCTGAGACACAAAATCTCTCACTCACAGAGTTTTTCTCCCCAGCAGTCTCCTGGCAGGCAGCTGGGCAGCTGGGCAGGTTAAGACATCTAAACAAATGTCTGGAGGTGACAGATAGTGGGAGGTGCAGCAAGTGGGACAGAAGACTGTGGGGGCAGTTGGGAGCAGACGGTATAAAGCATATAAGGCATATGGCTGGGCTCAGGGAAAACTGTTTTAGTGGTAATAAGGCCAGATGCTGCAGTAATCGTAAGGATGCTCTTAGCTCTGAAGTCCTATCAAAAATAACTAGAGTAACTAAGAGGTAACAAGCAGCTACAAGGCGGTTAATCCTATTTTATGGCTGGGCAAAATATCCCATCTTGACCACATACTGATAAACCTAAGCATCCTTACAAAAGCCAAAAAGCCTGCCTTTTCCAACTTTTTTTTCTGTTTCCCTCCTCCTGCAGCAGGAAGGCTACCAAAGCTGTTGGGCCTTATAGGACAGGAAATATGAACAAAAGCAAGAGAAAGCTGCACTACCTTATACATTCATTGCATGGAAAAAAATAAAAGAGATTACTCACATGAGTGAGACTTTCTTCAAGAAACTACTGTAATGCAAACAAGTTGTTTAAAGGCCCCAACCTACTCATTTGCTATTTTCTGTTTTATAGTCTGTGGTTTTAGGCTCCTTCAAAGACCTGTTAGAAAATCTTCTCATCTCCATGACAGGGCAGAGCTGGAGCTTGTGGGGGTGCAGCACATCAGCTCTGCTGGCCACCACAGGCAGATGAGCTCCAGCAGTGGCTGATACACTTTTCCTACACTTGGTGGGCATTGCAGTGCAAAAGATCTGGAGAAAAAAGATTTTCCACTGAACAGAAATCAAGGGATCTGAGCAAAAACGTAGTTTGCTGGTGATAAAGTGGAAGAGGCAGAACAGCATCAATGGATTTTTCTAGACAAAAAAAAATCATTTGCTCTGTTTGTGGATATAACGGTGGGACGAACAAAAAAATCAAAATTTGAAATTATGTAATTGCTTCTGTTACTGTTGGGGACCTTTCACATTTTAAACCCTCTCCATTTTCCTTTGCTACCTGACTCAGCATTTTTTTTCCTCCAAGATTCCCGCCCCCCCCCCGCGCCCCCCCCTTTTGATACCATAATAAAAGGACTAGCTGCATGGAGGGAGATAATATCCCACACATCAGAGAAGAAAAGCCAACATGGTCCGCACTCCCACTGACAGACAGAAGAGGTTGGATGAACTCTGTGCATCACAGACAATCCCCTCCTCTTCTTGTCCTTACCTAAGTAACAAGAAGCCCAGGCAGAGCTCTGATCCCACTAGGAGACCTTTTTGTATGAAGCTGGGCTGCCTGGAGACCCCCACATCATCAAGTGTGTACTTTCATAGGGATTTCACAGGAAAAAGAAGTCGCCGTATAATGTTACCTACTGTCAAATTGCTGTAGATGCTTTCTACTTGCTCCTTGTTTAATTTCCTTTGGAAAACAATCTCATATTATTTTGATTATTATTGAGCCTGGGCAATCACAAAACATGTTAATGCATCTCACGCCTGCTTACATCAGGATTTTCTTAAGAGACTGGAACTGAAAAAACCCCGGCCTGGTCCCAAAGGGACTTTTGCCTTCCAAACGACTGTGATATTGAACTTCAGGTCATCTCATCTTTGTAAAGTGTTGCAAAGAGCCCTTCCTGGGATAAAAGCTGCAGCGATGTATTTCAGCCTGAGCCAAAGCCTTTTGAAGTCAATAGCAGCACTGCCAGCCATGAGTGAACCAACATAATGAACCAAGCCTCCAGAAACATAATTTAGAATGAAAAGACAATGATAGATTTTTCTGTCTCTTTCTCCCAGTTTCTGAGTGCCTGGGCATGGCAGGATCATGTTTTCAGAAGTTTTCAACACCAAAGAAGTCCAGCAGCCATTGAAAAAACACCCCACCAACAACTGAGAGCGTGACTGTAGGAGCCAAACCAAAACAGCATTAAACGCTGGAAAGTCACAATGAAATCAGAAGCCCAGAAACACGGCAGTAGACTTCAGTGGCAGTGTACTGCTGTGCACCAAAGGAGAGGGCTGCACGGCAGCTGAAGGTGAAGCTGGGGTGGGTCGCAGTCACAGCAATGGCTTGGCCGGACCACGCTGGCACAGCCTGAGCTGCATGGTCCGCTGACAAATGCTTGGTCTGATGGAAGTGCTGGCTCTCCTCCCTTTTCTCAAAGCCAATGCTTTTGCTGAGAGATAAAAATGTCTACATTTTTACTACACTACACCAAATACACTTAAATTGGAGGAGAAATGTCAGCACAGACTGGAGGGGGAAAGGAAGGGGATGCCCACCCCTTTCTCCTTCCATGTCAATCTCAAAGCGCAGTGACTGAACCCTGCTTCCCTGTTCAGAGTGAGGGTCCACATGGCTAGCCTTCAGCCTTCAGCCTTCCTCTTGGAGGGAGATGCCTGATAGCTACCAATCGGTTCCTTCCTTCCCTGTGACTGTGTACTTGTATTTTCTAGCAGAGAAAGCAAGGCTCCACCAGTCTGATAGCTGGATGCTTATACTTCAGTGGTTTAGAAAAGCATCATTTAAATGAACTGGACTGAACTGAAGGTGGTTAGTGATTTTTTCACACATACACACACCATCATACCCAAGAACCTATCAATGCCTATGGACAGGCCATACCTGACATGCTCTTATTCCTTGTGTGTCATAAATTCTCAACAGAAGAATCCGTACTGCAATCTTACGCATAAAATATGCACCCCTACTAAAAACTGCCCTGCAGTTCTGTAGCAGAGTATTTCAATGCCCACTATCCACACGGCTCAGCCAATGTTCAGTGCTGTTACAGAAATTCCCAGGCTCAGAGCAATCCACTTAGGGATATTACATCCCTCAGAGTAGCATGGAGGGAAGATATTCCATTAGAAGACAAGCAAGAAATTTCAGTTCCCTGAACCACACCAGCGTTTGCTGCAGGAGTCTTCAGCATCACTGTGAATCCCACAGACATCTGGCATCTACCAGATGCCACTGAACATGGCTTCTGATTTTTCCTCAGTGTAATTATTACACTGGTCGAATCCCTTTCATAGTGATCCCAAATTGCCTCAAAAGATAAAAGCCACTCTTACAACAACTCTGTTTCTAAAAGATTAAGCTCCCATTAACAAATGGAGATTAGGACTACTGAAAAGTGTGCATATTTTGATAGCTTTTATTGACATGTAAAAGGATTAGAATCAGAAATAATTTGCATGTATTTTTGAAACTCAGGTCCTTCTTATAAATGTGCATAATTTGAATAATCTAATCCTGAGTCTGAGAGATGCATATTGCCATTTACAGAGCTCTTTCTGGATTTTCCCCCTCTCTCTTCCATTGTTATGATAATCAATGTTTGTATAAAAACATTTCGGATCAAATCCCATTTACTTCATACATGATATGCATGAAGTTTAGTCTTCTGGGATTTGTTTCCTCTATGGAGTATATATAACTGAGACAAATTCACTGGAGCAGAAGTATGGAGTTCTAATAAGTATTAGAATTCACTTTACTAATTAGTGCCTGAATTAAAATCTCTTAGATATAATTTTTTTAAAAATAGCAATGGGCTTAGAAGGTAGACAAAGCTTGCTTATTTGATGGACTTCTCACTGTCAAGACCTCGTTGCCTAGAATCATCTAAATATTCTAAATATTCACCTAAACTCATCTAAATATATATTTATCTTAAGCCTAGGGTAAAAGTGAGTGTAACACAACTCCTCTTCAAAACACCGAGGGAGAATGTCCTTTGGTTTTGCTCTTTCGTTTCACTTATCTTACTGTCCGTTATTTCTTTGCTGCTTGGGAGAATTCCTTCCCATCTCCTTTGCTTCTCTCTGCTTCTAAAGGAGGTGAAGAGGACACCCTGCCATAGATGGGGGACATAGATGTGGCTCTTCCATTCAGCCAAAAAGCAAGACCCGTCTTTACCTCTTTAGCCTCGTGTGTCTGGTGCAGGTGGATGACTTGTGTGCTCAGTCCCGTGTCCCCCACTGCCATTTCTGACTTGGCCTAAACGCAGAGCAATAAAAAATGCACAACTGCAAAAGACCCTGCTCATTGCCACTGCAACAGTTTCTTTCCACATACTTTTTAGTGCATTTCCACCTCTGGTTTTAAGTGCTTCCAGCAGGGTAGCTCTCACTGTTTCTCCTGAGAGACTATTCCCCACCTCAATAAATGTCGCTCCCAACAAACTTCTTCTACACGTGCCCCTCCTGTGCCTGCAGCACTTTTCCAATCTTGGCCTAGAACGAGTGGAACAAATATCTTTTTCCCCACAGAGTTTACACAATAACACAATGAAGCTGCAAAAGCTGTGCACTCCACCAAGTTACTTTCACTTGCCAGGTATTTATGTGATACCAACTTTGTCGCTTGCCATAGATAATTTCTAATTTTGATAAATGACGACAATTCCACTCAAGGGCAAACCCATCCGAAACAGACAATATTACAAACTTCTTAGAAGATGTATGAAAAGAAGTACAAAAAAACTTTACTTAAACTGCTGACACCAAGCCTAAGTCTGATGGGTCTTTCTTCCCCTGAATGCAGCAGACCAGTTACAGGCATCTTGCCAGCACTCACTGTCGGTGATGTTTACTTTCTCTTTTCAAAAGACTGGCAACTGCATTATTTTAGACATTCTAAAAAAATGCTTTTGCCTGCATTTTACTTAACCTAACTTGAATTAAGAGTGATTTCAAAGTAACACCTAACTTGTTGTTAGGCAATTACCTTGCTATTTTGAGATGGTGTGCCACTTCCCCTCACCCAAGGATGGGCAGACCAAGGACCTGGCACTGCCTCTGTGGCAGGCACTGAGTGAAAGGCTTTATTTATCCCCATGGAAGCTGCAAGGGGACAAACTTTCTTCCAGGGTCTGGTGATGATCAGAAAAGCTCTTGGACACAGAGGCAGGCAGCATGTCTGAAGCCCCAAGCTCTCCCCAAAGTCTTTCACCCCTGTAGCTGAAAGCAAGTCATTCATTCTGCTGTTTCTCTCCAGGTCTGGCAGATCCTGCATCTGCAAGCTTTCAGATGCTGTTTCTGATAGACCGCTAAATGCACAAGCTGCAGTACAATGTGGTCATGTACCACGTGCCCAGTGATAAACATCCGTATCACGGAGTGAAATGGGTGCTGTTGACTTGTGAGCCGAAATGACCTACAAAATCATATATACATTCACCAGTTCATCATGTGAAGATCTCATTAGACAAAACCCAAGCTGACTAATATAAATCAGAGAAAGCTCTGAAAATTATGGCATCAATCCTTTGGAAATCGTTCTCCAAAATAATTTTTACTATTTGCAGATCAAAAGCTATTGTTTATCTCAACTTCTAAAGAATGAGGCAAAATTCATAGCAGATGTGTCTCCAAAGACTTAAATAGCTGAGTGGTAGCATATTTTTTGGATTGGCCGTTCACTAAAGAAAACACGATGTGAAATACTGCCATTCAGTTTTGTTTGCAGTGAGGCATAACAGGAAGGCACCATTATTATTTTTAAATGTTCAGGGCTCAAAAGTCAAACGGCTGGAAGAAAGATGCTGTGCCTCTGGGGAGCTCTGACTCTCCCTCTCAGCTCATTCCCAAGGATACAGAGTTGAGACTCTACTCAGAGTAACACAGGCAGAGGTGCCTATAGCCCAAATAACAAAAGCAGCACACCATGCTTCACCCTTGGGGCTAGAGCAGTTTGTATTGTGACTTGGGATGTCTGCTGGTCCCTGATGGATTACACTTGCTCTGGCTGTGTAAGTAAAACAACTTATTTCAAATCCAACCCTTCTGAGCTTACCAAAACTGCTTTTAATCAGAAAAAAAAATCAGAATTATGCTTGTAGATGCTGACTTTTCATGCTGTGTTTTGTGTGCTTTGGTAGGGAGTGCTTCTTTCAGATAAAAAGTTCACAGTTTCATTGGTGGTTTAAACCACTAACGTTAACTGTCAGCCCTGACACTGGACAACAGAGGAAATAAATAAAAAAGTGGCAAGCAGACAGCTGCTAATTACCTGTTCACTCACAAGGTTTAAATACAGCTGCCTGTGAACACAAAGAAGGTCTGCAACTAGGACACATTCAACTGCAAATGCACCACAAGCCCTTTACTGTGCTTGTAGGTGATACAAAACCATACCTCAACACCAATTCTACTTGGTGCCTTAATTTTCTTGAGTACTGTGTACATTAGTCACAGGTCTCTTAAAAGCTGTGATTCTTCCCCAAAAAACAAGAAAAGAAAACGCACACATACTGAAAGGGGAGCTTTGCTCAATGTGCTCTTTAGGGTCTGGTTCTACGAAATACTGAACATCCTTATTCTTTCAAGAAGGCATTCGAACCTTTAAAGAATTTGATATCTGATCATTTAGCCGTAACAAAGTAAAGTGGCAGTGGGTACACTTGCCCTGTATAGGTGGATGGGTCCCTTAGAATAATCACATTTCTGTGCCAGGGAAATTCTGACACTTCTTTGCTGCCTTTGCTCCTGTTCCCCCTCCCCAAACTAGAAGAAAAAACCCTCTATATCAAATTATAAAAACCTCAGACTTATTTTTTTGAAGTGACAACTTACCATTTTCACATTTTGTCCGATATTTATGCTGAAAATGCAGAAATGTGCCTGAAATCAGGATTGTTTCTACAAAAAGTTGACTTTCACAAAACTCTTATTTCACTAAGATACATTTGTATTCAAATAAACTTTAGCTAACTTAACAACATCAAATTAATTAGGGATTGTGTCAGAGTTCAGCCTTTTCCTGATCCTTGCCACCATGCCAAGTTTTATCTTAAAAAGGCTCTGAGGCACTTCTCCTCCGTTCCTAATAATCAGCAACTTTTTTTTTTTTTTTTTTTTTTTTTTTTAGTTTTTTTATATCTTTTTTTCCCTTCCCAATTAATTCCTAAAATTGGAAAATTCCCTAGTAAGGAAGAGGGGAGCGAAGGAGTGGGGGAAGGTGAAAGGAAAAAAAGAGATGAGTGCCTTTTATTTCCAATATAGTTTAGATAGGAACAACTTGGGTAAAGGTACCAAAACTGAGCTACCAACTGATGCATCCAGCTAACAGAAACTGTGTGCGGTACTGTGCAGCTGGGCAAATTCCCCATGTGGGAGCCAACACCATTTGTGTGTGAGACTGAAGTCATATCTGAAGTTGAAGGGAAAGAAAAAGTAACTGCTTTTAATAGCAGTCCACTCTACCCAAACAAGTTTTTCTGCTGGATACTGTAAATCGTGCAAATGTTACAAAAGCTATAAAATACATATTTAATCAAAAATACCTATTAAATGCTACATTTTCTGAAAAAAAATTAAGACACAGTACAAAATATGATCATTATTTCAAAGAGAAGCCATTTACACACAGTATTTTAGCATGTGAAGAGTCACCATGTTCCCATCTCCGGTAGAACGCTTCTGCTTCCACGTTTCCCTCCCAGCCCCTCACTGCTTGGCCCTGTATTGCTATGAATATAGCCAAGTACTTTTAACAACATGAGAAACGGGAAGAGCAACGCAGAATGTGTCAGAAATATAGAAGAAACATGAGAGAGATAAGAGAGGGTAGAAAAGTGTCTTACCACCAAAACACAGTGGTTTAAGCTGTTCTTTAGCTCCACTTCATTATGAAGTCCTCTATCTGAGGGCACAGTGAATGTGCAAAGTATAGCGGCTGTGAAGCTTCAGGCTGTACTAAAACGAACGCTTCTGACCCCATTACGCTAAATACTTGATACTGATACAATTTACTAGTATTTCACTGCTTCAGCCTTTCAAAACTCAAAAATCGTGACAACACCAAAGGCACTCATAGAATTTATACAACACAACATCTTAAAAATCCCAATTCTGCATCAAAACTGCATGATGGAGAACAAGACTTCTCAGCTCACCGCCAAGGGAAGTGCTGAGTGCCTTCAAACTGCTTGTATTTCAGGAAGATCACTGTGTTTTCCACATGAATGAAAAGCAAGAGCATCCCTTGTTGTGGTGGGTTTTAAGACTGACAATTTCGAAGATAAAATGAAAAGTGATTGAACTCAGAACACTGCAGTCAGGATTTTCTATTTTCTTCTAGATATTTTTCCTTTTGTGCTGCTTGGTTTGTACCTGAGAAAAACTACCTTCTGAATCTGTTGAAAATAGCAACATGCTAGGTAAAATGCTATGGGGAAAAATTTTTTTAAAAAGCACAAAGGTTACCACTGAGGATATCTTTGCCTTATGCTAAAGCCTGTTCAATGAGAACTACTACAAATTCAGAAGCAAGACTAATGCTGGTGTTACTGAAAACTGAAATCCTACAGGATTTCTGGCACTGAAAAGATTATGACCTCAAAAAGCAAAAATAAATAAAAACGTAAATTCTTCACCAACATTCAAAAAACCTGCCACTATCCCCAGCCCTTTGACCTTCAATAGTGCCTGCTTTTTCAGGAAATAATGGCAAAAAGAACAGGGGGGTGGGGGTGAGGAAGAAAAATTATTTATGCTAACGATGGATTTGACTGATGAAACATTAGGTTTTCAAACCAAAGTTGCTTACGTTCAGTAAGAGAAAGTGTAAAAAGTTTTCTTCAGCTACTCTTTAGATCACATCTTCAGGCTTCATACTTGACACGCGGTCTGATATTAAATGGTTACTCGCTAGAAGCCACACACCAGCAGGAAGTGCTAAATGCCAAAGGGCCTTGAGAAACTAAAACACACACAGTAGCAAAATGCTGAACAGATCTCACAGTCAGCTACTGATTAGTTGCTGCAAAATATGCATTAAATCCTACACTGCAAAAGTCTGCAGTCCGATTTCTACTTAGCCAACTATGGAGATTATTACCACATTTAGAAAATGCTTTTTTTTTTTTTTTTTAAGCCTGAGCACAAGTCTGAATATTTGATTCTAAAGTTGTTGTCCCAGAAACTGGGTCATGTGTAAATGGCACACAGTATACATGGTTTGTGTGTGTAAACCATAGTGTTCCCAGTGTTCCCCCTTTCACACTTAGGTTTAATCAGGCTTGCTAATACCAAGAACCTACCCCAGTTATTCTGCAAGAGTTGGTGTGGAATAATATCTTTTAGTCCAGTATAAAACAGGCAGACTCTTATTTCATATGCATTATGGTATAAACTCATATTAGAAATGGCTGACTATATTCTGTCGCATGTTTCTTCCCTGCACACCCATCTAATCTTGTAAAGTAAACAAGTTTTCAGGCAGACTTGAACTTTGTCAATGTATGCAGTACAAAATGTTATAAGACTCCTGGATTTTTCCTCAGCACCCTTCTAAAACTACACGTTAGATATAAGGATGACCAGAATGGGATTTAACATTATGGGACAACGGTCTAAGCGTGTTTTCAGATTATTACAAAGAAGTAGATGCTTCAATTCTATAAGCATATGTCAAATTGCATATGGTTAGTTTGCTGCCTGTTTCTGAGTTTAAATTTTCAAATTGATGCGAAAATATTAATGTGGACTTAGTGACAGGATGTACTATCTCTTGGAAATGACACAGTCGTGTTGAGTCTGGTTTCTAAATTCCCCAAAATTATCATTTGTCTTAACTTCTACTATAGTTTTCTACCCCAGATTATCTGCCTTGGGCTTCTGGCTAAATTCTGTACTTTGATTTCTGTTGTAAACATGTCCTGCTTGATACAATGGAGAATCATGTTTTCCCCTAACTCCCATATTTTCATATAATGTACCAAAACCAGCTGGTTTAGTTATGAGAGTTTTTCCACATGATGAGGCTGCATCCTCCTCACCCCCATCTGATGAGTGACCCCCCCTATCTAACTGCCCTCCCCAAGCACATCTGATCTCTTCTTCACAAACACTAACGCAAGTCCCATAGACCTCAGTAGAACTCTTGATTCGTGTATATGGACATTAGATCCAACAAAATGGAATTTGTGGCCACTTTGGGAAATATGAGTACAAGTGCAGAGGGCAAGACAGACAAACCTTAGCAGCTACCTACCTACCCACCCAAAATTTTTCTTTTTCCCTAGAGTCCATGCCCCCAGATAATCAAGTCAATGTCTAGAGTAAGAGTATTTTAGGTTTCACACTTTCTAGATTCTCAAATACCTTCAACTGTCAAAAACATTTCCTTTGCATTAACCAGAAAGTTTGTGTGTTAAGAAGAAAATCTGACATTTGTTAAACTTGCAAAGTAGAGCATTCTAAGCATGAAAAGCTCAAATAAGTCCAAATATCATCAGTTTTCTTCCCAGCCAACATCAGCCACTCTGATGTTCTGGTCACTACATGAAAGCTTCCCCAATTCTTCACTTCACTGGGGGATTTTAAGCTATCTTTTCACCCACCCTATTCTAAAGTCAGGAGCAGATGGCATCATAGCTGTTTCTCATTACCATTTTGAATAAATTAACCTGCAAAGGACCAGTTTGCTGGCCAAAAATTCCCAAAATAATACTGAGATTTACAAGTTTTGAGGCAGTATTGTCATTTGCCCTCAGCCTTTCACTCTGCTGCAACCCAGCATCTGGGGTAGAGTCTAAGGTATTGATTAATTGTTGTCTTAATTTTCAGGTAGGGTTTTTTTCTGTGTGTGTGTCATCAGAAAAGCATGGAAAAAAGCATGAAAGGAATGGAAACATGCATGAGAAGCTCACCTCTCTACCTGAAAGGTGAGCTTCTTAGCAGTGGAACAAATTATCTGAAACTTCTCGTTCTTGCTGAAGAGCAAGACATCAAGAGGAACTGCAGCAATATAACAGTGTCAATCCTAGAGTGGAGAAATGGGTGGGTTTTTTTACTTCTGGTCTGAGCAGTAAAGTTCCCTTTTCACCAAGATGTATCTCACCACAAACCTCACCACCTTCAGAAGAAAATGCAAGGCTGTATAGCAAAACCCACAACACTAAAAGAGAGCAAACTGAAAACTGTCTACGTGGACATGCAGATAAAAGAACAGGCACCACAGTAGCTGAGGCTGGTGCCTGAGGGCTGTCATGAAGAGAACCACTGCTGCCGTTCTGCAACTGGAGCACAAAGGTGGCTGATAGGAAACAGCAGTATCCCCTTCCACCCTGCACCCGGGGCTCACTGCTCATGCTGAGAGCTGGCCTCAGCTGCATAGCCCCAAATCTAGAATTCGGAGAAGTTCTGGGAAAGTATTAGAACAGGGGCTTTGTTTCAGATGCAGTTCAGTCCTCATCTATGCTGGGCAAATCAAAAAGCTTGGCAAGCGTGACCCACCTTTTAAGGTGGCTTTAAATATAGTCACTGAACATGGAAGGCTGCTTAAAGGTATGTAATTCAAGCAGCTTTCTTGAAGTGGCTCTGGCGTTGCTCTGAAGTTTTAGGAGAATGTGTTTGTCTTCTCAAATCTCCTTGAGATGCTCTGGCAAAGTAGCCAGTTGTCAGGTGGGGTGCACCACAATGCTGAAGTAATGCACAGGCTACACCTTGCCAGAGAGGCTCTGAACTTCACCGACATTACACTTTTTCAGGGTCTAAATCAAAAGTCTAGATTGTGCCACCTTTGCTCATGATGAGTTTATTTCCCCCAGGGTCTTACCACAAGTAAAGAAAGAGTTGGAAGGTAAAGGCCTGATACAGCAATGGGTGCGATGCCAGCCCAGAGAGGGGAATTCAGTAATCTTCTACCACTAACCCTACAAGAAACGGCCAGCTTTACAAAGAAGAAAAACCTGAAAATATATTGTCCTTTCAAACTGGACTGCAGCAAATGAAGTGAGATGCTGTAAAGTGATACAAGAAAGTGAAAGCTGCTTCTTTCAGCATATGATAACAGTAGAGGAAGGAGTGGGGATAAGCAAGCACAGGTACCATAAACGTGGGGACCGCCCGATGGGCCTCACTGTACTGTTGAGATATGTACATCACTGATCTAGAATAACAAACAGATGCATTTTATAAGCCACTGCCAAAGCTGCTTTTAGAAAGGCTATTATATTTTCCTTAGCTAGAAGGGTCTCTACAAATGTTGCCTCTTAACAGATCCTCCATTGAGAACGGTGGATCAGGAGGTGGTAAAATAAATAACAGTGCAAACCCTTTATAGGGGTACAAGCCCATCACTGATGGAGTGCAAGCAGATAATACCATACAACTGGCATCAGGATCTAGAAAATGAAGACAAATATGCAACAGAAACTGCAACTTGTGACTTCAACAGCTGCAAGTGAATCACTCCAGGAACAGGCAGCAAGCAAACATTTTGCACGTTATTTAAAATGCAAATTGTTCTTTTCTAAATGGAGCAGCTGGAGCACAGGTAGCATCTGATGTAAATGAGTGACCTACTTTAATCAAATGGTAGAACTAGAGAAAAAGGTAGAAGAAAAAATAATAGTAAGGCTCATATTGTTTCTCTAAGTGTTTCACATCTCTGTCCCCATTACGATTGTTCTCCAGGTTAGTAGGGGAATGAAAAAGCAGGTTATTTTAATGGCATCTCAGTATAAAAACAATTCTCTAACCACATTAAAAATTAAATAGCTTTGCATCTTTAATGCATACTTTCCTTTTTAAAGAGGGAATCAACAGTTGTGTGGCAGCATGTATTTTTGTTGTGTCCAATGAGCAGCCGGAAAAAAATACAGGAAGCAGCAATGGAGAAAATACAGAATGAAAGAAAAGATGTCAAAAAAATAAAAACCAGAGAAAGCAACTCTTGTCATTTGCTGGCAGGAAGCACATCCTCAAAATTAAAAGAAAAAAATCAAGTAGGGCAACAGGGAGGCTTAAATTTTGTATGTAAGAAACTACAAATAACAACACATCTTTGAAAATACCATCATTTTACCTCCACTGGATTTGCCAGTCTCTTGTAATAAACCCAGCTCATTGTTAGTAGTCTTTGGAGTTAAGCTAACAACCAACACAGTCTAACACTGACATAGTCACAATCCTGTCAACCTCTGTGGCGATCCCTCCACACCCAGGTTACACATCAAGCCATAGGGTGTTTTTCGTGCAGCACGCTGCCAGATGGTGCTGAAATACACCTTGAGCCTAAAAGTAGATTTGGACAAACCCCTGGAACCTCCTCCCTCCTCCCCGTCTCAAATGTCCTTCAATGTAATTTTTAAGTAGACACAGAAAAAGGCGGAGAAGAAAATTATGCAGAAAATGGCACTTAGAGTTGGTTTTGCTTGCAGCCGCTGGCCCCACAAGTTGAATCTGCTTGCTATGTGACTAAGCAAGCTTTCACTCCCTCTCTCCTCACCAGGCAGGCATAGCCGTGCATTTGAGCTTCATCAAGTAAATGGCCTGCTTCATCTTAACAGTCCCTGAGGAACCAACGTAAGAGGACATTGTGGTCCATTGCAGGCCTGACCATGCACCATGCTGTCCTGCTTGTGCGGTAGCAGAGTAGGTCCCTCAGTGTGCTCTGGAGCTTCCCTGGTGGTGCTGTGGTTCACCAGTACCTCTGTCCAGCAGAGTGTACCAGTGCATCCAAAACACCTACATCACCAGGGACATATGTGCCTGCAGTCTTGTTTTAGTCAACAGGGCAGGACTGATTTACAACCACGCAAGCACACATTTTCAAAACGTGCTCAGCAGTATGGAGACCAGAATTTCATTTTCTTTAATACCCAGCTTCAGGAAACAGCCTGAGTAAAGAATAGCCCAACTGAGTATATATTTATCTTAATTTTGCCACTTTCAAATACCTGCACTGTAAACTAGGACCCCCACTTCCTCTCACTGTACACAGCAAAGCTACCGCAAAACCTGGAGGAAGCCTAGTCTATCCCAAAAGGCCACCTTCCACACCCAAATCACCCCTACAATCCTTCATATTGCAGTAGGTAGCTTCTGAAGGAGGATGGTGGGATACCGACTTGCACTTTTTTTTTTTTTTTTTGCCTCACCTGTTTATGAAAAACCCCAAAGAGATATAAGTGCATGAGGCAAAATTCTAACATGCAACTGAAGTGTAACGTGTGAAGTGGCAGGACGTGGAGTTTTGATGTCCCCGCAATACACCCCTGAAGCCTCCCTGGGGCTTTCCTGCCCTTGCAGTCAGCTGCTTTGCGGAAGCGATGGGTACCCACGGCTTCACGGGGGTTCATTTAAACCCGGGAGCACTGGCACGAAAAGCCAGGAACCTGACTAACATCATCTCGAGGGGCAGTTCAAGCACCACGTAAACCAGGGACCCACGCTTCGGCCACCGGTAGAAGGCAGTCCCAGGTCTGGGAGGCAGGGCAGGGTGTGGGGGAGGATGTCTGTTCCCAAATTCCCCAGTTCAGCTCGGCTCGGGGCATGGGGGTTCGGACGCAAGGACCCTCCCTCCCCCTTACCTGAGCCGCCCACGTTGGACCGGAGCAGGCAGGTTCTGCGGGAGAAGGAGGAGATGTCGCTTTGGGAGCGGCCGCGGGGACCGGGCAAGGACCAGAGGGGCGGCGGTGCTGCCCCGGTGCTCCCCGGCCGCTCAGCCATCGCCGTCGGGGAGCCGACAGGGGCAGGGAGGAGGGAAAGAGGCGGCGAGGGAGGGGAAAGGGAAAGTTTGCAGAGGAAGAGCCGCCCCCCGCCTCCGACCGCCCCGCCGGAGCGGGGCCGCCCCGCCGGGACGGCGGCGGGGATTTCGGGTCTGTCGGAGTCTGAGTGTCGTGTTTGCACAGGGGCAAAGCAAGGGGTGGGGGTGTCTATGTGCAGATGCACACACACAAACACGCCCCGGGATGTCTTCTTGCTCCCTGCTCCCGTCATTTCCAACTCTCTGGGGGGGAAGGGGGAAAAAAAAAAAAGAGAGAGCATCAGTTAAAAAAGAGCAGAGCAACCGACATCACCACTTCTGTTTTGTGTAACAGGGTGCCCTCCCTCCTCCCCTGGCCCGGCCCCCACAAAACCGGGAGGTTGCACAAGGCATCGCAGCCCTGCAGCCCAGGAGGGAGGGCGATGAGTCAAATCTGCTACCCCCCCCACCACCACCACCACCTTAGACTTTCTCAAGGCCTGGGTTGCAGGCAAGAGGCTTTTCACAACCAGTTTTACAACCGTGTGACTCAGTATTTTGGGAGGAAGGTACTCCTGCCTCCCAGATCAGAAGCAGGAGTCACACGGACTTCGGTTAAAGCAAAATCAAGCCCCGTGGTTTCTTTTTCTGGTGTTTGTTTTACATATATACTTTTATGACACGATTCATCTTTAAAAGGATATTTAATGTTTTCACTGCTTTTTACAGGCAAATCATTTTTATTGTGTGCCTTGAATAAAATCCGCACCACCCTGAAGCCACTGGCACAAAGGCAAAGACAGACAGGACTTCACCCTGTATTTTTAACACATCCAGTGCCACGTTATCTAGCTATCAAATATGAAAGTCCCATTCAGGCTGTATGAAAACATTTTAGCAACTACCACTCCCCAGCTCTGAATCAAATCCTATCGAGTCTGAAACTTGTCCATGTGAAATTCGGTTTCTGTCCTCTGCCTCTACCCAAGCAACCAAGTGCTCTCCTTTCAACGCCAAGCCCCATGCAGCTCCCCAGGTGCAGTGGCTTTGCAGGCTTCCCAGCAGTCATGGGGCTCAGGCACCCTTCATCTTGGTCCAAGTAATCAACCCAGTACATGAGTCTGGTATGTCAGCCATCAGTCAGGTCAAAAGGTCTTTTCTGCTCAGCATCTCCCAGGGAATAGCCTTCATAATTTTCCCCTCCTTCTTCCCTCTGCTGACAGACCAGCCTGCTCCTTCCCTAGCTGCGGAGAGCTTTCCCAGCGGGACTGTGCTGTGAGATCATGAGGCAGGGCCTTCTCCTGGCAGGGCACAACAGTGAGCTCCATGCTTACAGACCTCCCTGCGGGGGCCAGGTGGTGCAGGCAGGCACCCCGTACCCAGGTTCAGGGAGCTTCCTGCAGTCACAGGCAGTGGCCTTGCGTTATTCACAAAATCTTACCATGCACTATTTTTATTAGTTACCCTTTGCAGCTTGCATCATTACAGATGTGACTGTACACTGAGGACCTTTTCCCTCACTGGAGATTTCAGTAGCTGTGCTTGTGTGGGCTGGTGACATTTTCTGAACCTGTTTATGCTTTAATCAGAAGTGTACTCACAACTGTTGTTTACTGAACTGTTTTCTACTTCTTTTTTTCTCTCTCTCTCTTTTTTTTCTTTTTTTTTTTTTTTTTTAATTTATGGCAGATCACTGATGTCAGTGGGCTTTGGGTCAGACCCCTGAGCTTTTTTTAAATCATTTTTCCTTCAAAGCATTTGGAGCCACAGAGCAGTTGTAAGTTTGGCGTGCTATACAGAATAAGGTTCAGAGACTCTGCTTCAGAATTCCCACATTAAGGAGCTGCTCATTGTCTTCAGTCCTTTGGTGTGATCAAAAAGAAAAGAACATGAGAAATCCACAGGTAAACTAGAAAAGATACCATAGCAAGAGGTCAAAGCTGTTTAAGTATTCCTTTTGAGAAGCAAAGTGACATCTAAAGGGGTGAAGGTAAAAGAAGACATACAGAAAGTAGGTCAACATTGAATGTAAAAGAGATATGAAGAGGCTCCCATTGTGATATCAAAGTGCTTTTGTAAATCAGAGTAATGTGAACAGTCAGTCAGAAAGAATGATACCATGGAAGTCACAATTTTTTTTATCAGCCTGTAACTTAATACACTCATTAAGGTATATAAATGAAAACACTAAAAAAATTATGTACTTCCTGTTTTCACAGCCCTTTAAATATTTTTTGATTAAATGTTAACAGCTGTGGTTAATGGCTCTGGAAACTGAAATTCTGTTTCCATAGAACAGCAGTAAAGTATACATGCTTCCCAGGTGGACAGAGATCCATTCACTTGCCTGCTCACTCATTTTTAACTGTTCTGATGAGATTGCCAAAGAAATTTCCATTTGTGGTGATGATTCTGGAGAGTTAGTATTTGCTGATTAAACCAAATTATTTCACAAAGGCCATCCCCTGGCCGCTAGGGTCTGATGCAAAAATACACAATTCGGGCATCAGCAAAGACTCGAGAAGCACCAGATGATGCATCTTTTAAAGTTTGTGTGTGCCACCCATGACCCGCAGCACAAATGCCAAGTGTCATCTACTGAATTGAGGCAGCTTCAGCACAGGCTTCCTCTAAGGCCATTGTAATGGTCAAAGAAATGTTCCCTTGACAGGGTTTGGGGGATCTGTATACCCTGGAAGCCATCATGCACCAGTGGGCTGGAAGGAGCTGCAGAGCAATGGGAAGGGATGGGATGGGGAAAGAGGGAAGGGGGAAGGGGGAAGGGGGAAGGGGAAGAGGGAAGGGAAGGTGCGCCTGTGGTTGTAAGCAGGCAGAAAGGGCAAAACCAGTAGGCCACCACTGAAGCAGGCCCTGGCTGCAGATCGAAGCCTGCGCCCTGGATCGGGCTGCAGGCCCAGCAGACCCCGGCAGGCAGCTTTCAGGCAAGCACTGACGGAGGCGGCCAGTGCTCCCGGAGGGGGAGGGCAGAGATGGGCCACGCCGGGCCGAGCCGGCAGCGCCTGGGGCGGGCGAAGCACGGTGGGATGTTGGGCCAGGCAGAAGTCAGTTCCGTCGTTTTCTTAAAATCCAGGTGACAATGCGCGATCGAGCAGCCAGATAACAGGGCCGCGATGGGGACGAGCCCCCCAGCGCCTGCCGCCCCTCTCCGCTTCGCGGAGGGGAGGGACG
>JAVJGI010000062.1:50334683-50377957 GCA_035590275.1 Ibycter americanus
AGATGGAGGCTTCCGGGCGCGCCCGGCTTTTCCCGCTCCGTGCGTTCAGGCGGGCGCAGCCCCGGCTGGGCCTGTGCGGGGAGCGGGCGCCGGGGCCCGGGCGGCCTGTGCGAGGCTCCCCGGTGCAGGTCCTCTCTCCCTTCAACCCCTCCGGTTTCTCTTCAAGGTCTCCAGTTTTATTAAATGACTATTTACCTATAGAAAACCACGATGGAAAGATAAACCAAGTTGCATGTGAACTAGTAATCCTTTCTGGCTTCAAAATCATGAGATCGCTGCATCCCACGCACATTTTTACATCGGAGTTGACCCCTACAGCTTTCTAAAAACAAACGTCCTGCCCTACATCCCTCCAGGCCTCGCTACCAAAGGAAAACCTTTCACAAGGTAACCACACAGATCATTAAGCTGAGTACAACTTGTACTGGAAGCCCAAGAAAAGGCAGCTATGGCTAATACTCTACAATATATGCCTCTGGATCCAAGCAGCCATGCATGGACTAGTAATTACACCTCTGAAGAAAACAATTACTCAGAGGGTCAGCAAGACGGATGATTATTGTAACACAGAGATCAGACATGAATAGAAACGTTTGATCCAAAGTCCATCTAATCCCAGAATCCATCTCAGACAAGGACCTGTAGCAGCACCTCCCAAGAAAGACACACTGTTTGCACAAAAATAACTACTATTCCTACTGGAGATTGTTCAGGAGCACTCTGAGAAGCCACCTGCAGAGCTTGACCAACTCCTGAGCGGAGGGCACTGTCACACACAGCAGACAACTAGCAGCCTCCCGCCAGCATCACATGTCCTGAGAAGCAACGAGAGACCCCCACCCCCCAAAAAAACCCAAAACCTTAAGGAAAAGCCAAATACAAAAGACCTACTATCTCATTTAAGACAAAACTAAGAACAACTCATTTGTTATCTTTATTTTCCAATAGTACATTTAAACAACTTCTCAGGACTAACCTCCTCAGCCAGTTTGGCCATGCAGAAAACAATTCCTACGTTATACAGATCACCTACGACAACACATACAACGGGTCGCGCTTGTGCTGTAGAATAGAGAAGTGAAGTTGTATAGGAGGAGGCAGCTGGAGTTACGCAAAAAGCATGTGGCACAGTGGCAGCGCTACAGGTGTGTTAGAAGAGGTGGCTAACTGGGGCTCCTCGGTGGCACAGAAACAGGAGAGGTGATTGTACACAAACGGCTTCTAACCATTTCGTCTTAGAAACATTTAATAGCAGCTAATAGTAACTGAACTAGAGACCCCTCCTGTGGCTAAGAAGTGTAGTTGCACGTCTAATGCTACCTTCAGAACTGCGTTTTGTATCTTTGCTAATTATGATGCATGAAAATAGGAGTTAGATATCAAAGCATGCACTCGGTATTTCGTGAACACATCTTGTGGCCATGCACGACGGGAAAAACTAGCCACAGGACCTCTGAGAGTCTAAGTTTGGAAGAGCACAGCACGCCGTGTTCTTGTATTTGATCAAAAGTCTTTCCCTGCAATAAACACAAATTAAAACCAGAAAGCTCAAGTGTTCTCAAAGCGTCTCAGCTGACCACAGCCCATGCAATTAGTTCAAAGACTTGAAGGAGCTACTTCATTAAAAATCTGACTTAATTTCAACAGTATCTCAAGACATGCAGATGCCAGACCGTATGTGTTTATCAAACTAGTACTTAAAAGCCCTTCCCTGAAGCACTTTCGGTGAATGCTTTATCTACTGACTCTACAGGTGGGACCTGACTTTGAAAATTCAACAGCAATCGGAGTTTAACAGCACAACTATCCACGTCAGGAAAAGGAACCTTAGCAGTTCTCTAACTTTAAAAGCATTTGCCCTCTTAAAAATCAGATTAAGAAAAATAGTGTAATATATCATTTGAAACTATTACATAGCTATTTCTACCATCCTTTTGATGTGAGCATGGATTTGTTTTATCTACTTTAGGCAAAAAACAAGAGAAGATGTAGCTGCTATTTGCCAGCTGCATGTATTTGCTTCTAATTCCACAGACAGAAAGCCATCCTGCAGCTCTCAGCAGCTATGTCTACACTCACTAATAGGAACTAGTAGCATAAAAGCTCAGCCACTGCAAAGTGGGCATTTCTGGTTCTTCTCCAACTTCACGAAAGCATCCTGCATACATTCTCTCTCGGCAAGTGAGCCCTTGGCAACGAAAGGCGAGCCATCCACATTTTTGTATAGGTGGCAGTTTGGGGTTAGTCATGTGCAGTCCTTTCTATGAGTACCGCACATGATTGTAAACACTTTGACAACCCAGCTTTGTGCCTGAGCCCACAGCATTACTAATCTACTAATTTAACACTTCCACAGTACCAGAGAGGAAAATTGCATAAGTATGTTCAGCATTGAAATCACTGCAGGATTAACTAGGAAAAAAACCCAAACCCTTCAAAAATCATAAGTATCTTTAGCTACATGACTGGTAAGGCAAGTTATGAAAAAAACCAAGATTTGGCTTTAAGATCAGATGCAAAAGTTGCCTTCAAATATGGAAGTCTCTATGATAGGAAGCACAAGTACTCAGTGATGAGCTACTAACACTATGGACCTATGCTGTGTTCAATACTAAACTGCTATTTTATACGTTTTAAAATATCATTCACCACCTAGACATCAGCCTGGGGACATATCTCTTCTACTAGAAAGCATACCGCTGTCACAGAGGCTCTGCTAGAATTAAGACACCAATTTTACGTGAAAACCCCAACAGTTCTGTATCAGCACTGGAAGCACAAATGGAGTATTTTCAGCCATGGGTGACCTCAATACAATCAAGCTTCACATGGCAAGCGCCAGAAATGCTTAGCTCCCACTTAGGCTCCTGAAAAAAAGCTGGCAGGTTAGCAGTAGCAAGCAGCTCCTAGTCAGGCATTTAAGTAGGAAGCACTGGATGCTGAGCTCCTCACATTCTGACTTGATGACAGGTTTATTTATGCCTGGTAGTAGTAGATTTGCACTGATATGAAGTGTTTCAAAGGTGTTTTAACAGTGAGAATCTCCAGATACATGAGAACTACAGAAAATTAAAGAGCCCATTCATTTAAGGGGTGAAGCACTTAGAAGAATCCAACGACAAAGTTTTTACATTTAAAATAGTGAATTAAAAACCAGATAGCATTCCAGCATGTTATCGCCAAATAAAATCCTGCGCTTTGAGAGCTGTATAGAATTCTGTTTATGTTCCACGCAGAAATTATTTTCTTTGGAAACAAGAGATCTACACATCACCTTCACTTACACTGATTTCCACCACACAGAAGTATTAGCCTGTTGAACACCTTCATGCCAATTGTATAGGAACAAAAATTTTCATTTCTTGCAGTGTAAACAGATTCATATCTACAATCCTCCAGAACACCAAGGGTTTCCAATTATCCTTTTGTTTAAGTCTAGTAAGTTTGATCTAAGAGCAGATGTTATTAGAAGGTATTTTGTACCAGAAACTTAAAATCATAAATAGCTGTCACATATGGATTCCCTATAGTGATTTCTGCTTTTCAGCAAAACCGCCTTACAAGGGCTCGTTAATACGCCTGTCCTTTTGGGAAGAACACAGTTCTTATTTCACCATTTAATAGACAGCAGCCAGCTACACCGGGCATATGCAAGTCATAATGTAGAGAATTTACTTGAACTCCACCCCTCTCCCCCCACCATACATATGATAAATCTGCACTCTGAGCCAACTTTAAATACAGAATAACGAACCAGCAATTATCTTGTAAGTGAACCAACACTAGTTTGTATTCTTCCCTGAATAACACTTCTTTTTTGCAGAAGAAAAAAAAGACTGCTACAGAAACACAGCAACATTCAAACCCTTTAAAACAAAAGGTAGATTATTTAATGCATTAACGATGTTAATCTGAAGATAAATAAATCCACAACAGACTTTTAAGTTTCTTTTGAGATTTCCTTTTTCTTTGCAGAGAATATTTCTGATATTATACAGTACTGAGAGGGTGTTCTTTTATTTTCTTAATGTCCAGGTGAAAAGCAAAGCTCAGTTCTCTCTGCTCTCTTCGTGGAACTCCTCAATGCCCTATTCCAGGCGTGATTCTTTCATAAGCTTTTACTTGAAAGCGGAGTGGTGAGCAACACTAATTTCAAGAATAACTGGATGGTTTGGTCCCTGAGTCATCTTCTTGAGAGCCCATACTCTGGAAGGGAGAGAATTATTTCTTTTCAAAAACAGGTCTGAAGGTTTATCTTTGAGACAGACAGTTCTTTGAAGCTAACAGGTATGAAAATAAAGTGCATATAAAATAACATGCACTTCCTTTTTGTTTTTAAGCATGATGTTTATGCATGTATTAATAATATGTAATTATAAACACTGTAAATACTGACATTCAGTGCAACATACTCACTGCACTGAATCTCTTACATACTCTTACGTGACATTAAATCAATTACCTTCTGCACAAACTGAGGGTTCACAGTGATCTCTTGATCCATGGCTTTCAGTCGTTCATCAAGCTCTATACATTTCAGCATCTTAAAATATATATATATATTAAGTTGATTACTTTTTCCAGCTTGTACATGATCTTCAAGATATTTCATGTCTGTGCTATGCAGAACCAACAACCTTTCCCATCACAAAAGTTTCACGTCAAAATGTTCTCATCCCTCATCTCCCAAACAAAAGCAGCAGACCATTTTTTATTCCCTTATTTTAATCCACGTCTTCCTAACGAACCTTTTCAAGGCCACTGATAGACAGTCCCAGGAGGGTCAACCACCTCAACCTATAGGCAGGTTATTGACAGACAGTGGAAGTGGCTTGAAATCTAAAGCTCTAGAAACAATCTTTCTAATCTATTCAATTCAAGAAACTTCACATCACCAACATTAAGCTGTCAGTCTTCTGAAACTTCTCAGGCTGTACAGAAAATACAACAGGGAACACACTGACAGTAATTGACTTATCAATCTAAAACCTTTAAATGCCAGTACTATGGAGGTGTGAAACAGTCAAATAGTGATTCAAGGTTCTCAGTCTCCATGTGTAAGTTACCTACACTGGCTTCTCCCAGCAGTTCTCTGATTATAGACTAAGGTTCTTCAGTAGGAATTGCAAAAGCAGTTACTATTTTAAAGATTTACCTCCTGATCAATGTTATGAAGCATAGCAGGATTGTTATATTTTTCAGGATTATCATGGAAACAGACCATACCATCTTTCTGATTAATACTTGCAAAGATTTCACCATCTTCTATCTGAAATGAGAGAGGGTTTAATGTAAGGTATCACTAAGAACAGAATTTCAGGTAACTACAACACACAGACTCCTTGTGGAATCATCTTTAACTTGTTTGGGTTTCATATCCTAACAGCTTCCTGAAGACAAATGATACTCTCTGCCTAAGATAAGGCATGCATCTTTTAAAACTTTTTTTGAGAACAATCTGAACACCACAGCAGACTGACAGTATTTCCTTCGCCCTGAAAAATAATGGTTCTTCAGCCATTCAGCACATGCACTGCCCATCTAAACACTTAAAGATGTCTCACATTGGATCAATTTTTAAATTAGGATAGTTTAGCCAAGTCAAGTCTTACCATGTGGAGGACGTATTTTTCTGCTTCTTGGGGCCCTGACAACTGCACTCGACTTGCCATATCTTGTAACGACAATGTTAAAAACGTCTGAAATTCAGAAAGTATCAAACCATTAAAACGAGATGTTAAGAACTTTCCCTATCAATCCTCCATGGCCTATGCAATCTTATTTTTGAAGTCCAATGGGAAGAAACAAATGGAACACCTAGTTATTACTTATAAAAGCACCATGAAAGCGGAGTCAGTTCTTCCTCCAAAGATATTAATTTGTTAGTTCAGTCTGCATACATGCACAGTGTAACGGAGTAATGACTCCATCTCTGCAATTCCTTTTTATCCCAGACATAGTCCTGACATGTCCAACCTCTTCCCTCACCTTTTTACATGAATAAGGTGACCTTCCATCCCTTGAATTTCCTTCAAGAGATGCGCGTATTGCATTCCTTCCGAGGTTAGTTCTACTGCAACAGGCATCATTTGAGCTTGTCAAAAGAGAGCTTTCCCCTGATCATCTTTAAGGATTAATCTGATCTCTCAGCTGAAGGAGCATATCACTCCACTGCTTCTGGTTTTTCTTTTACTTCAGACACTTCCAAAATCTGTCCTATTCACTCACTCTTCTCTAATGAAGTAGCCTGTGAAGTTCAGTTTTCCTATTTTTCAAATAGAGACGCAGGTCATTGGGTAGCAGTGCTCGCAACTTTTTTGATTATGTATGAAAATCTCATGGGCAAACCCCTCTAACAGACAGACATATTGAACCACCTTTTAAATAGTACATAAGTAGCCAACTGAATTGGTTTTCTATGTAGAACATTTTAGTCACATTAGTTTCAGAGACACAAATCTCAGTTTTAGTCATGTCTCTATGACATCACCATATTATCATTTTTCTGTGAATTTAATTCATTTCAGAAATACACTCTTTGAGAAAAACTATTCACAATTTCTCAGTAAAACAAAACCCCTACATCTTACCTTGGTTAGCCTCTGAATATTCTTTTTGTAGAGAGATGACAAGCATTGCTTAACCAGCCCCATATTGTTATCCCTTGTGAATGTTTCACTGTGTTTGTTCACGAGATTTCGAAGCTCCGAGGGTTTATTGGTTGAATAAACTTGCGCTAATTCATGGTAAGCATTGCTAAGGGGCTGCAATTAGAAAAGTGAGAGAATCCTCCTTAAAGGACAGCATGTTCAACCAGCTTCACAAAATCTATTCACTGCTTCAACATTAGCAGCCATGCAGTCATAGAACTAAATTTAAGTAGGTCAAGAATCTCATAAAAATACACGATGCCCATACATGGCTTCATGGCAGTGATAGATCCTCATACACTAAATCTGTATTACTGCAATATAAGATTCAGCAAACATCATTCAAGGAACTCTGTGTAACAGTACTAGTTACGGCAGTGCAAGGAAGAGTCTGTGAGCTGACCAGCATACGAAGTAAGCTGAATTCAAGGTAAGTAGCATATTGACTAGTCACTGCCCACCCATTATATTTGTTCTATCCCCTAAGACACTGTCATCCTTGACCACAACGCATCACAGCATGGACAACAGACTTAGATGGTGAAGACTAGTTCACCTGAATTACTTTAAAATGGCAATTGTTTGAGCTTGCTTATTAGTATCGGAAGTTAGAAGATGATCTTTGGAACTCTAAAATTTTGGTCACAAATCAAAAAAGTGTTAAATAAGAACTAACTTTTTAAAGTGTGTTATTTAACTAGGATCAGAACTCTCTTGCTAGCAGTTTTGTCTTTCACCCTACATCTTCTAATCAGAATGCTTACAGACTCCAAACGCGCAGCTTCTTCAGAAGCTTTTACTCTTTATAAAGCTGGAGTTTTGGAACAAACCATTTAGCATTTCATACTTTAGCTGGACGAAGTTACGGGTTGAATGTTTTTACGAGGACATTGCATATTGAAAGCCAAGTGAAATTTGAGTCTTGTTTGAGTTCTATCGTAAAATGCTATCAAGGGATATGCAGTATCAGTGAAGAGAATATTGGTAAGTACTGTTCAACCCTAAAGTTTTTTCAAAGTTAAGGTTAAAAACCTGTATCGCCAATATGAAAAACACAGTTTGTAACAGATGTAGAAGTTGCCAAACAATCTTTAGCTACTGTACACTAGACAGGCAGCAAGAGATTGTACTCCAGCACATTGTGCATTATTTCCTGTGATCTGCAATGTTAAAGCAGCACCATCAAATGAGGGTAGAAAAAAAAAAAATCATTTACAAATTCAGATTTGTTGTTCTATTATTTAGCTGTATTCACAAGACTTACCTTAATGAATCTACCAACTATCTGGGAAGTGTATTTTGGTAGCTGCTGAACTTTGCCAAGTAGTATCAAAGAAACTAGAATATACTTTTTATACGATTCCAACATAATATGACTGACTGCCATGGCTGGAGTAGTTATTGCCTAAGCAAGAAAGAAAGAAATGGAATAGAAATTTAGTGTACTTACTGGTAAATCCTGGTAGCTACCACATTAACAAAAATCTCAGTTTAAAGCTGCATGCAGTAAGGATACAATGACATATGAAATTCACCTTTGAGCATTAAAGCTTAACGAACTTCTGTCAAAATAATCACAAAATGTCCTAAAAAAGTAAATTCTATACAAGCTACTCAAAACATAGCATCTTACAGTGATGCCTACCTTAACATAACCCTGTTTAGATATATACCAAGGAAAGAAGCTTGGATTTGATCTTAAATTGTACTAGAAACCACCTGTAGCTACTTGTTACCAGGGATGATTATACAGTTGCTGTAGAACCTGGATTTACAAAGATCCTTAACAAGGTTTTATAAAGCTATTAAACCATCAGAGCTCATATTTAAGTATGCTGAAAGAGGTCTGCAGAATAGGTAAAAGGAATTTTAGTTTACTGTGATACTGCTAGCTACTCAAGAGCTAACCCTTGTTTACAGAAAAGAAAAATGCCGCACCAGTTTATTTTGCACATTTGACAACATTTCCCTCTCGTACACACACAAAGTTTTCCCAATTCTGCGATTTTCTCTTCTTTCACAAAAAAAGTAAAAGCATCAAATATTGTAATAGCCTTGAAGAAGTGCAACTCCCCTCATAAAATTAGCAAGGTCTTAGCAAAACCACTGGACTATTTTTTCTTTAAGAACACACAATTCTGACTGTCAGCCTGTGAACTGTTTCTATGCTAGCAGTAATAAGCAGGCATCTGAAAAATATTTATAGGGAGATAAATTTAACATCAACCTTTGGGTTGCATAGTTTTATGGTGGAATGGTTACTTGGCTGTTAAGAGACCTTCCTAAAGGAAAACACTCCTAAAGAGTTAGTTTGTTACTTCACTTTATACACTGAAGAATACAATTCAGGCTGTACCGTTCATAGAAGAGCTAACAGTGAATACTAAGCCAAATCAGTTTTTACGTATCGCTATGATGAACACATGCTAAACCAAAACCTATGTGAATGATGAACAGTAGTACAGATCTGTTAGCAGAATTATATCCTTAAGGTTAAGTATGAAAATAATTGGAGGCTGCTTGTACATTACGTTAGGTTTACAGCTTTTATTACTATCCTTGGTGGCAATTCAAAGATGATACGTTCTCTCAGCACTATTACACATGCTACTTTTGCCTTTCAATTGATCACACTTTAGACTTACCATTTTATTTAAAGTTACCTGTTCATAAAAGTAGAGTGCTCTTTCAAAGTTCTTTAGCCCAGTGTATATCATCCCACCATAGTAGTAGTAACATAAAAAGTGCTTCGCATCATATGCCCCATTCTCTTTACAAATATCCATCATGTCCACATCTAGATACGGGAGGGCAGGTTTAAAGCATTTTGCTAACAAACAGAGCTACAAGAAAATAAATCAAGTTTTCATAAATTAGCCACTTCCATTCAAATTTCCATGAGGAAGAAGTTGAAACTAAATTCATAGAATCATAGAACGGTAGAGGTTGTACTATTTAATAAATCTCACTCCTCCAAGAGTGGAAAAACAGTGCATGTCAATAGTGCTGTTACACAAATTATTCATGATATCGTGATACTCTGAACACCCTTAACACAGATTGTGAACTATTATAAATTATCTGAATCCTAAAGAAATTAGACTTTGACAAAGTTGCTTGTAACTTCAGGCATTCCAGACTACCGTGTTGGCAACACTAAATATTGCACTAAACATTCCTGTCCAACCCTAAATCCCAGGAGCCAAGAATGAGACACAAGGGCAAATTCAGGCCAAAGACACCAAGACAAACATGCCTTCTGTCAAACTTGAGCAAACAGTATCTGGATGTTACACTTATACTGCTTAAGACAAGCTGTGTGTGACTTTCAGCTCAGAGAGAAGGGATGCCAAAGAACTTTCAGAAGCTACGAACAAAACCAAAGGATCTGGGGACATGCGCTGAACATTTAAAACAGAAGGGGATTTTATTTCAGTATATCGTATTATTTATTACTTGGGAAAAAAACAGTTAAAAGCCATTTTTACATTGCAGTATGTGAACATGCATTTCCTCAAAGGGTTATAGGTATTTTACAAATGTTTACTCTCATAAAAGGCCCTTATGCTCCCCTTACCTGGCAAAGATCTGCGTGTATTGAGGTCAGCTGGTTTGTGTTCATCTGCATCTTGTCTATGGCTTGTCTGAGAATGCTAATTCCTCGCAGGGGCTGTCAGAAATTACATCTCTTTCAGATAATTTCTCATAGATGGCAGCACATTGGATCTTATGTTGACACTTACAAATGAAAAATAACACTAATTGACAGGTTCCATTAAGTAATACTTAACTTGAGGTTCCCTTTTTGTAGGATACTGCAGTCTCCCAGAAAATAAAATCTTGGCTATACAACTTCTCCTGAACTAAAGTGATCAATTCTGAACCACAAAGCCAACCTCATCAGGAGTACAGTAATTCGTATCGATAAGAAAACCTTTCTTGACTCCATGACACCATCTAAACTCCCACCAAGTAACAAAGGCAAGGCTCTCGCCTTACTCCACTTAGACCAGACTTGATCTCTACTTCTATTTCAGGCTAGATTTCACTAAAGTGGCCTGAAAACGTCAGTATCTTAGCAACAAAAACATTGGTCAAAAACCAAGTTTCCTTCACATTTTAAGGCATTTCATTAAGAGCATTATATAACACTGGTGAGAATAACACTGAAACTAGCATCACTGACTCAACAATGCTAATAATTTTTGCAACCCTCTCCTACTCACGCACACATTGTCTGAAGAATATTCTTGGTGCTACACATCTCCTAGTTTGTGTGAGAGCACATGTTTTTAGGTGACTCTCCCCCCAAAATTTATCTTCTTTACGTTTTTCTTAAAGAAATGTTAAAATCTTGGTTTAGGTTCATTACCTCTTAGTAAACTTAACAAGTAAGGAGCTGCACAAAAATACTTAACGTGAAGTTAGTGGCAAATCTTTATGAATTGAGTAAGACACTGCTAACATCCCCTTTAAGAGCTTGGATGTGTAAGTAGCTTATTTGTACTAGATACTTGCTTACCTGTTTTCTCTCCACAAGGGCATTTGTTAACTGGTGGCACAGGCCAGCAACTAAATACAGTAAAAAACAAACAAAAAACCAAACACAGTGAAAAATCAATAACACCAAACTATCCAAAAATACATAAAGTCTGAAAGTAAGCTTAACTTACAAGTGTCTGTTGCATATCTAATGTGTTCCCCATTACAAGTGCTGATAAAAAGCTGCACCTGTGAGAATAACGTTTCGAAGTCAGGGATGCTGGGCATAGAAAACTTGACAAACCTAAAACAAGCAAACAAACAAACAAAAAAAAAGTTTAACACTTAACAATGAAGATGAAGCTTTTTTATTAACCTCCAAATGTCAAGTCTCTGTAAGATACATGTAGATGCTTGCAAACAGATCTGAAGTGTGTATGACAGATGGCATATGATTTCACCAGGAGCTGCACAACATTCGAAAATACGCTTTCCACGCACACCCCCATTCTCAGTCTAGTGCAAGCCACAATTTAGAACAAACTATGGTGAACAAAGATCACTTCATCTGGTACAATAGCTACAATCATAATAGAAACACTGGCTAAGGATGATGAATTGTAATACTCAGCCACACAACTTCTCTGGACACTTCTGCCTATCCTACATCCACCTCCTCCTTGAATGTGCTCAAGATTTCTCAACTATTGAATTATTGGACGTGTATCTCTTGATAGGAGCTCTTTCTCTTCACTTCCAGTTTCTCTCCATCTCGAGCAGTTGCGTAGCACCCTGCCACCTTGCACATTGCTTCTTCTGTAAGGTGAACTATGATTATGCTCATCTGAGGGCAATGAAAACTCTAGCTAAGCCTCCCAGAAACGTCATGAAACATACAGAAAAAACTGTTTAATGCTGTTGGAAGGTATGCAACCCTGCCCATACTGCAGTTGCTATACACTGTAATATGCAGTTCAAACCTACCTAGGTCATGAACTATCCTTCCCCACAAGGCTTATGACCGTCCAGGTTACACGCTGTCTCTGTCTCCCTTCCCTGTCTCTTCAGAGTCTTATTCTACCAGCGCAGGAGTATGCCATGTCACACTTCTAGCCAGGAGAGCTTTCCTATACACTCCACTGATACCATCTCTTCAAATAATACATTTTACATATTATTTCTTATAAACAGTTATCTTCTTCCTCTACCTGTTTTAACGACTGTTTACATACACCCCACAATACGATTCCTCTGCTAACACAGTACTAATGCCCTGCTTTTCGCAAATTCCATAATGCATTTTTATGAGATGCTACAGAATTGTCATATTAAGTGCATTATCTCTATGTATTACAGTCATTTTGTTTCAAAAGGATAATAGAATAAATCTCTTTAAAAGAGAACTTTAATAGTAGAACCTGTAGATGCTTCGCTTGTGGTTAGGTATAGCTAGAAACAATAGTTTGAGCTTCAGGACCAAACATCTTTACCCCTTACCTCAGCATCACCAAGGCAATTCAAGTTTATCTTAAACTACAGACAGCCACAAGAGCCTCAATGCTGTCTAGAGACAAATACCCAAGAACTATGATAAGAACCTATGCTTCACTGGAGAAGAAAAAAAAAAAAAAAAACCACACCACAAAAAACAAACGGTGTTGCTTCATGCTTACAGTTCAGCACACTTATGCCCTGCCAATCAAGTTTTAAAAGTTAGTTCTATACCTTTTTGCAGAACACATATAAAAAAAATACTTAAAAGACATAAACAAGAGAAATAGATACAGCCTTAAGGAAAACAACCCCTCAATATTACCATTTGACAGTAATGGCATTTACAAGCTCCAGAGGTTTTTTTTTTCTTTTGGAAATACAAATGTGCCTTGGTATTTTTATTAATAAAACATGCATCACTGAAGGAAACTAAGCACCGTTCTAAGAAATGCAGATTGAAAGCATTAATGTCCAAAAGAAAAACATTTGGTTGACAATTCAGTATGCTGCTTGAAGTTTTAATACTAAGCTATTTGTTTAAAAGAAAGGCACACTTACAAGACAGCAAGAACACCTAATGAGTGTTCCTGCACATCCAGGGCACCAAGCACCGTATCCAGATGGGAAAGATTTTTTGCTAGCAGTTCTCCGCTTTTATTGATCAGTTCACAAAGCTGGGTCATTTGCCCTGAAATACAAAGCATCATTGTCAAACTCTAATTAGAGAACACTCATGCATTCCCAGCCTTCTTGCTTACACCTTCCTTCCCTCTATAACCTGAGGAAAAAGTAGCACCACCCAGAGAATTTACTTTTCTTTAACACAACAAGCATTCATTTTTAACAAATGAGGTACCCACCACATGTTTCTTACAAGGTGGCAGCTAAGCTTCTGGCCTTTGGGACTGCAAAGGAGGCCCCCAGAACACAAACACAACATGAAAAGTGGCATCAGCTCACCTCAGTAGAGATGGGGCTTCAGGGTCTTGTATCAACGCCAGGCTCCCTCTAAGCCAAGTCTACAAAACTTTGACCAGTGTACCGTGATGCCAAATTTTGCCTCATGTGGGTCAATTTATCTGCACTTGTGCCTTCTAGGCATTACGGGAAGAAACAAAACCAAAACAGTATAAAAAATAGTGTCCTCCTCTTTCTAAAACATCCAGTACCAGAGCTTGTTCCTTGCTGCTTCTCAAGTGCCCTATCCGCTTTTCAGGTCTGCTCATAAGTGTTTTTTTTGGAAGTAGATATTAACATTACAACTAGAGCACCTACAACAAAAGGACTTAAATCTCTGTTCTTAAATTTACTTTGCATAATGAAATCTACAATGTCATTCTATTTGTTGTGAGCCACGAGCACAGCATGAAAGGCAACTATTTTGTATTAGGAAGGTATAGTACGCCTGAAAAACCTTACAAAGGAAGCAGACCAATTATCACGAACTGCTTTCAAACTCTTCCTCCCCGCACAATTACTTGAATCAAAACTAGGCCTTTCTGAAGCGCAGTATTGTTTCAACGTTCAATTCATGCAGATTAGGGAGAGAAAACAGGTTCTCTCACCCTCACAAAAATCTTTGTAAAATGAAAGACAGTGCCTCTATTTACAGAGATTTACACTATCCTCAGTGCTCTGGCCTTTTCCTTTGAAAAAGAAAACCTGGGAAGCCCTAACAATGAAATGTTAGCTTTGAAGTAAGAGGGATCAAAAGTTCCAAATGGGGGACCAGAACCCAGGAACTCCAGAAACCCATCCCCAAGACCGCGCTCTCCATATGGAATTAATACTCCAGGCATAAGCATGGAAAGGAACAGGGCTTGTAAAAGGCTCTGTGGCTTGATAACGGTATTCAGGCATTGCAAAACTTTAGTTCTGCTGTCCTCCCTAGTAGAGAAATCCACCCATTCTACAGCTATCATCTACCATTCCCCTTAACAACAAAGCAAAAAACCACCCCAACCACCCTCTACCCACAAACACACTTTGAACAACTTACAGCATAAGTAGAAATACCCATACCAGGCCCAACCAAATGTCCGTTTATGTTACCTCCCAGGCAGCCAAATGCTGATAACCAGAAAGCAACACAAGCACACAGACTTCTGTGTGCTCTCACAACGTCCAGCTGCCTGTCTGGTGCCTGGATTTACTTTCTCACAGAGAAAGTCTACCCGGCTCATCCCTAATGGGTGAGCATCCTTAGGGTCAACCAGCCCCCCCTTCAACCTTACGCGTCCACAAAACCTTGTGGTAAGAAATTCTCCAGCTAAACTACATGTGTACAAAGTATCACCTTTCATCTGGTTTGTACCCACACCTTGTGGGTATAATTTGTCTCTTGTATCTGATATCCCCAGTAAAAACGCTCTGTATTTAATAAGTTAAACCAAAGTAAGAGAAAAGTTGAAGCTCCACCCAAAAGTAAAGCCTGGGGCCACAGAGGAAAGCATCAATTTCTGATCAGTTCCAGGGAGCAAACGTCCCCCACAGAGCAACACTCAGACAAAAAGTTCAACACCTAGGAAACGCTGTGCCCACAGACAGGAAAATCAGGAGCGTGGCAATGAAACCCAGGAATTCCAACTGGGGTTATTGAAACGTTTTCTGAACGTTTGCTTACGGCAACTCTGACGGGCAGCCTGCAGCCCCCTGTCACACACTTCTGGGGCAAGGCGGGACTCTCCTGTCCCTGCTCTATCTTGTCCCCAGGAGCCAAGGCTCCTGAGATGTGTTTCAGAACAGAGATGCCACCGCCCGCACGGTCACCAGTTAGGGGCCAGGCCGGGCTGTACAACCCCAGTTAAAGTCCCTGCGCTGCCCGCTCCTCCCCTCTGATGTTCCACCGCCGGTGCCGGCTTCACGCCGCTCACCCGGGGCCTCCGGCGCTACCGTGCCGCTGCCCGGGGGAGGAGCGGGGAGCGCCGCGACGGGCACAGCCGCCCCCTCGCAGGCCCCGGCGCCCCCGGGCGCGGCCGCCGTGGGGCAGCTGGGAGGGTCGCGCTGAGGTGGCTGCTGCGGATGGGTCCTGCCGGGGGTCCGAGGGCTCTGCTTGGATGGACCCCAGCTCTTTGGGCTGGCGGGGCTGGGTTTGGTGTCCCCCACTGGAAGCGGTGGTTAGGTTTAAAGCCCCTCTGCAGGCTGACCCTGGAGCTGAGGTGTGCGGGGAAGGGTTTATGTCCACCTGAGGCCGCGGACTGCACGGCGCCGCTAAGGCAGGAAGCAGTTTGATGTGCTTCTGGTATGTCTGACCATCAGTCTGCCCAGCCCTCGAACTTGAATTTGTTGGCTAACATTAACCAAATTGAGTAGAGAGCTCGTAGAGCTGAAAGATGCGCTTTCCACAGCGCTGGTGAAAGAGGCGGTTGGTTGGGTGGCAGCAGCAGGCCTCTCCAGGGCTGCGGTGAAGGGATGGCTGAAGGGGCTCTCCCCAGGCCCGGTGGGCACCGGTGCCGGGCATCTCCTAGCCTCCGGAGAAGCCTTGCGCAGCTCCCACAGGGCCTGGGCATCTCCCAGCCTCCGGAGAAGCCTTGCACAGCTCCCGCCAAAGCGCTGGGGCACTCTATGGGGAGTGCGGGAGCCCATCATTCCCTCCGCTGTTGCCCTTGATGGCAAACTGCCTGCAGTTTTCTTGTGCACGTTTTGTGCTGTTGGTGGTTTTCTTCTCTTTTATTATTTTTATTAAAGAGTACTTTCCACTTAAAAGAGCCTAGAACTCTGATCCTTCAAATAATTTTAATTCAAAGGCTGAATAAAACCTTTGGTTTGTGAGTGTTCACTGGTTCAGGCCCTTTGGTTGTAAGCACTTTTTTGCTGTCTCCTTTTCGTGCTCTACCAAATACTTCCTGTATGGCCTCAAGTGAGTCCCATTATCATTTACAACATGAAGGAACAGCAGCTCTGTGGCAGAGCTATGGTAAACCTTAAATGCAATATTGTAAAACAAACCACTGTGTTCTGACAATATTTGGTCTGTTCATTTCACAGTTATGTTCAAGGATTTCAGCAGTTTTTTAATGTGGACTCGGTTTACTGATAAATTACTTTCGCAGTGGGCGTGCAGGAGGAAGCTAGCTTTGGGTTCAAGCCTTACTCTGAGTGCTATGCTCCAATAGTGGGTGCATAGATTCAGGGTCAAACGTTTATTTTTGGTTCTTCTAAAAAGACCCCAAAACCCTAATGTAGTTGATCAAGTTTTTTATTCCTGTGGCCTCCCATCCTTAGGCACATGTGTGTGTAGAGCTGCTTTAGGGCCTTTTGGCAGCATGTGCAGTCTGATGATTGAGGTCCTGCATTAGCAGCTTCAAATGAAAGGTCATAAACTCTAATATCACCCAGCCTGTCCTCCTTTCTCTGGAGCTGCACAGCCTTGGACAGGATATTTCTAGAATCTAATTGTGTCAGAATGGAAGTGCTCGTGTTAGCAAACCATGTGACAAAGGGAGAGAAGCAAGGATGTTACGTACTTAAAAATCAGAGTTGCTGGGTTTTTTTTTCCCCAGGTTCTTTCAATGAGGAAGGCTGTCTCTGCTTCTTTCTTCTAGATTTTTTCCCTGTTGGCTGCCAGAGATCATATTTGTTTATGCTGAAAATCTGTTTGGGAAGGTTACAATATCCATACAGTTACTGTGGTCTTACAGAACTGAGGTTGGAGTCCAGCTCAGGACAGCAGAGAGAAACACATTTCAAACATTCAGGTTCTGGCCTGGTTTATTCCTTCACTTTCAGTTTGTTTTCATTTCTGTCTAAATTTGCCAACAGGATTTTTGCTGCTTGGCTTCATTTATAGAAAGGTGAATGCTTTCAGACCTTTTTCTCCGTAAGTATTAGCAGTCACAATGTATGTTGTTGTTAGGAGGTCTCCAGCAGTAAGGCTGTTCACGCAGTAAGGACGGTTAGGTGCTGTTTCTGAAGCTCCTCTTTCATTGCTAGGTAGGGGAAGGATGGAGCAGATTGAGAATAAATAGTACTCTTGGTGATTTATGACCTCTGCCCATAATGAGGGTGAGAGACCACCCTTGGACCACAGAGCAGAGCTCCAAGCCTTGCTGTGGACTAGACCCGTTGGAATAGTGACAATACTGATCACTGTCATGGCAAAACACAGGATAGAAACTGTCCCTGTCTTTGCTAGGTGGGATGCAAAAAGAGATGTTAGAGCCTGTGACAGAGGTGCATTTGTAAGTGTGGGGTTCTTGCAGAGTCAGGTGGTTGTTGGAGGACATGCCTTCTAGCAGGGTGCCTTTGCTCCGAGCCTCCCATGTGCTGTGGCTGCAGCACTGCTCTCTCCTGCTTTGGGGCCGTGGCCATCTGCTCGCACGTGAGGTCACTCAGCTGCATTTGGCATAGAGGGCTCTCCATGTTGGTGGGTTGCAGGAGTTGCGGTGTTGGGGGCAGAGCAGAGGTACCTCACGGCTGATGTGTGAGACTTGAGGAGGGTGAGTCGTGTTAGTCCAGAAAATGTGCACTCCTCATGCTACCTGAGCTGTTTACATGGACTATTTACCAGTGCTCTCTAGTATGGTTTTGAGATTTGGGTACTGATCAAGACTGCAGTTTTTTCATTCTCGAAGTGTAGCTGCTTTGATTCATTGTTCCAAATGAAATCCTGAGACCTTTCCAAAGTGGAGTGCTTGAAAGAGGTAGAGCATGGGAAAAGAGGACAGAGAAAAGGAAATATTTGATAATTAATACTGTTCTGAAGCAATTTTGTCTTACTGCGGGTGTCATGTACCTCCACTGCATGTGCCTCCCAGTGTGAACTCAAATAGCAGCTGGTGACTTCAGTTCTCTTTTGTCTAAAAATACACCAGCAGACATGTTTTGCTCTGTATTTTGTAGGTGGTTCTGGCAGAAGGAAAAGAGAAAGCCTTATGTGAAATTTATGGAGGCAAATTATCCACCTGGGTTCAGTTATGAAGATTTTGGGCCACTGTTTACAGCAGAATTCTTTGATCCCAACCAGTGGGCAGATATTCTGAATGCTTCGGGTGCAAAATATGTTGTCTTAACTTCAAAACATCATGAAGGTAAGGGAGAGGCTTGTGAATGTTAGTAATTGTTGCATTTCTGTCAACAGAATAAAAATCCAGGTGACACTCCTGCCGCTGAGAGAGACACAGAAAGCCAGGCAGGCTTACCTGCCCCAACCCAGCCAAAGAGGAAACAAACCACCCAAGAAATGTGTGTGCATTTCCTGACTCTTACACAAAAGCTATGGCCATGAAGCTTGCATAGAAAGAAAAACAGATTGTGCCGTTGTTCTGTTGCTGTAGGTAAGACAGCCTAAAGCAGTGGGGGCAGCTGAGCTTCCTGCAGTAGCCATAGTTTATTTTTTGCTGTTGTGCAATTTATTGCTCAAGGAACCACAGAAGTGAATTCTGCACTGTTCAACATATGGAGAGCTGCTGTGTACAGGCAGTTAACGAGCTTCATAGGTTTCTTAGCGGGGGAATTTAGGAGTTCGTTCCAGGAGCCAACTTCAGAGTTAAAAACGTACAAAGGGTATAGCTCTTCCTGATGCAGTGCATAGAAGCCAAAACCTTCAACCAGGTCTGTAACTTTACAGGTATGATTGATTTTTGGCACTGTAATTGTAAGATGCTTTGCAGAGAAAAGTAAAGAAAAAGAAAGCGGTTGGAAGGAGATATGGTAGCAAAGAAAGTATAAAATACTAAGATGCGATACGACAGTACATCTAGTGAGTGTTGTTGGTCTTTGGGGAGATGTGGGTTCAAGACTGGCAACTCGTAACTTGTGAATTTTAATCTCAGCTCCGACACATAAAATCTCGATCTTGATGATGCCTGTGGCATAATTCCCAGTGACTTCAAAAGGAACATGATTCATTTAGTCTGTCCTATAGCCTTGGGCATGAATTTTTAGCTTGTTTGTCTAGTTGATACAATTACACATATCCAGTTCACAAAAATATTGCAAGATTTATTAGGCAATGTGTATAAAGCAGTTTGAAGGTGCGAGTAGAGCTCCTGTGGCAGTGGTCTAAGTCTGCAGTGCAGTAGTGTTTGTAAGTGCTTGTGCTGGATTGCTGGATGTCTGGAACGTTAAATCCCTCCTGATATTTAACACTGATATTTGAAAAGCTCTTTCAGGAGTTTTTGCACTCTGCTTGTATACATGTACTAAGTAGTTGATTGAGCTGTTATAAATCTCAAGACAAATGAAAAGTGAATGTTTGCATAAGATGTAAACAGAAGGGAGGAGAACAGTCTTTGAGTGCAAATGATAGCTTGTGCATTCTACAACTGAGAAAGCATTTTGTCTTCCAACTGTTGAATGTGTATTCACAGTTCACATTTGATGCATTCAGCAGAAATGTACATGCCTTGAAAGTTGCTTTATTTTTGGTTAATTTAATTGGGACATTTGAATGGAGTGAATAATTAAGGAAAAGGAATAATTATCCTAAGCATTACAGAACTGAAAAATATAAATGCATATGTGTATGTATCAAAAAAAAAATACATAAACATGTCTGGCATGGTGTTCTGATGTTATGACTACTATCATTGTGCATAAATGGATTATAGGCATACTTTATACCACGATAACAATATTATTACATAGATGACTTTTATTATTTTATATTTATTTTTTGCGAAACACTTGTACACTACTTTCCAGAAAGAGGGATTAGAACTTCCCCTCTTCTGCTTCCCTTTCTTATCCTTCAATTTTTCTCTTTTCAGGCTTTACTTTGTGGGGGTCCAAATATTCTTGGAACTGGAATGCTGTTGATATGGGACCAAAACGAGATCTTGTGGCTGAACTGGCAACATCTGTTCGAAACAGGACTGACTTGCGTTTTGGGTTGTATCATTCCCTGTTTGAATGGTTTAATCCTCTCTTCCTTGAGGATGCCACCAATGCCTTTAAGACAAGAAAGTTTCCAACCAGTAAATCGTTACCAGAACTTTATGAAATTGTGACCAAGTACCAGCCAGAAATAATTTGGTCTGATGGGAATGGAAATGCGCCAGATACTTACTGGAACAGCACGGGTTTCTTGGCTTGGCTGTATAATGACAGGTACATAATGGTGCTGGTTTAGCTCCTTATCTGAAATGCTGCTCTGTGTCTAGTTTGTCTCACTTTCTGTACATTTTGTGGAACTCACTACCTCTACTTATGAGAACTTAACTAAATACTAATTTTGCTGAAATACAGAATCTAGGTCTGTATTTCTAGAACTATCAAAGCTTGCTTTAGAAAAAGACTTTTTTTTTTTTTTTTGGACCACATTTGCAAATTAGTCAGTTAAGATGGTATTGGCTATTCTACCTAATCATATTCTTCCCTAGGTATTGTCTACTGAACAAACAAACGGGATAGCAGGATAATTTGAGAATATGTGTACATTGTTGTCATCACAGACTGAACATCCGGCAGGAGATGTCAAGTGCAGGCTGATTTCTGGCAGACTTCCTGTGAAAGCCTGGAGCATATTTCCCTAAGAAATGCCAATTTGGACCTTTTACTAGCAAAGGATGAGAGTAGGATTCCTGAAATTGCACTTAATCTAATTGTAATAAAAATGCAGAAGTCATTCTGAATGTTAGTTTCTGTGAGGGATGTGGGTGGAAGGATTACACTGGCTGTGACTGCATTTTATAGAATATTCACCAAAATTTCTCTGTTTCTAGTCCAGTCCAGGACACAGTTGTGACCAATGACCGCTGGGGAGTTGGCAGCATCTGTACGCATGGTGGCTTCTACACTTGTAGTGACCGTTATAACCCTGGCCACCTCCTGCCTCACAAGTGGGAGAACTGTATGACTATTGACAAAAAGTCATGGGGCTACAGGAGGAACGCACAGCTTGACGATTACCTTACAATTGAGGACTTGGTGAAGGTACAGTGGGGCAAAGGAGTTGCCTGCAACTTCTGATTCTCCCTCCTGATTATTGTATTATGCTATATAACATTTCAATTATGTATCTATTGTTATAAAAAATATTATTTTAATTGAATAATGAATCGATGAAATAATAAATCATTTTGTTCATTTGCAGCCTAACACTGGCAGGATGGAATATCCATGTAATTCTCATTAATTTCATAGAAATAACTAAGAGAAAAATTATCTAGTAAAAATTCAGTCAGTTTCTTAGAAGCTGTTTCCCCTGTGAGCAACTGGCCAAGGACTGTTCTGGATAGTCCCATAATAACCTTTTCTACTAAGTTTTTCTGGTAATTGCACCTGTAATTGATGAGAAGTAAACAGTTGCAGTTTCACAGTTCCTGTTTAGGAATGCCTGATTGAAGGCTACATCTTTTCTCTCTTCCAGCTAGAAACAGTTTATAACTCTTAACAGTCTTTACTTTGTAGCAAGAAACTTTCCTTTCATCCCGCTTCATTTAAACAAAAAACCCCAACACACTTACTACAGACATACCGGTAAACACAAGCAGATGCAGACAGCTGATGTTAATAAAACATAGATTCCCTTTGCTAGTCTAAGGTATTTTAAAAAGATTTGAAGCTTTGGAAAACTGAATGAAAGGAAGACTGATCAGTCTTTCCGATAAATGCATTTAATAGCAAAATTCAGCTAGTGAGGGGAATATTGTTTGTTATTGTTGCTTAATCCAAATCTGTTCCTAGTACTGTCCTTGAGAAAGATAATTTCAAATTGAAGTAAACTCCTCTCAGAGGCAGAAGGTGTAAATTCATTGAGTAGCCTGTCTTCAGCTGTCTGTTCCTCAGACTTGTGCAGCTCAGTCCATGATCTCTGGAGGGCAGCGTGGATGTGAACACAAATATTGATGGACTCTCTAGAAGGCTTCCTTGTCTTTTTACAGATGTCTCCGTAAAATAGGGAGAGGAAGAAGGAGTAGGTTGCCTCTCTCAGCTTCAGTAAAAACAAAGTGGTATCTATTAGCCTTATTCTCCTTTTGTGCAGAGAAATCAGCTATCCCATTCTATCAGTAAAACTCTCATGAAATCCTGCAGAAGTCAAAATGTTAAAATGTTGTAGGATCTGATTCTTATGTAGGTTCAGCCAGATATATTGGTGCAAAAATGTATTTTGAACTGTTTTCTGCCATAAAAAAAATGATAGCAGAGTTTTTGTTTGATGGGAGCTTAAATTTTGTATTGACTGTCGGGATGAACCCCAAAGTCTAAATATGCAGCAGTAACATAACTTTTCAGTTAATCATTCTCAAGCAGTATGGCAGACTTCAGAAAGTACTTCAAATGTATGATTTCATTAGCTGTAACCATATGCTCTGTGTATGTGTTTAAAAACATTTCAGCAACTTGTAGAAACAGTGTCTTGTGGAGGAAATCTCTTGATGAATATCGGGCCCGCTCACGATGGTCGCATTGCTGTTATATTTGAGGAACGTCTGAGGCAGATGGGTGCCTGGCTGAAAGTCAATGGGGAAGCCATCTATGGAACAAAACCATGGAGAGCACAGAATGACACGGTCACACCAGAAGTATGGTAAGGCTATTGAATCAAAATCTAGGCTGTGTAAAGCAGCAGCAGTGTATGTGGAACTTTTAAATTCTTAATGACTTGCTGCTATGGGAATCACCAGCTTTGTTTTGTGTGCTGTGAAAAAAATAACGCTTTTGTCAATTTGAGTAACTGCATATAAAAGTGTGTATAAAAACGTAGGTAGATGATGGGTGTCAGAGACCATAGTTTTGGGATGATGCTGAGGCTGAAGGGAAGGTTGCAAGCATGTCTGTCCTTAGTGACCGTGTGCTTCTCAGTGTAGCTGGCAACAGCAACTATAAAGAAAAATTATAAATCTGGAAATATAAAACTGCTATGAAGTGTTTATCTGTACAAAGGAATACTTGATGTCACTCTTTAGAGAGAAAGAGGGGAAAGTAAGAAACTAGAAATCAGTCTAGCGTATTCTGCATTTCTTTTTAAGGTAAAAATGCATGGGACGATAACAGCAATTACTTGGTCACTAAATTCAGCCAGTCTCTGGACTCTCCTCATATGGGGCCTTTGTGCCTCATAGCTGCTGTAATGCCTTAATGATCCATCAGGGTTTTGGTCTTGACCCTCTTCTCTGCCTCAGTGGGCCTTTTTTACTCCTGTTCCCAGAAAGATTTGGCTATCTGGCTTTAGCCTTGAAATGCTGAACTGTTGACTGTTCAGTAAAACCACTTCCAAGAGCAATAAAAAGTTGTAACTAAATGAAGGAAGGAGGGAGGAATGTTTCAAGTGTATGCCACAAGATTTCTAAGGACATACTGTAGATAATATCTGCTGAAACGAAACTTTTTAAAAACTAGCTATGCAAGGTGGAAGCTTTATTGTGGCACATACTCTTACTATTTTTTTGGTAGAATGTATGTATGTTTGTGTAGAGATGTGAATTACCATATTTTTCTGAATATAACCCAGCATTATCTGTTAATGATTCCCCTGCCCTGCAAGCACCTTCTTCCTATATGGCTGTGCAGCAGCGAGTTGTTAGGTGCTTGCTGAAGTTACTACAGACGTTTACCTCTGAATTCAGTTCTTTAATACTCATGATTACGTCTAGTTTGTTGGAACATATTTTCAAGGAACAGTACTTTAATAAAGGGTATAAATTGTCTGAAAAGATGGTTACGTGTGCGAAAATGTAATTAATGTCAGCTTTTCAAATCCCTTTTTCCAGTCTTGAAAGCACTCTATGTATCACTTCAGAAAATTTACAAGGAAAAACTGACGTGCCTTTCTGTTCCCCATTCCCAACCAGGTACACTTTCAGCCCTGAAGAAGGCAAAGTTAATGCTGTCTTCCTCAACTGGCCAGTCTCTGGGACTCTGGAACTTGGTGAGCCACAGGCTAAGCTTGGAGAAACGCAGGTAAAAGACAGCACCCCTCCAGCACCTCCACTTCCCCCCTTTCCCTTTAGAACAATGAAGCTTTTAACACACAGAGTGAGAAATGAACATACTCTGAAGAAAAATGCCTCTAGGATTTATCATGTTCCATCATGTTTATTTTAGTTTGTGGTATCTTTGGGAATGCATAGCTCTTGGGACAGAGTATGTTGGAAGAGACCCAGCAAAATGTTTTTGTTCTGGGACCTCCTTGCCATAGTCCTCCCAGTGGGATGTTCTTCTCCAACAAACAAAAGTTAGACTGAATTGTTGCTGGGCTGTGTTTTAGCTTGCAAACTAAGGATCATAAAAAGAGGCCAAGTAGCAGGGAAAAGAACTGTGCCACCCTGCTTGTTTCCCTATGTAGACTAACTCGGTATGACTGACCTTTCGTTATAAATAGCCATTCTCATGACTGTGGTGATACTGTAATTGCTGTAACGGTGCACTAGTTTCAAGTCAAAGCCTTGCACAAAAGGAAAGCACGCAAGTTTTTGTTGCCTAGGAAGGCTAAATAGTAAGTCAGTATGACCCTAGATGTGTGTCTTACAGCAAGTGGTGGTCAGAAGTTGAGGACACTGATGTTACCTGCACTAGCAAGTAGTGTAACCCAATGGAAGTAGATTTATAGAGTGGAACAGCTGGTGCTCGGGACTAGATATCCACACTGTGCATTTAAGGTGGGGTTTCACTTTGCCTTAGCTCTGTTCTGGTCTCGTGCATTGGATGTCTACTAGCTGCTGAAATGCATTAAGGGTGTTTCTGGACTGCCTCTTCTGGTCTAGTTCCCTATGAAAATAAACTGATTAGTGCCAAGACAGCTCTGTGATAAGGAAGAAAGAAAAATTTCAGAAGTGATGAAGATGCATCTTGAATTTTGGAGAGGCATCTAGACTGTACATGCACAAGAAGTAATGTTCGTCAGTGGTAGAGACTGGTCTTCAGCTGCTCCACTATTTTCAGCATTTCATCAGCTGGTATAATTCTCACCATAAAACCTATTTGTTTGGTTTTAGTGGAGGGGTTCTTCAGGTCAGCTTTGTTTGAGATATCTGGCTGTCCTCTGTAAGAAACAGTGATGCTCATCCTAGACTGCAAGTTCCACCATGGGAAACGGGCATTTCAGAAATAGGTGATATAAAGCTGCATACGGTGGCACGTAGGTCCCTGTTTAGACCCAAATCCTATCCCAAATACTTCTGAAAAGTGTTTATGTGCCTTCTATGGCCCTAAATACTTCTCCAGACCCAAGCTTTATTACCTACATATCTACTTTGCAAGTATGTTTGTATTACCTTTAATAGTCATTCATTTGGTTGGTATTTGGCATTTAAGGATAACTGGATAGTAAGGTAGCTATGGATCGACATTTCTTTTGTCAATATTGCAATTATACACACTTTGAAAAGGAACTAATTTTAATTAATTAAAAATCTAATTTTAGTGTATGTTTCTATCGCAGGTGACGCTGGTTGGCTACAAGGAACTGCTGAAATGGGTTGCACTGGGAGAAAAGGGAATTGTTATAGCTCTACCTCAATTAAGTCCTAAGGAATTGCCATGTCAGTGGGGCTGGACTTTACAACTGACTGACATAAACTGAGCCATATGGTGCTGGGGCCTTGGGTAGTATGGAATGCTGATGTTTTGCCCAGTTTCTCATCACTGGTTTCTAACTCTTTCTTGCTTGACTGAGAAACATCAGTAATTTCACTTTTTTCATGAAAGGTGGGTTATTGAAGGATGGAATGAACCTCACATGAAATCTAGCACTAGATAGTTGAATTTCTGCATACAGTTTGGTTCTTTGAACTTGTGTGAAAAACTGAGCATCTACCTTGACCTCTCCACTCTTAATCAGTTTCTTGCCAAGTTATGTGAAGAATGGGGTGGGAAAAACAGAGGCACTAGATTTTTAAAGCCATGAGAAAAAAAGCTAGCTCATGCCAGTGTCCAAATGCATGTAAGTCAGATTTCTTACATTAAAAAAAGATATACAACTTCTACAAAACCATACGCTAAAAACTGTCAGTTTTATAGAAAAGAATAGACTTTTTCTAGTTGTGTGCAACAACTGGCAGCTTCAGCGGAGTGGGGTAACGGAGCTGCAAGAACAGTCCTATAAGGGTCAGGAATTTATCACAAATGCACCAAGGCAATGCCTCTTCCTATCTTCATTTCTCATCATGAAAATCATTGTTACATGTTCCTAGTCTTGAGTAATTCTATCCATGATTGGGATACAGGTAAAGTGGGAGGGTGGTTTTGCTGTTTTGTGTAACTTTACATAGTTAAAGCTGACTCTTGTTTACAGCCATTATTTTTACACAGTTACCAGAGTGCCTTCTAGACTATTAAACAAAACACATACTTCAATGACTATTTTTTTTTTTTTTAAAAAAAAAAAGACATAATCATGAGTTGCTAGGCATGCTCAACTTTGGCAGAGCAACAATATTTTAAGCAGAGGGGAGACTGCATCTAACTTGAAAAATTCCCAAACACATAGTGTCAGATTTGTAGGGACAGACCTGCAGTGTGAAGTGTGCAAAGAGGGTGAGGTACAGGACAACAAAAAGCATGACTCATTTCAGTATAGAGACCAAAGGTTTCTTTTTCCTGTGTTAAGTGCAAAACTATTATTAAGTTAAACTTGCTTTTTCAATGACGTTGATTTTAAATGATGAGCCAGATGAGATTATTGCCTTTCCTGCTAGTAATGTTAACACACAAATTTTACATTAAAATATTTTATTACAATACAGACAATTGGGCTCAAAATTAATACAAATTAAGATAAAATATTTACAAGTTAATGTGTACAGTGTGGCTGTTTGAACAGCATAAACAAGAGAACTTCTAAAAATCCACATTCCTTTAGTATTAAGTGACAGAGAGAGCACACACACCCCAGCTTGTACAAGAGGAACGTGCATCAGTTGGCAAAGGCTTTCTGAAGAAAGAGACACTCATTGGAGTAACATTTGTAAAGTTAAGGGAAAAAAAAGTTTTTCTTTATAAAAAGAAAAATTGGAAGAAGAAAGAAGCCTTACTGCATTCTGCTACTCTCTGCTATTCTTAGATCACCAGCATTAGTTTTTCCAAAACTTACACACTCCAGGCAAACAAATGGGGTTTTTACTAACTTGTTGTAATACTGCCATCAGATGCAATAAAAACAATCAAATGATTTATGGAAGACTTTAACCACTTTTTTAATAGAAAAGTCTTTACATACAATGATTCTTTCAACAAGAATATTTTTAACAAATGTTTGAAACAGAATTCTGTTAGAACAAATATGGGCTCACTCCCACTTTTTTCAGAATGGTCTTTCGGCTGGTCTACCACTCCTACACCATTATAAAATTAACCCAAGTCTCATCAGTAGTCACAAGGGATTTGTTATAAATACATGATCTATTCCTATAAATGTACAGGTCACTTCTCTAGCTGCTGAGGGGTACTAAAAGCTTCATAAACGTTAGCAGCAAAATCTTTCACTTGTTCCATCATCAACAGGTCCTGGAAGAAATTTAAAAAGTTTGCTTAATCAAATACACCATGATTCTGACTTTGCTGCAGTACATAATTCATCATGAGAAAAGCACCTGCCACTCCCACAGAGCTCTAACTTGAATTTCTTGTTTTACAAAGGTTTATGAGCAGAACTGCAAGTAGAACCAAGTCAAGAGACCTTTCTGTGCTTCTGCACAGTTTAGCAGAGGAAAGAGATTCTAGATAGAGCATTTTTGGAAGATAGAAATTTACGAAAAGTTTAAGTTATGCCAATTGTTTCTGCTTTTTCTTTTAAAGCCCTTAAAATAAAACAGAATGAAAGTATGTTATTAAAAAGAAATACACAACACTCATTTTAAAATTTTACTTGGGATATTTTAAATAAGCAAGATTCTTACCTGAACAAAGTGACTGGGTGTTTCACTGCATACTGAATGGATCTGTCCATTTATTATTGGAATTATCTTGGCTAAAGGAAGACTGACACTGGAAAGACTAGAAAATAACAAAAAAATATTGATACAGACCTGCTCTGACATTAGTAAGGCCACTAAACTGATTATTACAGTTCTCAATAATTACTACTTCAAAAGTAAGAGTCAAAAGACTGCAAACCAAAATGTACAGATGAATTTTTTTTCCCTAGCAAACCTTTCATTTAATATAGAGAAGTACCAAAGCAAATTTCAGTTGGTGTTCTTATTACACAGTTTCACACTTGCTTCTCATGCAAGAGAAACATCGTTTAGCCAGAGTCTTTCCACATGTGTATGTAAACAGTTGTTAGAAGTGCTGGTCTACAATCTCATGCTATTTCAGACTCTAAACCAGGCTTAGGACAGGCAGCCAAACTACAGCCTTTGGGATATTTTAAGTGATGTAAATAGTATATATTTAAATAAAAACATTACTCCCTGAGAACCATCAATTATTAAAATATCATACATAAAACCAGTTAGTATTCAAGGGTTTAATTTTAATATTTTAGCAATCATACTGCAAGGATTTGAATTCAGCTTTTGGATTTTTAACATTGTCTGCACTGTTTAAAATCAAAGTTAACTTCAGAATAAAAGCTGTTTTTAAACAGTCTTCTAGGAAAAGGCAGAAGATCCTGATGGTTAATATCTTTTTTCAGCATACCAGTGAAGAAAGCTCTGTAGGTGCTCTGGCTACATTTATTTGGAGAATCACAGTAATGCCCACCTTCCTTGAGAACTACAGAACTGACAGTCGGGTGTACAGAGCTTATCTGCTAACTGTAGGGGAACGGCATCTTTATCACAGCCTCACAGGGCAGGTACTGCAGTACATCTTCCAGTTGTCACCATCGGTGGGGTAAATCCTCCTTCGCTAGAAAGGCAGACTGCTTGTACAGTGTTCAGGCAAGCAGTGGAAGGCACAGGCCAGCAGTGGAAGGCACAGGCCAGCAGTGGAAGGCACAGGCCAGCAGTGGAAGGCACAGGCCTTCTGATTTCTACTTTTAGAGCTCCAAGTAATGGTGGGAAAGATACCTCGTGTAAATTCTAGCAATTTCATGGGTGGGAAGAAACATGCAATACTCCTAGCTGTCTACTTGACTGAAGTGAGGAAACCTCATTTATTCTTGAAGAGCAAGAAGCAGAATTATTTCCAGCATGAGAACTTCAAGTAGGCAGGAAAATCAATCGCCTTTTTGGAATTCACTATGAACGCAAAGCATTATTCACGAGAACCACAACAAAAGAAAACACTTACCTATTTACAGAGCCATTCTGAGAGAGGTCCTGTTCAGTAGGTCTAAAAAACTCTGCCATATTGTCTAATAGTCGACTGAATCCTCTATTTAAACATGTGCTCAAAACTGTACTGAAGTCTGGACTGGAAAAAAAAGTTTGATTGCTGGGATTTATTTTTTCAAACTAAAAAACCCTGCAAGTATTCAGTGCTACAGATGTCCCTCTCATACAGGAAGATGTATGACCCAGACAAAAGGCCATTAGTATAGCCACCTCAGGAAAGACCACCTCCCCAGTAACTCCACAGCAAACCAATGAACAACCTAAACTCCACCCTAAGGTTACTAAAACCCAGATAAATCCAAAGCATGCCTCACTTCTCTTTCTTACTAAGTAATAACATAGAAGGGACTTATCTTTAAAATACCCCAGATCTCCAGCAGCTAAGTTGTATGAGTAGTTCAGTATTTGGCTCAGTTCCCTCATATTCAGTGTTCACTACAGAAGCCTCACTTCAGTAGCCCTCTGGTAAAAGGATGCATACAACCACTCTCAACACCATGCATTAAAAATCAATTCTGATAAGTCAAAACTGGTGTTCATTTTATCAAAGCAAGTAAATCCAATAAAATGACTCTCACTTTACCCTGCTTTAGCAGAAGAGTACTCCTTTGTTCCTGCATAACTACAGAAAAGGTGAGGAAGAGATAAGGGGGTCTGACTGGGAAGGACATCCTGGTCATCTCATTAAGGCACAATTATTTCTTACACATAAGTTTCAGAGCTCTCAAATTTTGAAAATCCCAGCCTACAATTAGTGAATATAAAAAATTTATGCAGCAGAGTGGTCATATTTCACAAACGGAAGTTGTCGGCTTTTTATATGAAAGTAATTGTCTTACATAAACAATAGTTGTGAGGAGTTTAATATGAATACAGGATATTTCTGTATACCTTTCTAGCATATCTCTAGTTTCATTAAGTAATTTAATTGTAGCAATGTCTCTTTCTGTGAGTCCACAGGCCTAGAAAAAGCAAATACAGACACTATTTAGTAAGAAATCCATTGGCAATCATAAGAACAAGAGTAGAAATAGAAGAGTTTTGCACCATGGAATTAAGATGTATAAGTCAAATCTATTTAAAAGAAAAGATCTATTGTTGTAAATCAGATTCTTTATGATTGGTGTTCTAATTTTCCTTTTAAATGGTCACTGTAGGATTTTTTTTCAGCAAAACCAATATCAGCAGGAAATATCAGACTGAGAAAGTATTTTTTCCACTTCTGACCTCCAAAACTGAAATAAACTCTGCCTATCATCCTAAGTTAAAGGGTCAAGTGCATGCAGTCACACACTGAAGCCTAACTTTCTTCTTTGTACTAGTGTAATACCAAGTTAAGAATGATTTTTCTCCAGCCTGTGGTATGAAGACAAACACCTTTAGAAAATTTAGGAAATTAATGTTACAACTGGGATTAGATACACCTTTCTCTTGATTCCTGTTCATTTTCCAGCCCAAAGCAACAAAGGACTTCAGCACACCATCACCTTCTTGTGCATCAGCCAGAACACCACAGCCGTCCATGATCTTTGCTGGTACACAAGTGCAAGGTAATACAATTTAGCTTAGGGCTCAGTTGAGCTGCATTGTGTTACAGCATGTATCACAGGCTAGAAGCAGTAACTGGGCCGTGTTTCCATGCTCAAAGCTGACATTCTGAGGATGACACTTGTTTTCAATCAAATCTGCACAGAGTACAACTTTAATTTGCCTAGATTAAAAAGATAATTGATTTATGATGGAAGAGGCATCACCATTTCTTAAAGATACAGATGCCGCAGGACAACTAGAGGACTGTTACATATCCTTCCTTCCCCAAACAAACAAACAAAAAACACAGAATGAAAAAAGGTAGATGAAAGAAACTGCCAGAAGTACCTGGGTAGCCAAGGGGTTTTCTTCATCCGGCATCAGATAATGACATAAGGGAGAGGAAGATGCAATCTGATTTGAATCTTTATGTTCCACTACTTTCCTGATATCTTTAAGTTTCTGTTCCAGCTCCAGAAGAGACAGGGTGTGCTTAAGGGAAATACTGGAAAGGAGAAAGACTACAGTGTTGACTGCAAAATGAGTAATGATGCTTTCTCCTCCTCCTTATAACATTCACAAGTAATGGGATCCCAATCTGCTATATATGTCTGCACTGGCAGACATAGTGTGCTGTAATAAAACCATTGTTTTGGAAAAAGTCAGTATGCCTTACTTTCTCCTCCCCCTTTTTTTTTTTTTAATTCTAATAAACTCATTGTTTTGGGAACAGTGATGATAGTAAAACTTAAAAGCTAACCACAAAGAAATAGACTCTTACCTTCCAAAAACTTTGCGCACAGCTTGTTTAACAATAGTTATTAATTCAGTCAGTCCTAGAAGGAGGAAAGTGTCAAAATTAATCTAATGATTTGCTCAAATCTAGAAAAAAGTAGAATTATATAAGCATAGTTAGCTCATAATAAGCACCATACCATCTCCTAAAAGGTGCTGAATACTGGATAAATATTGCTGCTGAACTTCAGGGGGAGCTAGTGGTGTCTGTGGGGAAAAAAAAACCCAACACTTCTGTGACATGTCAACACTAGAGAACAATGCAAAAATAATTTCAAACCTATTGTGACCAATTTCCTTAATTTTTATAATACCCTGCAATAGATGAATTCTCCGATTCTCAAGCAACTCTGTAGCTTCTGACTCTCTTCCTGCCACGAACCCATAGATCTTTCACAAGTCCTCTAGCATTCTTCTCTTCAATACTATACAGATCTCTCTTCCATCTTCAGTGGTACAGAAAAACTTTTCTCTTTTCATTTATATATAGGAAAGTCTCTTAAAAAACTGCATTGCAGGTGAAACTAGACCCTCCACCACCCCAAAAATTAAACCTAGTGGAATAGAGTATCTATGCTCAACCCTAACAAAAGCTTATCTGATAGGAAAGAAGCTTTCAGGAACTAGATAGGATCCCAATTTGCTCCACCAGAGTGCCTCAGAGATGGCCCTGTCAACCCACTTCTCTATTGGAAAAAAATAACAGAAAGGAAACAAATTTCTAGTCCAAACTCATCTTGCCCTTTTTTTAGGAAAAAAAAAAAAAAAAGAAAAAGAAAAAGAAAAAGCCTTTTCAGGTTTTACAAAGTGAAGCACAACCTCTGTCAGCCCTGGCCTCCCTAATGAAAACTTTTCTCAGACCTGCCTTGACATGCTCTTCCTTGATTTTCAGCGGGACCTGTCACAGGGGGGCATATGAGAACTAACTGAAGTTTGTATCCATTATTTTTAGATAAGCCAAACAACAATTTGCAGATCTTTCTCTCTACAATAGGTACTTGCTTATTGTGGGATTGACCTATTTTTATTGATCAGTGATATACTATAATAAACAAAAAAACAAGTCTTCTACCTTGTTTGGCCCCACCAACAGACACTTAGGTAGACGGCCTTTTGGAGTTAAACAAAATAGTCAAAATCTCAAAGGCAACATTTTTCTCTTTTAATCCTAGGAAAATGTAACTGGATGAATTAATGTATGTGCTAGGAAGACCTAAACATTTATATAAATTTGCATACATATCTTGGATCACTCACACAGTATTACTGTTTCACAAAAAATTAAAGAAATTATGTTATGGTGGTGTTCAGATACGAAGTAACCTTTTTTAAGCAATATAAATGCAGACAAAAGGTATTCTTCAATATTGCTAGTATTCTGTTAAGCAACAGTATCACCAAACCACCCAAATTTAGAGACTATTAAAACACATCAATATATCTTACTTCCAGCAATGCTTCCGCATCTCCCACTCCTATAAGAACTCTTGGTTTCATTCTAGTACTCCTAAGCTATGCCCTTTTTATCTTTCACTAAATAATTCTTTCACTTCCAAGAAAGTGAAAGTTCTACCTTTGAAACAAAACAAGAAACTTACTGTGCCGTTTTTGCAGAGTGCAGCATTATCTAGGTAGATGTAACCGCCAATAATATTTAACTGGACTCGCAGAAGAACTACTAGCATACAGGTACTATATACAGCTACAATGCTTCTTGTGAAACCTTGAAAAGAGACAACAAAATAACATCAAAGTCAAAGAAATAGGGGTGACTCAAGGAAAGAGAGTGCTCTCCAAGATTCAAGAAGTGCTGATGATTTTTAAATAGTCACATTTCTCTCATTGGTTGTCATAGCACGTTTTCACAACACACACCCAAGATGGTCATAAGTCTAATATGTGCTGGAGCTACACCTGAAGTGTCCCATTTTGCACCTTACAAAAGTTATTTTGGGAAAAAATAAAAATTATACAAGTTGTTCCAGAAGGAAAATGGATGTATTGTCAAGTTATCTTTATTCATTAGGCCAGAAAATACACACAGTATGTTAGCCCTCATCATGCAGCTAAGAACAGAAGGTGTAACAACAGCTTGGGAACAAAAAGTTACCTAAGGCAGGAGCAGCTAATACCTAAAGAAGGTAAGTTAAAATGAGCATCAGCTACCAGCCACTAGGCAACATAGGATGTGTGGAAGAAGTGACATGAATAAATATGGAATGGATGAATGTTGAGTAGCAAGGACACGGGAAGAAAGAAGCCAAATCAGATGTAGGATCTGTAAAGGTGTTAGGAAAAGGAGAAACAAAACCAAAAGGAAGAAAAGACAAAACCAGGGAGGTGGTAGAGATGAGAAATGGTACCAAGGAATAAAAAATAGTAAAAAAAGCTCAGTAATATTCACTACATAATCATCTGACTTCACTGTTCTTCCTTCCCTTCCACTGCTTCCATCAGCCAATAAATAAAAAAAAAGATGAACCAAAGAGTTCATAACCACTGCCATGGTGGTTCTCTCCAACAGGCTTGAAAAGAGGAAATTGCTGGCCACGTAAGGGCTGGCCTACATTTCTGATTGATGTTTTTTGTTAGGTTCAGCATGGAACTATCTGAAAAACTAGCTTGAATTTTCTGTGATGGCATAGAAAGTTCTTATGAAGTTTTCTTGAGGGGGTAACATTTTTGTCTCTGAGCTTCTAATTTCCCCTGGGGCTAAGAAAAATTCCTTCATGAGGAGCTTTTGAGAGGGGGGGGCCAGGGAGGAAGTTTGTCATGTCATGTGTTACACTGTCTTCATATCTACTGAAACAACAACCTAGTGTAAAGTGTGCATTTTAAAGGGTGTGCAAGACATTTTGAATTTATGCTACATATTATGCAGATGGAATCTTTCATTTCCACTTACTTATTATCTTTAAATCCTCCCATATTTCTAACTTGTTTGCTGGCCTGTAGGAAACATAAATGGAAACATTAAACATTAAAAAGTATATATTCCTTGGAAATTCATATATTAAATGAAATAGCAGTGCTCTAAGGTGAGCTCATTTAACTACTATACTTGTTCAGATCAGATTCATGTCTACATTGATTTTTCTCATTCAAGAAATCAGTATATAAACAATATACTATGAAGTTACAGAAAAGATACTCAAACTTCAATGTATAAATGTAGTATTTAGTGATGTTAATCATACACTTATATTATCAATTTTGAGTTACTATGCTAAGCAGTCAGGAAAAGCCCACTGATGGTACACAGTGGTCTTTTCTGGGGCCTCGATCCTGTATATATTTAATGTAGATCTCAGTTCAGTAGGGCTTCCTGTGTCTGCTTTTGCATACTAAGCACAGGACCAGAATTTTTGTATCCTACTTTCTTGCAAGATTTACCATTGCCTGACTTAGTTTTAAAGTTCAGATTTAATCACAAAAACCCAAAGAGATCATGACCATCTGTGGAAAATAAGGTTTGTGCCATCCACACAAATGCAAGTTGATCTTTCTTCTTTTGTTAAGGTGTGTTTACTTTTCCGACCTGACCGATTCCTAGAAGTTTATATATTCTGCCGTCAACAGAGCAAGACTGTAGATTTTATAGATACACCTGAACTGTCTATGGTACACCGCAGATTTATAAGTACTATCCAGAGGTAATGTTAGCCACATAGCAGCAGCAGCGGTAAGAGCAAGCTAACCATCCAAAAAGTTTCATCATTCTTGCCTTTTAAGCACTGTCAATAAAGATTGGCTACTGTATATCTATCGTGGAAGACATATATTGTGAAAGTCACTTACAGAAACATTTGGTAGTTTCTTAGGATCATAATTAACACGTAAATATTTAGGACAGATAGTTCAGATTAACCTAGACTTTACAGTAACCTAGTTTTATATAAAATAATACACTTTTCACCAGAAATAATTTTTCTTTACAGGCATAACACATGCACTTTGGCATTAGTTTGACCATTGCACCACTTATATAAACAATGAATATTTAAGCTCACTGCTATCAAATAATGCAAATGAACTGATACAATAAACAACTAAGTCTACAACTCCAAAAAGTAAAGAGACAGATTAAAGAAAGGATAGCTGGAAGAAATACAGGGATCCATGACACATAAAAACCCAGTTTATACACCTCTTTTTTTTTGCAAGCTAAATCAACAATTTTTAAAGCTATTCTAAAGCAAAACAAAGGGAAGACTGTTAAAAAAGTACAGTAATATTTCTGTAGATAAAACACATAACAGGACTCAAAACCACATTTGTTACTGAGTGGTAAGTTTTCCATGCCAACTGAAGAGAGAAAGAGAAGCCAATACATCAATGTCAGCCAACTGCATTTGCACCTATTATGTCAAAACATTTCCTAGAGTTCATGCTTACAAAGTTTCTCCTCACAACACAAAGCAACAGCCAGGTAACAGTTTAAGTCTGCCAGTATTAAGCCTAACAGTGGAAATGGATTTTTCAGTCTTCATCTGCTGCAATTTACTCAAGACACAGCTGCTACTCAAAACTCAACTCTTATTTCACATTTATTTATTTGGAAAACCATTACCTGCTATGGAAGCAAAAAGCACTGCAAACAAAACACCAGAGGTTTGGAATAAGCTAAGTGCTGAATAGGTGGGAGGTAGGCAACATCTGCAAGGCTACAGCAGCAGGTACTTCACTTTATATCATTCAATCACAGTCCTTTGAAAAGAGGACAGAGCAAGAACATCTGTGGTCTTTGTGCCTCTCCCTCTTTAAAAATTTCCCTGGAAGACTGATGATTTCAGCTGGTTTATACCCCCCAACCTATCACTGGCTGCCCGAAATTACTAAAACGACGTTAAAAGGTTTTAAATTTAAGGAAGTGAATGGATTTTAAGTTAAAGGAGTTTACCTACACCATAACACGATCTGTAACATATGATAACATAGATTTGTAACATGTTAAGCCATAACATAGATTGTGTGACAAAAAGAATACGTCTTCAGGGACATTAAGAAAGGTCAATCTGAACATCTACGCTTCTGTATATTCAACAATGGCACTCAAAGGTCCAAAGCCATTTGATTAATCTGCTCAAATGGAAGTGGAAAGTAAACAAATCTGTAGCATAAGAATGCAGAGCTTCTTCAAAAATCACTTCAAAGTGGCATGAGCCCCGATGGCTGATACCATGATCTGTGCCTTCCCATCCCTCCTCTACCTTTTCAGTTCAAAACGTTCAAGCATCTAGTTGAAACTTCCTCAGTGTAAGTCAAAAAAGGAAGCATTAACACACAAACTCCACTATGGATACCACTAAGTGGACCTCAATGCTTACAGGATATTGCTGTAATCAGCATTTTAAAAAATACCTGTTTTCAAAAATGCGTAACAATACTATCGCAGTCTCATCTCTATTTTCACTGGAATTATTGGAATTCAGAAGTGTGTCACCATATCTGTAAACTGTTTCAACAGCTGAACAAGTTAGACACACCAGATGTATTATGATAGAAGAACACATACTACAGAGAACTAAGGCATTGTATGTCTTCATAGGATTCAAGGATTACAGGCTGTTGTAGCAGCAGAGTCCAGAACACAAATCTGGTGATCCACAAGATGTCTTGTTCATTCAGGTTAATTCTGCACTGAGTAAAACTCTTATTATGAAAAACATAATAAATATTCCCTTAAAATTAACTTTTCCTAATTTTTGTTGTTTAGAGTAAATAATATTCAATTACAATCACAAATTCTCAGATAATCTATTACAAAAACATCGTTCAGGCTGTAATCCCCACTTGAAATATCACATTCTGTTGCCTTGTTGTGGGAGCTTTTTGACTGAAAAAGAGACAGTGACTGGATAGGTAATCTACTAAATGCTGGACAGCTGAAGTTATAGTTATATAAATAAGCTAGTGGGAGGTAAACTAGAAAGGCAGTCTAGAGTGAGTCAGAAACCCTGTGTTAACTGCCTACATAACACTTCTACTCCATGCCAAACGCCAAGCAGCTTACTCTACTTTTAAGGTATGCTATTATGCACTTTATGTATTTAAAAATATGCTATTTGTTCCTGCAGTTGTAAGAAAACCAAAGGTGTTTTCTGACAGGGAAGCATTCCTCTTAATGTATGACATGCCCCTATTTGTTCAACTTCAAAAAAGAAAAAAAAAATATTACTTCTCACAGATTACATCCATTTGCAATCTCATCTTGGATACTTTCTACTGCTACTGACATCTGACCTTGATAAGATTACATAAACATTTTTACAAACACAACATCAACAACTCAGTCAAGATACTCTGTCCTGTTTAACAGAGGACTAGATCTTCTAACTACTTTTATCTGCCTATCTTACAAGCACTTCAACAAAACCCATGGCTCTCACTGCAGCTTCTTAAAGGAAGTATTATTTCTCGTATTGCTTGGAAAATGCCAGCCATACCTACGAAAATACATCGAATCTGACACAAAATATTTACATAGCGATTTCAAAATACTTTAAAGACTAGTGACTCGTTGGGACACAGAACCAAAATCCTGCATGCTCTCTACATCATAAACATATAATCTGGAAAAAAACTTGTCTTGTGATCAAAACAGGTGATCTTTAACACAATTAACAAAACAGTCTTACCTATTTTTAAGAAGAGATGTGAGACTCTCAGAATTTAGTTGATGCATTAAGGCATCCCTCAATGTTGGAAGCATTGACAGCACTGTTATTAAAAGAAAAAAAAAAAAAAGAAAAAACCCCTGTCAACATAAAAAAAAAATCATCATAAACCTATCCCCAGCTCTCACTCAATAGCTGCTATACGATGTAAATCCCATTGCTCAAGAGACAAAGCTGGGAGGACAAGCGAAATACAAATCCCCGAGAGTACTCAGAAATGCAACTACCTGTGTGCCTCAGGAGTCTGGGCACAGTGCTCCCCTTACACAGCTACGTGCCTTTGTTGGCTCTAGCTGCAGATGTGTACTCACATCCTGCATATTTGCATATACATTTCTTCAGCTCCCCAGAAGAAAATGTGGTGAAAATCTACTCTGTTGCATTTTTCCAGATGAGAAGAAGAAGATCTGAAGTTTGGTTTTGTTCCAACAAGAAAACCAGAGAAAGGTACATGATGGGAACAGGAAATGGAAAACTAGCATGCACAGAACATCATAAATACTAAGAACAAAGTATGAAAAATCTTGCCAAGAATGCATGATGCCAGACAGAAGGTACTTCATACAAAGAGGGCAAAGAAAAACTTAGTCATTGCAGTAAAATTAAACCCAGCATTACAAAATGGAAAAGGTGAAAATGAAATACCAATTGGTCAGAGTAAACAAGGTGCACTGAAAGCATTTGCAGCTACCCAAAAATCTAATACAAATTTCAACAGGAAAATGTAGCCTGATTCGTTTCATAGAAATAGTTTTGAATGGCCTGTATTTACAACAACGGCAAGGATTTTGTTAAATTCTACTCTACCATCTCCTCTTCAAAAATCCAAAGACTAGTGCTGTAATATGAATACTTGCACTTTCTGCTCCCCAGCTAGTCAGGTACCTTTTAAATATTACATGTTAAAACATAGGGAACTAATGGGCTGACATGCTTATTTGTAAAAAAAATATTACCCACCAAACTCTCTGTGTAGCTTACTAACAACATGCTAGAATGAGTAAAATAATCCTGCCGTAAATTCAGTATTGTTTGAATCTGGGTGCTGTTTCATACCTCAATACCACATGCAGTTTAGGGCAACACACAAATGATCTTGAAGTAACAAAAAATTGTAACCTGCAAGTATATCTGTATGCATTATAGATGGATAAGGATTCCGACAACCCCTGGAAATCCCTTCAATATTCGGTTCTTCAGATTCTGATTTTTATTACACAAATGACTATTTATGTACGAGCATTTAATTAAGATTTTGAATTCACCTACATTTCTCATTCTTCTTCCATCCTGCCAACATGTAGTATAAATTCCCAAATAATTCCGCCTATCACAAACAGCAGCTATTTCCTTATCTTACCTGTCATATTGCATGTCCTCTGATTACTTTCAAAATGATACTGCCTTCGCGCTTGGGCAATGTATTCAGCTGCCTCTCGTTCTTGGATTTCTCTGATTTTCTTCTGCCCATATTTTCCCAGTAAATAGACTCCTACAGAGAGATTTTCATATTACAAGCCGTTTTAAAAATGTGAGAAAGGCCCTTTCAGCCCCTTTCTTGGATTTTAAACCATAAGGGTGCAATAGTGCATTTTCTGGGTATATGTGGGTCTTGAGTATTTTAATACTGATTGACAAAGTAATACTTAGAAATAATGTTTTCAAAATTAATTAAAGTGTCAAGGGTAATGACTTGAATCAGTGTAAGAAACTTTCCTGAGAAGATACATCTTGCCTTTCAAAGAACGCATTTTTAGTACTACTGCAATGTGAACAACTAGTACTGAGGAGACTAAAGCACGTATTGGGAAGAAAAAACAATGTAGAATAACACAACCAAAAAATAGAGAAAATAAATGGAAATGCATAGGTATGGAGACGGATGAAAGCTTAAGTTTTTAAAAAAGGTATCTTTCTAAAATTAGCAGATGTTAGAGGTAAAACCCAAGCCTTAAAAATCACACAAGAGAAAAATGTTACAGACCAACAGTTCCTTTGTTTGGTCCTGAAACTTCTGTAGGAAGAACCTTGGCTTCAGTGGGGCTCGGCTGTGGCCCTCATTTCTTACCATGCCTGGTTCCTACTCTCCAGATCCCCTCTTCTGCCCTTGAGGATCCAATAATCCCTCATCAGCCTCACTACAAATCTCCATTTCTGCAAAGACCCACCAAAATGTTTTCTCTACATTTCCTCCTCTCCCAACATAAATCCCCTTGAAGTTTCCCCCAACTGCTCTTCCCATACCATCAGGGGTTCAGATCTCTCTCCAGGCTGCCCGCAGCCCTCTTCTCATCCTTCCTTATCTCCACCCTGCCTTCTAAGCCATTCCTCAAGATACCACTATATCTTCTAGATTATCCTCAGTACTTCTGCCCACTGCAAGCTGCTTTGTATGGATTTCTCCCCCTCCACTGATGCCTTCTTATAACACACCCTGCGTATCAAGTTCATTTGCTGCCTCCTGTGTGCACTAGTAGCAGCAGTTACTGGTTTAGGTGCGTAACCAGCTCTTCCCATGTTCTCTCATGAAAAAACTAACAGGGAAGGTGGGGGGTGTATAAGGGAGGACAAACCCAAGCAGAAAAAGACCGTTGTACAAGTTGATCATCTTCTGTCCACTGGGGAGCCATTCCCTATGCACTGAAACTGCTCTACAGACTGTCAGCTCCAACTCTATCAAGTCAATAACAGTACACAGAAGAAATGTGAATATCAAACCTTTATTTTCTTCCACCAAGCACTTTCAAAGGCTGAAGAAAATTGTGGCTTTGTGTTTACAAAGTTCTATTTTCACATTTCAAAGTTAGTATCTGAATGAATGAGGCATTTAACAGTTGCTGAATGATGAAAGTTTTAAAACTATTTTTATAAGCCAGATCCACAAAAACTAAAAAAGAAAACAACAAACGCCAAACTCCCCAAGATTTTGAATTCAGCTACATTTTTTTAGGTCATTAAAACCTTTCAATACATTCTCCAAAACTATCATTAGTATGTCAGAAGGCTTTTCAACTTTGTGCCCCAATATTCATGATTGCAAAAAACCCTGGCTATTCATATTGGCATTGTGTTTTCTAATAGGCAACTACAGGCTAGAACAGTTTGGAACAGCCACAGTCACTTCCATTTATTTCCCAAAAGCCTCATAAAATAAAAATGGGGAAGTCACTCTCTCTTGCTTCAGACTTTAGGCAGACTGATCACTTGCCATGTGGAAGATTCACTCAATTAAGATGCAAATTTCAATATATATTTTTCCATATACAAAAAATGCCATTTGACAACTAAATTATTACCAAAATCAGACTTCACAATTAATTATTTTTCTCTAAAAAATTATTAATTCCTGCCAAGAATACCTATTTATAACACAACTGTCAGGATACTGATTTTATTTTTTATTTTGCAGCTAACATACTGAAACAGCAACAATTTTTTTGGTATTAACAAATAATTTTTGAACACAAGATTTTCCCAATCATTTTATCCCACCATATCTCTCATATTACATTAACATACAGTCATTTGTCCAAATGACTACTTTTGTAGTCACAGAGTCAAGGTCTTTTCTGCTTCTCACACCATACCACCAGTGAGCAGGCTGGGGTGGCACAAGAAGCTGGGAGGGGACACAGCCAGGACAGCTGACACCAATTGACCAAAGGGATATTCTATACCATGGGACATCATGTCAGCAATAAAACTAGGGTGGAGGTTGGCAGGGGGGGCACTGCTGCTTGGGGACTGGCTGGGCATCAGTCAGTTCATGGCAAGCACTTGTTTTCACTTGCATCACTTGTCTTCCTTGGGTTTTATTTTTCTCTTATTTATTCTTTCCCCTTTTCCTTATAATTTATTACTACTAATAATTAAAAAAAATTATAATAATAAACTGTTTTTATCTCAACCTGTGAGTTTTCTCACTTTTACTCTTCCAATCGTCTCCCATTCCCACAGTGGGGGGAGTGAGTGAGCAAGTGGCTGTGTGGTGCTTGGTTGCCAGCTGGGGTTAAACCACAACAGATTCTTAAAATGTATCCTCATACATCACCTCATCCTACTTTCCTTCCCATCTTAAAAACATTAATTGCAACAAAGTATTATAATTTACAGATCCATTCATAGGCCATTTCTCCCCATCATTCAGTTTATAAAGAGGCCACCATTGATTCCAATGCTTAATTAATGTTCCTCAATCTAACAATTCTCCTCGGGGGCCCCCAATTTGTTTCCAGTGTTTTAGTATACATCCTAAAGGTGACTTCTTCAAAATACCCCCTCAAGACGAACCCGCCCCCATGTATAAACAGATGTTGCGAAATCCTTCGATACAATCTTAGTCAGAATAACAGAACCAGAAAGTTTAAGTCCAGAAAAATCACTCGAAAACCAGGAGGGGTAGCTACTCCCTCAAAACACACCAGGAGTCTCGGGCTTTTGCCATGTGATTCAACCAGGAGGGGCCTAACCCCTTGGGTACCCTT
>JAVJGI010000062.1:50382774-50410636 GCA_035590275.1 Ibycter americanus
GGAGCGAGGGGCCGCAGCGGGGCGGTGTGCGGCGGCCGGCGCTTGGCCGTCGCCTGCGGGTTAAGAGCGGGCAGGGAGCGATCTGTGCAGCCTTCCCGCCATGTTCTTTCCACAGGCGCTCCAGGGGCAAACAGCTCGCGTTGGTAGCACACCACTGTTTCCCCCTTACCTGAAGAGTACTGAACTATAAACTGGAAGTCCAAGTCTGTTGCTCTTCTAGGAAAAAATCCGTACAAATAAAGGAATAAAAAATTACCAGGCTCATTTTACAAGAGACGGGGGAGCACAAGGAGTTGGGAAGTTGTGTCGTTACGGAATACGTAGGGTAACAAAATCTCACGTCTAGTTTACAAAAATTCTGCCTTTAACAAAGTTGTTCTTTCTAAAAAATATTGCCTGTAAATTTTAGACCTGATGCTTGTGATTTGAGCCATCAAATTAGATCTTGCACACTCTGGGAGACCAATTAAAGCCGACAGGGATTTTGTACAGCTGAAAGTTTTGTATAAATGAATCTGATTGCAGGATCTGGTTGTAATTTTTATTAGTTGTCTCAAACCTGGAAACATAATAAAAGGTGAAAATGAGTCTTCTAAGCTCAAAAAGGTAACAATAGAGGTGAATCATTATACTAATTTGTGCTACAGGACAATCCATAATGTGTTAAGGTAATTCTAATACAACTCAAGAAAGTCAGATGACAGAGAAGCTGGGTATCTCAAGTTAAATCAGTGTAAACACTGTGGGGAAGCAGACACTTCTTGGGAAAATTGTGCCAGAGATATTAATGCTGTGTAAAAATCACATGTTAATAAACGGGCAGAACACAACTGACGAGACTGCTAAAATCAGAATCAACTTTAAAATGTTAGGGAAACTTTAGGACTTTTTTGGCCTTAACATCAGGGTTGTCTGAAGGTAGGTACTTAAATCCAAGTAGCCTGATTTAAAAATTTTGGCTGCATTTTAGAAACAGTAAACTGTTAAATCTCTTTGAAAGCCAAGCCTTTTCTCAATTTCTGTTTAGCTCGTTTCAATTCTTTTGTGGCTTAATTTTCGTAAATGTTTATATTGCAGTGATTGGAAATGCTGGTAGTCAGTGCTTCTAAATTTTGTATCAGATACTTAATTGCTCCATATAGTCTAAAAGAAAATGTAAGCTTGAAGGAGGCACTTGTTGGGAAATGTGAATGCAGGAAATTGTTTTCAGTTTTCTCCTAACAATTGCTGGCATTATTTAGGAATGATCCTGGGGGAAAAAAGAAACCCTCTTGAAACATTGAGGCAGTTCCAGCAGACATCATACGCTTATCAAAGTCTATTCTAAAACTAATTGCTCGTTCCACCTCATGCTGGAGGACTTCTCCAGAACATCATTCCTCAGACAGCTAGAAAACATCTGATTTCCAGTTTTAAACATTTTATGGTCTGTTTATATCTCCCTATTATTGTGCCAGCATCAACCATTATTTTACATAGCTTGGATGTTTTTAAAGTCATATTCCCTTCTGGTTTCTGGTTTTCCCTATTCTCCCCAAGCCAACTGTTTAATCTCTTTCTTTCTGTGTTCATTCTAATAATTCTTATATACATTCATTCCAGCTTTGATTCATCTTGAATTCACTTAACCAGAAGTATACACTTTATTCCAGATGGACTTTCTCTTGTGCCTTGTTTGATAACAATACTTCTTCCCATTCTCCCAGGAAGTACATCCACCCATCTTTTCTGGAGCTTCCTTGGTCCTTTGTGGTGTTTTGTTATCCTGCATTTGTTGTTTTGATTATTTTTTTCTCTCCTATCTATAAGGCCATCCACCTCTTGAGTGACACTCTGACCCTGTCTCTTCTGATGGTGTCTTTCATGTGATGAAAGACATCACATTCTTAGTTGTTTTTTGTAGATGTTTCTCCAGTTAATGCCAATGTCACAACTGAAAACATTTAAGCAAAATGATCTTTGAGCATCTTTGCTAATTAGTTCCCTCTGGACAAAGATTTCCCCTTTTGATGCAACTTTTCTTCTTTGCTTGCTTACCTTACATTTCTTGTGCTATGGTGTTTTCTCCAGACTAACAATAATTTCATGTCTTGTGCTGTGCCAGATGTGTTGTAGAAGTCCAGAGAGATGAGATTGGTGTTTCTTTCGCCTAGAAAAAACATTTGTCAAAGAAAGTTACTAGGTTAATTTCGTGTCAACTGTCTTTATGTAAATCTACATTGTATTTTGTTTCATTTTCCTTTTATACACTTAGTCCTTAGAATATTACCTTCAAAGTCTGTTATGTTGCCTGTTTTGCTGTTGAGACTATCCTGGATCTGTAGATGTCAGGATTGTATGTCCTTCCTGTTTTTCATTAGTGACTCTGTTTGCTCTTACAGGTTTCAGTCACGTGATACTCTCCCTTGATGTATTAAAAGCATTGCTATGAGATTGGCAGCCTTGTGCATGAGTTCTTTAGCAGTGTTTTTTTTGATGGAGATGAGTTTGGGTTTTTGCCCTTCAACCCTTTTCCATGCCCTAGGCAATTTTGTAATTTTGAAGTTCTAATTCTGTATCTCATAGACTGTAATTTGTGGTGTCATACTCTTATTCTGCCTTTTGACTATATTCTCCACGTCGTTTTTAATGAAAAGGCAAAATATTAATTTTGTCTTGGAGTAGTACTGTAATTATATTTCAGCCTCATCTTATAGTCACTGTAGTAGTTCTGACTTTTTTCACGTTTTGTCTCAAGGTATTTTTACTTTTTATGTAATTTGTTTTGCAGGGTTGATGCTTGGTGACTCTTCCTTTAGCCTTTGCTTTCTGACCTCCAAAATGTAGCTTTATAATATATTGGACTTTTTTCGCTCCTTGAAAACCTTTTTCCCAGCTTTTAAAAAATGATTGTTTATCCAGTTAGATCTGCAGTCCTTCCTTGCCGTTCTGCCCTTGCTCGGAACCAGCTGGTCACAAGGCTTCGTGTCAAATAAATTCCATCTTATCCTTAAGTAAGTCTCTGCATCCTCTGATCTAACTGACTGGATTTGGGAGCAGGTATTGTCTTCTTTATGCCCTCTTTCATTCTGTTCCCAAACTGCTCATTTTGGCAAAAAGATTTAGTTGCTGAAAGCTCTCCAATTTTTTTAAGCCTGTCTCCTGTCAGCCTCTATACTTTTGTTTCTGCCCTGCATGTCCTTAGCAGAACACATTAACATCAAGGGTACCGCCACTTACTCTGTGGAAGTTATTTGCGAAATTATTGATCATCATCACATTCTTCCGGAAAAAGTTGCTGTTGGAAGAAGAGAGTTTATTTTTTTTAAGAGCATGGCTGTGGCATCAGCATTTCAAAATAGTTAGGCATGTGATTACTTGTATTCATTGGGCAATAGTGCAACAATTTTCTGTGCAAGACATTTGTTTTCAACAGCCTGGTGATACATTCACAAGTTTGTGCCAGTACTGTGTTGCCTCTGGCATGTCCCGCACTTGCTTGTTCAGAGTTGTGCCTCAGACCAACCTGAAAATTGTCTTCCTTACAATATATGTGACCCTTCCTGACCAGAACTCTTTTGTTTTTCTCTAGCATCTTTATTCCCATGTGTGATGCAATCATTTGCTTCCCACTAAAATGCTCTCTGTCTTAGGTTCTTTGTTGATACATGCAGACTTCTCTTTGTTATCTCCTGCTGGGTCATTGTAGTGCATGTCTTTGCCTAGATCGTCTTGCAAGTACAGTATGCAATAATTGAAAATGAAGTATTGTTTGCACTCTTAAATTACTAATGAAGCCACAAGATAATACAGAACTTTGACCTTTGATCCCCTTTACTCTTGCCTGTTAATTCTGGTCTAAGATTTGGAAGGTAAGCTTTTCAGGGAAGTGCTGATATCTTTAACATTTGCCACAGTTTGGGGCGCTATTTTAAGGCTTTGTCCAGGCTTTTTACCCACTGACATCAGCTTCAAATAATTTCTCCTTGGAACACCATTTGCTACTCTTTTTCCCTTGCTACTCTTACCTGCCTTTGTTTTCTTGGCTTTAAAATAGTGCATAATATTGGTTAAGTTAAAAAACATTAGGGGTTTATAGAAGCTTAGGAATTGAGTCAGTGACTCAAAATGAACATAATCTTTTTTGTATGCTATTTTACACACAGCAAGTCAATAAAAAAAGACTATCTAGTCATAGCTCAATACAAAATAAAATCCTAAGGCAGACCTAGAAGGTCAGTTTCCCCCGCCATATCTTGTCTTTTAGAGGGGCCTTTAGCAGATGCTTAAGAAAGAAGCTCAAGAAACAAGAAATGAGTAATGTCAACCTTCGCCTTGTGTAACCTTCCCACTTCTGAAAGAGGATAGCTTAGGGACTTCCAAAGCACAAGGCTGTATCTGGATCGTCGTTTCTGATAGCTGTCTGTGCACATATCCTCCATGAATTTGTCTAAACCTTTTTTGAACTCATTTATGGTTTTGGCTTCCATAGCATCCTGTGGCAATGAGTTCCACAATTTAATTATGTGCTTTGTGAAAGAGTACTTCCTTTTGTTTGTTTTAAATCTGCTGCCTGATAATTTCATTGGGTGCCTGCTTGTTATGACAAATAATAAATCACAGTTTACTGTTTGCTTTTCCACATTTTTCTTGGTTTTTATAAATGTCTACTGTAGTCATCTTAACTTGGAAAACTAATGACTCTATTTGGTGAGTTAAGAGCTGTAGTCTAGTGTCGTGGTTTAACCCCAGCTGGCAACCGAGCACCACGCAGCAGCTCGCTCATTCCCCCCTCACCCAGAGGGATGGGGAAGAGAATTGGAAAGGAATGTAAAACTCGAGGGTTGAGATAAGAGCAATTTAATAGGTAAAGCAAAAGCCGTGCACGCAAGCAAAGCAAAACAAGGAATTCATTCTCTACTTCCAATGGGCAGGCAGGTGTTCAGCCATCCCCAGGAAAGCAGGGCTCCATCACGTGTTACAGTTACTCGGGAAGACAGATGCCATAATGCCAAATGTCCCCCGCTTCTTCCTTCTTCCCCCAGTTTATATACTCAGCATGACGTCATATGCTATGGAATACCTTTTTGGCCAGCTTGGGTCACCTGTCCTGGCTGTGTCCCCTCCCAACTTCCCATGCCCCTCCAGCCCTCTCGCTGGCACGGCCCAAGAAACCAAAAAGTCCTTGACTTGGTATAAACATTACCCAGCAACAACCAAAACCATCAGTGTGCTGTCAACATTGTTCTCACACCAAATCCAAAACACAGCACTGTACTAGCTACTAAGAAGAAAACTAACTCCATCCCAGCTGAAACCAGAATGTCTAGTTAGTCTTTATATGGAGACTGTTCTGTAATTTGGGTAATCCTTTCCTACCCCGTGGTGGATTTTTCCTGGTGTTCCCATGTCTTCATGAGGTGAGATGACCAAACCAGCGCGCATTACTTAAGATGTGGATGCACTGGGACCTAGTAATATTCTATATAAGCATAATCTCTTCTGTGTAGCTGTCTTCTATTACTGCAGAAGCCAGTATGACTTACAGCAGCTGCATGACTTTTCTTAACTTGTACTCCCAAGATCAGCAGAGGCCTAAAAGCTAGTTGGTGTACTCAGTGTAAAGCAGCATCACAGGTTAGAGGCATGTTTTTCTCCAGTCATGAAGGCTTATTGCTTATATGCTTTCAATTTGCGCTCAGGAGTCGAAAAGCCAATGTGGTATTCACGTCTCTTCTGATCTGAGGGGCACAAAACTAGGATAGCCGCAACTTAATAATTTTCTGTTATGGTAACTGTAGTAGTTCTGAGGGATCTTTCTACTGGAGGGCATTGCACTTTGTGTCTCCACTGAGACTTCAGCTGATGTGATCGCATTTATTCAACTAGGGAACCTTCATGGCAACATTTCACTGGTAGGTCTGGAGGAATCGTGCCTGCATATTGATTCAGATCCATGTTTTTATTCTGAGTGTGTTCATTACTATGTTAGTTCAGATCACAAGTGCACTCATGGAATAAATTTCTTGTGTCTGCTTACCATGCTTTGGTCTGTGTCTCAGAGATGGCAAGCTGTCTTCCTTTCAGATGGAACTATACTGGAAAAATGCGCTCAGGGAGCATACCTAATGCACTCCAGCTGTTGCTGGGAAGGTACCATCAATGGGACTAAACTGGAGCTAGGCCAGCGTGAACTCCCCTGAGTAGGTGTTGAGTCCTCAGCACTGTTTTGCTCTACAGATACACGCCTCTTGCACTGCACTATTTGCTAATGTAGGCTTAGGCAACGTAGATCTCTGTAGGAGTTTTAAAACATTTTGAAACAGTATTAAACTTACCACTGACTTATACGCGAGTCCTGTGCCGTATATTGTAGAGCATCTCAGTTACCACCACAGATCTTCACAGTGCTAAAACATTAAACAGTGCTAAAACCCAAGTTCATGTGGTGAGAGGAATTTACCTAAGGTCACATAAAGACGTGTAGCAGAGGTAGAAGTATAATTTGGATTGATTAGGTCTTAGTCTAATGCCTGTGTCAAAAACATCCTTTTTCTAGAGCAGATTAAAAAGAAGGAAAGTACTAACAGCCTTCATTCAAATAAGCATCAGGCTTTGTAACTAGACAGTCCTTTTATAACTAGTACTTTGTAATATTTTTGCTGTGACATTTGATTGGCAAAACACACCGCTGCAGACATTCCGGAGCGATACTGGGACATTACTGATTGTTTTTGTCTCTGCAATTAAAGTCAACATTTCTTCTGTTGAGGCTTTTGTGCCATAACTATTCCTGTGACCTCTGAGATACTCATTGTTCAGTTATCTTGGATTAAAAAAAGACAAATCAATATTATTCTATCTTTTTGTAATCAGGCATATGCTGCAATCCCTGCCTATTACTTGAGGAACTTACCTTACATGTACGTATTCCCAGGCAGCATTAAACCTGATGCAAACTGTAAATACTGTGTCTATGCAGTAGGCCAAGCAGTTCCAGAAACATACTGAAATTATTGCATATTCATTCCATGCAGGCATAGTGACATTGTCAGAGGGAGGAAAAGGTACCAGCTAGGAGCAGTTTCTTAATATTTCCAGAGAAAATAACCCTGCCTGCTCTTGGAAGCACATTGGGCTAGATCAGTTGTTCTAGTGGGCTTTGTGTGTCCCTTAAGCCTCAAGCAGAGCTTTTGTGTCTTACTATGCTGACGTGACAGAGAGGGGTAATGAAGAACTTCTGAGCAGACTCGTCTGCCTAGGAACAGGTAGAAGAAAAAACTGTTTGGCACTTGCAGGTCTTCTGTGTGTTGCATATGAGATTGAGGTTGAATATGTTTTCTTCGGCTGAGTATTTCTGCAATTTGGGCTGCATGAAATTTCTTCTGCAACTTGAACCAGCAAAGAGGTGCACTGAAAACAGACTTCTCAGGAAAGCATTTTTTTCTTTCACTTTAACAGAAGTGAAAATAATTGCGTTATTAATAAATTAGATGTCAGGCCATTGTGCCCTTGACTTGAAAGAGTAGTTTTATGACATTGCATTTTATTTCATTTGTATTTGTACAAGTGAGAAGCTTAAAGCTGTGAATTAATGCAAACTTTATGAAAATGTTTATTTTTATCTCCTAGGCTACTCGACACGCAGAAATGGTGGCAATCGATCAGGTCCTTGACTGGTGCAAGCAACACAACAGAGATTATAACGATGTATTTGCACACTCGGTATTGTATGTAACCGTAGAGCCTTGCATCATGTGTGCAGCTGCCGTGCGCTTGATGAGTATCCTTTCATGCTTATTCATGCTGGGAAACCATATGTCAAACTGTTAGTCTTTTGGCAGTGAGCCCACAGAGAAGGGCTTGACAAGGTTAGGCAAGGCCAACAGGGGTACCATCTTTTGGTTTGAGAAGTTTGCACCCACCTCCATTTACTGTGTGGTAAATAGTGGGAGACTCAAGAATGAAAGAGAAGTGGTGCATTTATGACCAACAGTGATTTCTCTTAGGGTTGTAAAAATACATTTTAGAGATGTCTGTTGTTATGCAAAATGAGCTAATCTCAGTTCAGTGTTCAGTTTTGAATGTTGTAACAATCTGTAAACCATGTCTTTGTATGCTTTGGGATTCGTGCTTATCCTTTTCTGAGAAAGGCTGGATGTGCATCTTCAGCAATAGATCCTATATTATTCAGAAGTAAGTTTTGATTTTATGAGGGAGGAATTGTAGTGCAAACTAGTTTGAAAAGTACAAGCACATTTTTGTGAAATTTAATGACTACTTAAATCCAGCTACTGTACTTCCTGCTTGCCTTTCATTTTAACTTAATACCTTAACTCATTCACATAAATTCCACGGGTCGTATATGGCTGTCGAAATGAGCGATTTGGAGGCTGTGGCTCAGTTTTGAGCATCTCATCTGACGATATGGTTGACACAGGAGAACCATTTGAAGTAAGCTGTAAAATGTTTTCCTTTGTTTTTCAGTTAGGGTACTGTGCCTAGCCTTGTTACCCTGCTTTGAGAATGTTATGCATCCATTTAAGAGGACTTAGATGAAGGATTATCAAAGTCAAGTAAAATTGATTTAACAAAAATATAATGATAAAAGATTAAGTCCTTAGAGAAAAGAAAATTGAGGAAAAGCCTGATGACAGTCTTAAAATTATTTAAAAGGATGCATCAAAGTGGAAAGGAAAGAATTATACTTGTGGAACAAAGTAAGGAATAAATATGTCTAAAATATGTGTAATACTTAGGACAGTAAGTGTATGCTGCAGGATGAGATGAGAGAAAATATTTTTTAAACTGCAGAACGTACAGACACATAATCAATAAAGATCAAGTAACAGCAGCTTACTAAGTTACTGATTTTTAGCTGAGCCACTGGAAATGATTGTATTTTTGCTCCCAATCTATCTATATATGAGGCAAAATGCATTAGCATAGACTGACTTCATGTAGTTCAAATCACCGAAAAAATACAGACTGGAAAAGTAGTAGAGGAGATTTAGTGTAGATATCAGGAAACTTTCTGGATAGTAACAATACTGAAGGACTGGAACAGAGTGTCTGGGGAGAATGAGGCATCTTTGTCATTTAAGAAAGGCTGGACAAGCGTTCAGTGGAGGTACAGTATACATAAATATAGATGCTTTACAGTATTATTCTACTATACCTGTGTGTATAGGTATCTATATATCTGTATAGATAAAGCGTTTATAGCATTACATTTATCACATTATACATAGTTGTAGATGATCCTGTTTTATACAAGGATACTGATTAGGGTTCTTAGAATTCTCTTTTCCACACTTAATATTTATGATTTAATGAATGTAAAAACCAAGTAATATATTTCAGCATTGTAAATAAGCACTGAAGGCTTAAGGCTCAGAAAGAATTTCCATCAGAAAGCCGACACTATTTGGCAGTCCAATGTAACCATATTAAGCATCTTTCTGTCAGGGTGTTTGTGAGGCTAGCATCTGAATTAATTTGTATGGTCAGTACTGGAAGAGTGTTCATTTGCTAACATTGGCATATGGTATTTAATTTTTCTATATGTTCAGAAGAAAGAAAGGAGAAGATTCTTGCTACCACAAATCCTTTCTTTGTTTCTGTAGGCAACTGCAGTGGGATGTATAGGTGTAATTAATTATTTCCTAGTGTGGGTGGAGATTCATTTAGTGTTAGTGACATTTATACACTTTGTCATTAATGTTTACAGCCTGGAAAAATATTTTAGAAGGACCAGAAAGGTCTGAGAGGTGACTGTTAGGAATAAAGACCAGGTGGGTGGACAAATGCTTTCTAGTAGGAATCTTATCTACAAATACCTAGGTGTATATCTCTTACATTTCCAAGTGCTTGAGGAGCGTATGAAGTAAGTTGGAAACACATTAATAAGAAATTGGAGATTGCATAAAAATTTTATGTAAGTTACTAAGAAAGTTCATTTTACCTAACTTTAAGTTACTAGGGAAATTATTTAGTAAGCCTCAACATAGTATTTTTCAAACGTATTAGGTATTCAGCCTGAAAAGGAGATTTTTTGACCCTCAAATAGACAGTACAGTTGTTTACAATTATTCTGTACTTAAGGCATTATTGTGAAGCATGGAGTATGTTATTCTCAGATGTACTCATGAACATCATTCTAATTTGAACAGTGCATTTCTGGCTATCGTGCCAAAGAAGCAGTGGAAATGTTAAAAGCTTTCTACAGACAAGAAAATCCCAATGGTAGGTTTCACGTTAATGGATCCATTTTGATCCCAACCTAATTTAAAAGAATGCTGGCACTAGTATTACTGTAATTCGCTTCTGATGTTTTTTCTCCCTCTCTGTTTCTTCTTGGCAGCACCAAAATCAAAAGTACGGAAAAAGGACAATCGTAATTAGCCTTACACTGATGGGAGACAGAAACTTACCAAAAATATGCAAAGATTTCTTCAGCATCCTTGTTTTTTAAAATGTACAGTCCAATTAAACTATGTCTAATGTTCTGTACAGAGTTTTTACTAACAGGTTACTTACTACCTATGCCTGCATTTCTGTGTATGTGATTTCTTGTTACACATGACCAAACAGAAAAATAAGTGGCTGTTCTAGAAAGAGGAAAATTTATGGTTCAGGTTCACTTGTTTACAGCCAGATGGATCCATTAAAATGATGCTATTCAGTACAGCCTGTTCTAGAGTATTTTCTTTCTTCCTGTCTGTGGAGAAGCATCTTACTTTTCAATAGTAAATATTTTCTTGGGCAAGCAAGGAAATCTATTGGAAGGTTACATCTGTAAGAACTTCACAGTCCTTGTGTGTATATTTAATCCAAAAGCATGTAAGGAATTGTACAGTCCTTGAAGACGAGATAAGATCATTGTAACAGTTCTTCGTTGTTTTTTTACAGATGTCAGATTTTCAGACATAACTTCTGAAGTCACATACGTATATAGACAGGTATATATGCAGAATCACGTCTCAGTTTGTGTATGCTATTGCTTAATAAGCGTAAGCAAGCATCACTTGGCTGGACAGAATCTTCATACAAAGTTGTGGAGCATAACTCTCTTTAGATTGTCCTCTCCTCTTGTGACTCTTAGCATAAGAAATACTTTGTCGTTAAGAATCTGCTAAGAAGTTGTTCTCAGCTACTCAATTATAGTACCTGAGATGGGCAGATACATGTAAAACCAGGACATGAAATTGGTAGTAGTATGAAGAAAGTATATTTAAGATATTTATCTTTTCATAGTGTTTCCATGGCTGGCTTTTGTCATTTCAATGTACTTTGCTTGGCCATGCAGTAATTTATAATCCAGAAGAGGGCCTTACAGTTCCACTAATGAATTAAGAATACAAGTACAGTTCAATCTTGATTATATACCTCTTAGTGGATACTTACCTTAAGCATGAAACTGTGTTTTATTCAGCTGACATTCAGGAATTTGAGAAATGCCCGAACTTTTTTTTTTTAATGTAAAAGAGTGGTTAGAATTCTATGACTATAAAACCTGAATACAATTAAACCTTTTAGATAAATAAATACTTTCAAAAGTGTTTTTTAAAAGAGCATTAAAAGCAGTACTTTGTCATCATTGCTCCCAATAGCTTAGAATTTGTATTTTGTGTATTTACTTATTGTTTACAAAGTGACATGGGAAACAAGCATTTTTACCATAATAGCTATTTTCAGAGTTTAGAAACAGTATTCCTTTAACTGATGTCTGTGACCTGCCCTATTTTCCTGACTCTTACTTACAGCACTCTTTGAGTCTTTTCCTTTCTATAAGCAAAAGAAGTTATGACTGCATTTGTAGGTTTCTGCAGCTTCAAGGGCTCATGAACCAGACAGCTAAGCTGGAAAAGCTATTTAGGAAAAGACCACTTTTTAATGACTGCAGTGGCTTTATAGGAAAGAAACGGTCACACCTGTGGTTACGGTATTTAGCTGGTGATACAAGGTAGCCATTTGTCTATACAGATACATACATACAGTTCTCAACTGGAATATAATTTTCTTATACATTGAAGAAGTCACAGAAGTCCAAAATAAAGGAAGGCGTTAGACTTCTGGCATGTCACTGACATCAGTGAGAGTAGGAATTGGAGCCTACATACTGTTTTGGACCAGGACCTAAATCTCTCAGCACCTGTTCTTCTGCAGAGGGGCTAAGAATGCTTTCTTTCCCCACTGCTTTCTTTCAAAAAAGAATTCTGTTAGCATTTGGGTAGTGTCACAGCAGGAGCCGTGTAAATAAGTAGTAGGATAAAACACACTTTAAAAGGTGCATCCAATTCTGAACCCTTAAAAGTAGAACAGAAATGTTTTGTAACAGGAGTCAGTGACAACCCATCGCTTAAAAAAAACAGTTTAAGTGCCGCTCAAAGCCAAAAAAGACTGAAGGGAATGACAAAAAATTCTCTAAAGAGTGATCAAGGGTAATAATGTACATCTTAGAAAAGGGACATCAAAGAGGAATGGCATAGCAAGCTAAAAACTATTATATTACAGAAAACTTATAAAAGATGCTTCTGTTCACTATTCAGTGTAACATGAGCAAAAAACCCCACGGTCTAGTATTAAGAGGCACATTTGGATTTGTGGTTTTGTTTTGGTTTTAAGTATAATAATTAGCTTGGGGAGCAAACTGCTAAAAGATTACACTGAAAGCAAAAACATAGCCCATTCTCCTTAAAATCCAATTACTTATCTGAGTAAGAACAAATGCAGATACACAGGTATTTTTATTAAAAAAAAGACATTAACTCCTGTTTGAAGACAAGCTGCTCATTGGAGCCATGACATGACATCTCCACAACTGGTATGTGGCTGTCTCCTCCTGTCTCCCCCCAGGCGATGCTGTCCTCACTCCCTGCAAACGACTGGTCTCCCACCACTGCAGCAGCAGCTCTGGCAGCAGGAGCCCACAGAGGCTGGTCCTGTTGGCCTCCACTTGCCACTGCCCTCAGAGGTATGCCTGGGCCAGCTGTCCCTGTCTGATGTGCTGCAGCTCTTCCTAACCATGAGTTATGAGTTAGTTTGTTAGTGTTGTTTAGAGTTGGATTCACAAACTTGAGTGCTCCACAAGAAGTTATGGAGATCCTGGGCAGAAGGCTCTAGGTTCAGGCTCAGAGAAACATCTCCATGGCTAAGCTCAGCACAGGGGCTGGAAGAGGGCAGGAGACGGCCACAACAGTTATAACCCAATGAGCTGACCAGTTTCATGGCTCCAGATCAGAAAATGAACTTAACAAGACAGAGTATTGGAGAATACAGAAAGAAGAATGTCAGAAAGACTTGAACAATTCTTGGAATGCTTATTCAGCAAGGAGGAGACAGTTGCTGATGGCTGCAGAAGCATAGGCTTGGTTTGTAACTGTTGCTACCGAATAAAATCCTGCAGCAAACCGCACCAGAGGCACCCTGGGAATCAAGATCTGATGGGTTGGCTACACAGCCTGCAAGAAGTGTTGCTGTCCGCTTGCTGGGGACCTAGGTCTCAGGCTTTTGCTCTAGCCCTAAAAGAGCGTCAAAGGCAACAACTTTGTTACTGCCACCAGGAAAACTCAGAGCAGTGGCTTATAAATTATTCTATTCATTTTTACAGTGCTTTTACTTCTATTTATCTATTTGTGTCTAGATTGCCACATTGGAGGCCTCAAGAGCAGTAGTAAATATATTTAACTGGTTTATTTAAAGAAGTTTAAATGCTTCATGTCACTACTTTTCCCTTGCTGCATGATAAATAAATACATAGGCTTCAGCATTAAATTTACCTTGGACTGCATTTTTGCCAGTTCGTCACAGATAAATATGATTTTATTTCAGCCTTTGTTTGCTTGTCAATAGTCTGACATCAAAATATATTGAACCAGCTAGAAGGGCAAGGAAGCAAAACAACATGGCTTTGTCTCTGCTAAACCGATTACAATTGACAATGCAAGGCTATAATAAATATGTCTTGTGACTTGCACGCTAGAGGAGAGCCTGAATTTAAATTATAGCTTTGGGTTTTGAAATGCTCACTGATCCATTCCATTACCATTAAGAGTGCCTTCCGCTCTGCAAAATTAAGTGATATCTTTACATGACAGTTTAATTAATTTATTTTTCAATATGTACATTTATGGAGTTTCTCCATTAAGCTTTTGAAATGTCTGTAGATCCTATGCATTAATGTAAATGTGCCATGGCCCATAATTACCTTTGGCAGGCTTAGGGCACTGATAAAAAGATTATATTTTTAAAACTAAAGTCTTCAAACTTCCCCAGTGCTTGGCAGGAAATCTGTTTCTGTGTTTTATTTGGAGCAAGGCTGGGGAGCCTGCAGCCAGCAACTCCAGTGGAGGCAGTAACTGTTACATTTTAGAAGAAAATACATTTGACGCTAAATGAGAGAAGGGGAGAGGAAGACAATTAGGGGGAGAGTACTAGAAGCAGCTGTTTATTTGTTTTGCCTTGTGGCTGCCAATATATACTCTTATCATTAAAGTGCATCTAGAAACAGGGTATTTTCTATGAAATTACTTCGCAAAACATGGATCTTTGTCTTTTTAAGGGGCTGCCCCAAAGTGAGTTTATCTTCCTCTTTCACAATAGCTCCGCACTAGCCAAGAATGCTGGATTCTCCCTTTGCCTCCTCCTCCCTCCTTTCTAAAAATGAACTTTTCAGGGAAATATGGAATTCAGAGAACTTTGAAGGAAAGCAGATGGCCAAACAGTGATCCAATAGGATGTAAAACTTCAGTTAGGTAGTTGCTTGGCAGGCAACTACAAGTGAGCCCGTGATGTTTCCATAGCAATGTTTTCACATGGTGCCTTCCTTTTGTCTTTTAAAAATCTAAGTGATGAAAAAAAAGGGGGGGGGGATAAAATAAAAATAAGGTCTCTGCATACCTGAACATTTAGCATGATATAATTAACTCCGCTCTTCCCAGGGGCAGTGACTTGGGCTCGTTGCTGCTTTCTGGCTGAAAAGCCACACACTGACCTCAGCTACGGTCATGCTCACCAGCCTCGATTGCTGTGGTGCTTGTGGGAGCTGCCCGTGTTGCTGGAAAAAGCAGGAACAGTTTCTGAAATGAAGATATGACTCAGATTGTAGTGCTTTTGGAGGGACAATTGCTCGGGCACTGATTCTTGTGGTGTCAGGATTTCACATTTATGTATGGGGGAAGGTTTGCCATGGCACTTCTCTAACCTTCAGAGCTTTCTCTGCCAGCAAGGAGGCAGTGTAATAAAAATTGACGCTTCCCATGACTTCGATTCCTACGTTCTCTTTTGATGTCTGAGAGTTAGCCATTACAGTCACATTAATTTGTGAGGATATAAACAACTGCCATTATCTGTGCAGCCATATTGCACAAGAGAAAAAAGATTTGCAGGGAGAAGCAGTATCTTTTATTAAGCCAAATGACAGTCAGAAAAAACAGGCAAGCTTTTCAACCACCAGCCATAGGGACACCAAGTTCAAAAGCTTACCAGCTTTTTCCACACACCCAATGAAAGTATACCAAAAATAAGTTAAGTACTTGTTTATATGTATCATCTCCTTGCAAATTTTGCTTTTCTTGAAAAAAATCTGGACAAATTGGGGTATCAGTTGGTTTGAGCAGGAAAAGAGGTCGCAGGAGACTGGACTCATGGTAAACTGCTCCTGAGTCCCCAGCAGACCCCTCCCTGCCTCTGCATGGACATATCAGCACATGTGCCAGCACTTTGTGAGGACCCAGTTCTATTTTCCCTTCCCAAAAGCCTCCCAGCGAGGTGCAGCTCGTTTACTAAGCCCCTCACCCTCAAGCAGGGAGACTCTCGCAAGGAGAAGCAGCTTCCTAGCAGGACTGCTGCGAGATGGGGAGAGTAGTTCACATTACCTGTGGTTTATGAATTGCAGCATGAAACTGCTTTGAATGCTGTGGTACAAGCAAATTAAGTCAGTTTAGTCTGGGAACAAAGTTACCTAGCTGCCCTTCTGTGCTCTGGCCTCACCCATGTATGTGGAGCTCCCCATCAAGGAAACCCTCTGCTTGTGTAGTGGCCAGGCTGTTATTCCTAAAACTGACCCTGGAGACAGCATATACTCGCTTATTTAAGAAATTAATTTTCTTACCCTCTGCCACTTCTTTCCAGTCATGCTGTGCAGCACTTATCTGGCAGCACTGGCAGCAGCCTAAATGAATCATTCAAAACTGTTTCTGTTCAGTGCACTTTTTAATATTTAAATGTGTTTATCTCGTCAGGGAGCTCCATCAGGATGCTCAAGCTGCCAGTGACAAAGGGGAGGGCTGAAAGCTCTCAGCCACAGTTGCAACAAAACCTTGATTACTTACAACATAGGACACTTCAGTAACATTTCCACCACAGGGAAGATCTGGCAACTTCAGTACAGGCAGCTGCAGCTTGAGGAGGTTCAACCTATGGATTTACCTATAGATTTACAGAGTCCTTGCAGTGCTGCAGAGGGCAGTTAGGGAATGGCATTGCAATGGGTTGGAGCTGGGCAAAGTGGAGTAGCTCAGACTCTTTCCCATCTTTACCTTAACCCCGTGCCATGGCTGTTTCCTCAGTGCTCACTCACTTCAATATTTGTACTGAAAGTTTATTCAGTTCGTTCCTGCAGGTCTTAGTCAAGGTAGGGCAAGTCTTTGATCTTCCTTTACACCCTGCAACACAGAGCACTCCCATTTGGAGCCACCTGCCTGTTCATTTCAGATTTCAAGCCACTATCAGGCAGCGCTATTCAGCAGCCATCCGAACTTGCCTGCGTGCTGAGGCTGTAGCTACAAACCTAGCTCCAAAATACCTTTGCTGACAGTGGTCCTGTGCCGAGCTTGACCCAGCTGTACTGAGGAACATGCCTCCCTGTCGATCTCATCCAGCTTTTTTTAATTTTCATCCTCTCTTCTCTCCTGCTGCGCCCCCCAAAGCGGCTCAGAGCTGCACTGTGTAGCTGGGGAGCAGCAGAGATGAGGAGCCTCTGCCCTCCTGCCTTTCTGCTGCTCCAGCTAGGATACTGCCAGGTACCAAGAAGGAATAACCCACAACGAGCCTAATGAAATGGCAATCTGGCATTAAGATGTGTATATAGTTGCCATTTGTTAAACTGACAGATGACATTTGGAACATGCAGCCCCTATTCATTTTTTAAACTAAATACTCTCTTGAAATAAAGTCTTTGCCATTAGTCTTAAAGCTGATTTCCAGCCCAGACAGGGCCAGCTGTGCTTTAACACATTTCTGGGCACAAGGTCAGATTCCTAGCAGCTGTAAGATTTTCTTTGTTTTTTTATTTTTTGCAATGAACTGGACAATTCATGAACAATAAACAGTTACCTGCCTCCCAGATTACCTTGGATTCTAGCTTTATTTTTTTCCCCCTGCTACCTTTCCATGTAGAATTCTTTATACAAGAAAAAAAAACCCATAGAGTTTTGACAAATTGCATTTCATCAACTTGAATTTCATCATCTGCTGCCTAGTCCCACTTGTCTACATTTTTATGTACCTACAATAACAAGGTGCCAAAGGGAAGCTCCAACACCTTCAGCAATAGTTTAAAATGTATTCATGAGCAACAAAGACTCAGCTTTCTTAGAGATAAATACCTCAGACATTATATTTTAGGAACAGTTAAGAGTGTGAAGGGACTCAGCTCATCCAACTCAAAAGCATAGAAATCATGGTAAAGACGCGATATTCCTTTACACCTTCAAATTGCTGTCAACACTTTCAATAGCATACTTATGATAGCTTCCACTTCCAGCTCCAGAAATACTCAGAAGAAATAGGTGCCCAAACTTCATCAAAGTTGTACTCTTAGACAAGTACTTGGCTGTTACCTCATACGCTTCTTCATCAGTTTTATTGATAAAGGTCCAGAGAACTCATCTGATTTTTGTTTATTTAATGTCTTTTCAAAGTCATTCCATTTTAACACTAGGATGTCATTCCACTACTGCTGTGCTGCCAGTTTAGCTTATTTTTGCATGTAAAAGAGCAGAAATTAAGCCTTCCAATATACGAAGAAGTTGATAAGTAGATGGCTACTACTGACTGAAGGGAGGGAGCACCTTCCATGGGTGTACACCAGGCACAAGCGTGTAGAAGACAGCATAGTTTCATCTGACATCCTTTCAACGACTAAATCAAGGCTGGCAAAAAGTAAAGTCTTTCTCCAGCAGCTAAGGCAAGAGAAGCCAAGTGTGGCCAGCAACCTTTTCACTCTGCATCAAATTTGCCAGGAGTCACAGCCACACGGGAGCCACTAGAGGAGCAAGAGCCTGCAGAATGAGTCACAGGGAGGCTTGTTTTCTTTAAGTTTTTTTTTTTTTAAAAAAAGAAGAAATCTTAAGTGATTTACATATGAATTGCTTCTAATGAGGACACACCAGCTCAGTTTTCCAGCAGACTTTCAACAAGGCCAAAATTAAGGATACAATTACATGGCAGAATCTAGACTGAGATCTTCATGATTTTTATGTCAACAGCGAAGTCAGCCACTGCTGGTGGGTGGGAAGCAGCTCTCTTTAGGGATGTTGAGCTGGTTGATTTTCTGATTACTTCAGAGAATTTTAAAAATAGCAAATTATAATAACAGGTCTATAGATTCTGTAGCAGCTTTCTGATTAATGTGAACCTCAAGCTATATGCTAAGTTCTTGTCCATAAGGTATGCTGTTCAGACATTTTCTAGATGCTATTTTAACCTGTGTCTTCTGAGTCACATTAGTCAAAAGAATTGGGCTATAATTTAATTATTGCAAATGGTGTATCAGTGAGTTATTTCCTAGGAAAGAGAGTTAAGAAAACCCAACACTGCAATTAATGCTGAAATGGAACCCTTTTGCTTTGGCCTTTCGAAAAATTTTCCATATGACAGGAGCCAAGTGAGACTGAAAGAGTTCAGAAAATTCTATTAGAAAGTCATCTTCACCTAGAGCTTTCCCAGAGACCAGAGGTTTTATGACTCCTTTTTATTTCTTCCTCTGCTTTGGGACTACCTAATATTCCCTAACTTCCTGCAGAATTATAGGTATTGCCAATTTACTTAAGAGGCCTTGAGTCTGTTCAGCTGTGCAAATGACTCAGATTAGTTAAAGGATTTTAAAACTCAAAAGAGATGTCCTTTAGGTCAACAGGGTTTGTAGCTTGTACAGCAGATGACCATGCACAGGAATTGCATAACACCCTGTGCTTGCTTTCCTTCCTGAACTGTACTGCCAGCAGCTCCCAGACATTTCCTCATGGCTCTTAATTTCTGTTTTTCCACCATTTTTTAGACAAAGGAGTCTCCACTTTTGCTTCACATAGAAATGTAAGTATGATGCAGTCCCATTAAGATCTGAGTCCGATTAAGCAAGAGACCCTCGCTCTATTGCTTCTTCATAACCACACAGCTTGATGATTTAGAACAGTAACATTTAGGACCTGAGCAGATTAATCAAGAAAATCAGCAGCATAAAGGATTCTCAGTGGGATTCAGAGACTCTCCCAAACTGAGGTAAGGAGCCTGGAAAGGTTTTTTAAGCCTTGTTATGGCTGAAAGTGCCATGAGCTGAAGAACATAGCAAGTTCTGTGATGCACCTCTCCAATCTTCCATCTCTACTGTCATCTTTCAACTCCACTGTCTATCTTGTGGGTACTTGGGGCCATCCACATGCTACAGATGAAGAGCAGGCCTTGCTGCACCTGCTAGCGGGCTGAAATATAATCTGCCCATGCCTGACTCATCCAGAACATCTTGGACACACATCAAGGTGGTGAGCATGCCTGGACTTCAGATCCCTTCAGAGATCTCCAGAATATAGCCTGTGGCCGTGCAGGGGAGGTGCCATAAGGTGTGCAGATGGCATACAAGGTTTGAACTTGTGAATGAACTTAAGACCTGTCTTATAGACACTTGAGCTATACTATGTGTGAGGACTCTGCCACTTAGCAGCTTGGCTGAACTAGGCTACCATTGCCTTAATACTTTCCAAGTAGCGCCCTCGAGGGACAGTATTTTGTGCAATCCATTACATATTCAAGTGGTATTTCAATTTGGCCTATAGAGTGTGCTTATTTTCTGCCTGACAAAATAAAAAGATCAGAAATAGAGGGGAATAGGAAGAAAAGGCACAGAAAGGGGAAATTCAAGTAAACATGAAAAATATGGCAAGTCAGAGTGCCACAAATGCAAAATGCTAATATGCAACATTATCAGAGCCTTGATCCTGCGAAATACATAGGGCACACATGGGAGCCTGTTTTACTTAAAAGGAAGGAAAACAGTTCTATTTCAAATACATTTATCTTTTAATTTCCTTTCACTAAAACATGTTTGGTTTTAAATTAATTACTTGGGAAAAAGCAAGAGAAATGGGTGTGGTGGAGTTGGAGGAAAAATAAATACTAATTAAAAAGAATGACCCATGGAACATGGTGGAGACCAGGTTTCTGCTCTCCAGCTATTTCTGGAGGCTGAAGGAAAACAAACGGACTGAGCTGGTTCTACCCTCCCGAGCAGATTGCACCAGAAGATCTGCACCCTTTGTCCTTCAAGACAGAGAGCAAGATGCAAGGAGATGTAATCATGAAGAGCCACACAATCTACGTACACCAGGTTTTTTACTTAATCTTTAATACATGCTGTATTTGGGGAGACTCAAAGTCTGGCATGCTAAAGCTTGGGATTGGACTGGATGCAAAACCTATTTCTAGCAGTCTCTGCTCTCCACCACTTACAGACACCGTCTAGAAACCTGTAAACTGATGCTTGTGTTGGCAAATGGCTCTACTATTCCAGGTAGACTCCTAGTGGGAAACTCCACCAGCTATTAAAATCACTTCTCTCTGCCCACCCTCCCATTCCCTCTACCTCTAGAAGTCCTGCTGGCTCAATACATCTACATCCCTTGGAGTCAGAGACTGCATTTATTTGGCTGCACACCCTTGCTCCCTACAGTGAGCATACAGCAGCTAAGCTGGGCTTTGGTGAGCACACCACCCTGGTTCTGTCCAGCATATACAAGCTCAGAGCCTCAAAGTTTCTGTCCACCACAGGATGTGTATGTTAATATACCATGCATGTATTTAATTTTAAAAACGATTCAGACTTGTACTTGACTGACTGATAGAGCAGATGTACCTTTTGTTTCCAGGATATGTATTTTCAGTGTGTCCTAACCGGCCACAATTTTCAGGTCCTGTGGCTGTTCCTGTGTTGCAGTATAATAAGCGAAGGCAGATGATCCAGTTCTTGGTGTCTTCGCCTGAAGAGATATAAATCACATTGTAGGTATTATTTCTTTATATGTTATGTCATTTGCTGAACAATTAAGTGTGCACTACTGAAGGATTAATAAGTGAGCCAAGGCTACAGAATGTGAGGCAGCTTCACAGCAAGAAGTGACAATGCAATTCTTTAATACTGTAATATTATTTCATGTAAAACCAGCTGATATAAAATCAATTCCATGCTAAATTGTGTTTTCCCCTGCAGTCCTTTTGAACTTAAAAAAAAAAAAAAAAAAAAGTGGGAAAGATACCAACAGCCCATAAATAATCTCTAAATAATGTGTTACAGACTGATGGTAAGCAGCACTCTCACAAACCCATATTTATATTAAAAAAACCTCATATATCTACATTATATAGACTATCAACTGTAACAGCTGAAAGTAAAATAGATGTGATGAATGTATGTCTACTTTGCTATCCATTGCATCTCATCTTTGTGAGAAATGCTACTTTTACTCCGAGCTATATATCTTATGAATTTAATACAAACAATATGTTCTAGCTATATCAAAATCTAAATATCTACATCCAAGACGTGCAATTACATATAAGCATATTATAAACTATACATAAGTAAGTAATAAACCACTAGTTTTAGGTCTTTTCTGTATGAAGTTCTATTTGTCATGCTTTGGCAGGTTACATTAATAGATTCATCCTTGCAAAATTGCACTTCTTTCAGTAAACGCAACTCTGGGATGTGATTTTGGACAGCATCTTCACAATCTAGGACAGCTCAACATTAAGATCGCTGGGACCCAGAGTAGGTCAAAAAGCAACCAGCCAGTTCAAAGGTTTTCACTTTTGGCAGTCTCTTTGATAACTGCTTTAGGGGCAAAGGGTGCTTGTTCCCTCCCAGAGCAGTATCACAAAAATGATACTGTGGTGAAAAATCTGTGGTGAGTGCTGGCTCCAGTGGCTGTTGCTTGAGAGGACTGAACAAGCCACCCTCCTCTCCCAGCAGAGCACATTGCTCCCCTGCTCTATGGAAAACACTCGGCTGTTGCTAGCACAGCAATTACACTGCAGGAAAATCTGCTTCCAAACGATTTAGTCTTTATTTACTCGGGGGGGGGGCGAGGAAGTGAAGAAGCTGAAAGGTGAAGGCTAATGAGATACTGGCATGGGAATTATTTTACAGTAATAAAATACTTCACACGTTCCTGAGGGCACAACATCACACACAGGTCCACAGAGAGTCCTTCAGAGTGAGATTTCATGAGGACCTTGCACCTGTACATATAATTTGGTAGTGGGAAAGCTGCTGCTACATCAGCCTGTCCCATCACGCCAAGATAGCGGGGTACAAGTTAATTGGAAGGACTAGGGGTAGCACGGGCAACCAGGGAAAGCAAGCAAGCAAAGCAAACAGTTGTTTTCTGAAAGTGCCCATTCTTTGTATGTTCACTTTACATGCAAAGGTTTTCATAGTGGTTTTTGAACCCAGAGTTGAAACTACTCCATGTTCCAGCTCTGTTGTCCCACTCTTTATCTAGTGCATAATGTTCCTTCTCACATATATGCAATGTTTCTCATTGGGCTGCTTTTTGAATTAGTATATTCATATGTAGATAAGCTAAACTAGGATATGCCTTACCGCATAACTGGCAAAATGCACTGGGGAATGAGAGTGCTTGCAAAGTTGTACCAGGAGCACCATTCAGGCTCCTGGTAACACAGACTTTTGCTATTCATTGTGACAACACCTAGGAAAGGAACGATGCAACACAGAGCTCAAGGCTTCACCTCTTGCCTCTGCCACTGATCCACACAGACAGGGCGAGAGCTGCTCAGTATCTCCATTTGCTCCTCTAAATTACAGCGCGCTCAGCAATGCATCAGCTAGGGGGTTTGAGGCTAAAATCTCGTAAACCAATTTTGATTCCTTCCATCATGTCTCTCATTAAGTGTTAAGTGCCTCCAGGGAAAGGCAGCTGATTAAACAGATTCCTCAGTGACATAATGAATTTACAAAACCCCTCTGGTTTTGCTGGGGATGTTTGGGGAAAAATATCTTCAGTCACCGAGGGCAAAGTCCACCGAGAGGGAGAATCACTCCATTTCCTCTGCCTCGGAGCCTGACAAACCTTCTCCACCTGCCCCGGGAGGCTGAGAGGAGATCCCTACTGAGCACTGGGAAGGAGGGAAGGGGCAGGGACACAGCCATCCATCCATCCAGGGCACCAGCACAGCAGCCTACTACGCCCACACCGAAGCATGCAGGTCACAGCCTCTTTGCTTTCCTTGGCAGCTGTAGCCCAGCCAGCTTCCTCACAGCAAAGCTCTCCGAGGCAAGCTCTGCACACAGAGAGGTACTGCCTCTCAGCACAGGAAAGAAGTACGAGACTTTTTCCAGCATTCAAATCCTGTTTTTAATGTGACTCAGCTCTGCAGAGTCCATAAGGATGACATGGGTTGTGCTTTATTAGCAGTTAGGTTAATGTTTGGAAATAAAAAGACTGATGGTTTTATCTGTTTAATCATTTGGTGCTGCCAAGAGCAACCATAAGCACAGCTCAATGGTGCATGAAGACAGTACAGCCTGACATTCGTTTCCCACCACTAAAATCCAAACATTAGCATACAAGTTGTGTAGCGGGCTGGCAGGGGCAGGCAGCCAGGATCGCAGCTATTGGAGTGACTCAATGATTGTAATTTTTCTTCATGGAGATTTTCAACCTCCCCGCAACGGAAGGAAAGATAGATGGATGAGGTGGGCTAATTTTGAAGTTTGCCAGTTCATTTGTGTTTGCCCAGCTTTCCTATGCCCTCAGCTGAACTAAGCTACAGACCTAAGGACTAAAAACTCCTCTAGTTTTTCCTCAGTATTATCTCACTTGTGTGTGTGGGCCCCCCCGCCCCCCATTTCCTTAAATCTCCTCTTCTCAGCTACATCCTTCAGCAAACAGTAGCTGCAATGCAGATTCACCACATGTAACCAGGCAATGCTACTGATCTGCCATATGCAGCCAGCAGCAGCTATAGCAATTTATCATTGAAAAGCAATTGGATGGCTAGATCATGCGGTCAGCTGGCACCCAAACAACGCTGGATGTGGCAGATGCCATTAGTGCAAAGAGCAGAATAGGAGAAAACGGGAGCCAACAGACACAAGAACATTGTCTTAACAGACGATATCTACCTCAGCTAGTCTTTATAACAAACTAAGTGCAGCTGTTTGACTCACTGATCCTTTGAAATGTACTTAGAGCAGAGTTTGGTGATTTTGGGCTGAGTTACACAGACCACCTCTCATTCTGTACACAAAGTCAAGGGGCAGAGAAGCCACTGAAACAATCACAGTGAAGCTGCACTCCAAGCAAAGCTTCCTTGGACACGCAAACACACACATGCCTTACCCACTTCTGGGAAGGCACGTGGCTATATACACAATGGTCCAGCTGGCCCAACAATTCCAGTAAGTAAGTATTTTGCTGTTGTCAGAGCACTGCAGAGCTTATAACTGGCCATATAAAGTGCATTTTGTAAAAGCTTCTTAGCAGCCAAACAGGTGGGCTCTCACATAGGGTACTGGCTAATGACATTAAATGAGACAGAGCTTCTGCAGGGCTGGCAGACATGAAACAAAGTCTTGAGACCCTTAAAGCCTCTGCAATTGTCCTGCATCTAATTTCTTTCTCCTGTTTGCATTCTGTCAGTATCTACTCTTTCCAGTCAAAAGGGCAGTAGGCCTTATTGCTGACCACTTTCTCATATATCTGTGATATTTCTAAAAGAGAAGATGCTGGCAGGAGCTGCCCATTGCTTTAACATGTCAGCTCAACACATGAAATCTTTCTTCCTCTGCCAGAGCTATGCTGTTTGCTAGTGCAAAAATAAGCAGAGTCTGAGCACTGCCCACTCTTCCTGCCTTTCCTCATATACTCACTAGAAAAATAGCTGGAGCACAACTCCCACACATTGCACAAGATCCAGACTCAAGAAACCCTAAGCCAGGCTTTTTCCTGTCCCAAGTCTCTGTTAGAACTAGTCAAAATGTAACACTTGCAAAATTGTAACATCCTCAGAGCAGCAGAGGTGGGGCGAAGGGGGGAACCCAAACAAACCTGAACCCACCCAAAATGTGCTGCCACTTCCCTAACTGAACCCCACAATGTTAAGCTAAAATAAAGTAAGTTAAAAAGTCTTACCACCACCTCTTTAACCCCAGCCTCCAGGCCACCTCTACTTCAGAACTACATAGTTTCCCTCCAGCTTCACATTTTCAGCCTTGCCATCCTAATGAGAAACCTTTGCCAGCTGGATCCAGCTCCCTAAACAATCTCTGTAATGAGGACAGGCACCTGGGGACCTACCTGCCTAGCTCGGGAGCAGAATTCAGTTTGTTTTTCCAGTCCCCCATACTGCAGAGTCCTTTGAGGCTGTGATAAGGGAATGCCAGACCACCTGGCAGCAAGAGCAGATGAAGAGGGAGGGGACTGATGAAGAGCTGAGATGTGGGTGGTAGCCAGGGTGGGAGGAAAGGGTTAGAATCATAGAATTACAGAATCATTTAGGTTGGAAAAGACTTTTAAGATCATAAAATCCAACTGTTAACCTAGCACTGCCAAATCCACCACTAAACCCTGTCCCTAAGCACCACATCTACACATCTTTTAAATACCTCCAGGGATGGTGATTCCACCATGTCTCTGAGCAGCCTGTTCCAATGCTTCACTACCCTTTTCAGTGGAGATATTTTTCCTAATATCCAATCTAAACCTCTCCTGGCACAACTTGAGGCCATCTCCTTTTGTCCTGTTGCTTGTTATTTGGGAGAAGACCCCAGCCCCCACCCACCTACAGCCTCCTTTCAGGTAGTTGTAGAGAGCAATAAGATCCCCCCTGAGCCTCCTCTTCTCCAGGCTAAACAACCCCAGTTCCCTCAGCCGTTCCTTGTAAGACTTGTTCTCTAGACCCTTCACCAGCCCTGTTGCCCTTCTCTGGACACGCTCCAGCATCTCTACATCCCTCTTGCAGTGAGGGGCCCAAACCTGAACACAGGATTCGAGGTGCGGCCTCACCAGTGCCCAGTACAGGGGGACAGTCACTTCCCTTGTCCTGCTGGCCAGGACAGATACAAGCCAGGATGCTGTTGGCCCTCATGGCCACCTGGGCACACTGCTGGCTCATGTTCAGCCGGCTGTCAGCCAGCAGCCCCAGGTCCTTTTCCTCCAGGCAGCTTTCCAGCTGCTCTGCCCCAGCCTGTAGTGCTGCATGGGGTTGTTGTGACCCAAGGGCAGGACCCAGCACTGAGCCTTGCTGAACCTCAGTTGGCCTTGGCGCAATGATCCAGCCTGTCCAGATCCCTCTGCAGAGCCCTTCTGCCCTCAGGCAGATCAACACTCCCCCCAACTTGGTGTTGCCTGCAAACTTACTGAGGGTGCACTTGATCCCCTCATCCAGATCACTGATAAAGACATTAGATGCAACTGGCCCCAGTACGGAGCCCTGGGGAACACCATTTGTAACAGGTTGCGAGCTGGATGTAACTCCATTCACCACAATGCTTTGGGCCCGGCCACCCAGCCAGTTTTTTTACCAAGTGAAAAGTCCACCTGTCCAAGCCATGAGGAGCCAGCTCATCCAGGACAATGCTGTGGGAAACAGTGTCAGGCTTTACTGAAGTCTAGGTAGACAACATCCACAGCCTTTCCCTCATCCACTGAGTCACCTTGTCACAGGAGGAGATCAGGTAGTCACGCAGGACCTGCCTTTCATCAACCCACGCTGGCTGGGCCTGATCGCCTGCTTGTCCTGCACGTGCCACGTGACGGCACTCACGCTGATCTGCTCCATAACCTTCCCCAACACCAAGGTCAGGCTGACAGCCCTGTGGTTCCCAGGATCCTCCTTCCTGCCCTTCTTGTAGATGAGCATCACATTGGCCAACCTCCAGTCAACTGGGACCTCACCGGTCAGCCAGGACTGCTGGTAAATGACTGAAAGTGGCTTGGTGAGCACCTCTGCCAGCTCCCTCAGCACCCTTGGGTGGATCCCATCTGGCCCCATAGACCTGTGTGTGTCTAGGTGGTGTAGCAGGTCAGTAACCATTTCCCCCTGGATTATGGGGCTTCATTCTGCTCCCCATCCCTGTCTTCCAGCTCAGGGGGCTGGGTACCCCGAGAACAACTGGTCTTACAATTAAAGATTGAGGCAAAGAAGGCATTAAGTACCTCAGGCTCTTCCTCATCCTTTGTCACTATGTTTCCCCCCTGTCCTGTTTTAACCCTGGCTGGCAACCAAGCACCACGCAGCCGCTCGCTCACTCCCCCCACCCAGAGGGGTGGGGAGGAGAATCGGAAAGGAATGTAAATCTTGAGGGTCGAGATAAGAACATTTCAATAATTTAAACAGATTAAAAAGGAAATAATAATAACAACAACAACAACAGTTATAATGGAAAAGGTGGGGCAAAGAATAAAATCCAAAGGGAAAGGGAGAAAGGAAAACAAGTGATGCACAGTACAACTGCTCACCACCTGCTGACCGATGCCCAGCCAGTCCCTGATCTGCAGGCCCCGGCTAACCCTCCAAGTTTATATACCAAGCATGATGTCCCATGGTATGGAATACCTCTTTGGCTGGTTCAGGTCAGCTG
>JAVJGI010000062.1:50411669-50421990 GCA_035590275.1 Ibycter americanus
CTCCAGGAGCCTCCCAGGCTGTTCCCTCCCTGCTGTGTTGTATTTCCAGCAGGCATCGGGTGGGTTGAAGTCCCCCACAAGAACAAGGTCTAATGATTGTGAGACTTCCCCCAGCTGCTCGCAGAATGTTTCATCTGCCTCTTCATCCTGGTTGGGTGGCCCCAAACAGACTCCCACCGTGATATCTGCCTTGTTGACCTTCCCCCTGATTCTTGCCCATAAACACTCAGCCCTACTGTCACCATCACTAAGCTCTAGTCAATCAGAGCCCCCCCTAACATACAGGGCTACGCCCCCACCTCTCCTTCCTTGCCTATCCCTTCTGATCAGAGCCCTTGGATATGAGCACCCAGCTTTGATCCCAAGCCTGAGAAGAGGGTGTAGGGTGCAGGTGCACATCTGGCAAAACTGCCTTTTTGTTTTATGGCTTTGTTTCTTCCTTATACCTTTTTTTTTTTTCCCGCTGTGCTGTTTGGTGTATTTCAGTCACAGCTAGTTGGGAAGGGAAGGCTTCACTTTCTCATGAAGTTACTGTTCCGTCAAAGCCCAACTTTAAAAATACATTTTCTAAATATGCACTATTCACTCTTGTCCTCGGTAATTTGATTGGCAGAAATAAGAGCTGCAAAAGTGGATCTTGTCAGTCATCCTTAAGCCTTCCTTAATATGGGAACAATCACCTGCCATTTCAACCATATTTTTAAAGGGGCACAATGTACTTAATAAGATGCACACAACTGCAGTCTCAACTTTTAATTTTTTTGGTAAAAAACCTTCCAGGTGGCACCTGAAAACCCATCCTGGCCTATTTTCTATCATTTTCTGTAAATACACTACATATATGTGTACATCTGCATGTACATCCCGTAGACACCCACTGGCACAGCTCTGAGCATCTGTCTCATGAAATCCACAGGCCAAGCGCACGCTCGTGTGCAGGGGAGGCACCGCACCGTACAGCACCCTGCGGCTGTGGGAAGTGCAAGGCACAGGTGTTTGCTCCCTAACAGGTCACGCTGGCTCTGTGGCACAAGGTGGGCCCAATGTGGAGGAGATTTTGCTATTTGCTATTTTTAGTTAGGCTCAGCTTTTTTTTTTTTTTTTTTTTTTTGACAGCAGAGGATTAGGGTTTCTTCACACATGGTCATCACTTGCATGTTGTGGACACAGACCCTATGTCATGCAGCACCCACTCATTTCAGACTGCTCTTTCAGAAGCTGTGAGTACCTGTGGCACTGGCTGTACTCTAAAAGGCACAGAGACACTCAGCAACTTTAAAAGACCAAGGAAACCTAATGCTGGGGTCCCAGGTTACGTTTGGAGAATGGTTCCACAACAAGCAAAACATTTATTTTGCATTAGAAAACCTCCTAAGAATTAAACTGGAATTATTCTATGGTAATTTTAGCTACAGTGTTTCTGGGACAGTGTGTCCAGAGGACAAGCATCCTTCATCTTATCACCAGAATGTAGTTCTGACCTAAAATACAGATTTGGTGCCAGGTGTAGTACTGTGTTTGTGGTCTGTTGCAAATGCCAGCCAGCGAGGGAATGTGTTGGTTTATGGCACACAAGTAAAAAGCACAGAGCTAAGTTCAGTTGCATTTGCCTTTGCTGGGAAAGGCAATAATTATTCTATTTGTTTTGCTTCCAAGATAGGAATAGCAAATGTCTTTCTCACCTCACCAAGAGGAGAAAATCACACCCAATATGGTTAAGGTGCACCCCTTTTTACAGAGCAGTGTGACAACCTTGCAATTTGAACAGAATTTTTTTTTTTTTGGCTGCTACCTTCTGGGGGTTTTGTTTGTTTTTTTTCTTTAATGTGGTTTATCCTTGAGAGATGCCTCATGCATGAACATCTTGGGTTGTTTCCTACAAAATGGCAGAGCTCATAAATAAAAGGAATGGGTAGAGCAGAAGTGAAGCTCAATTCATATACGTTTTTAGAGGAGCTGATTTTACTGCAAACTGGAGGCAAATACTTGGCCATAGAGGAAAAAAAAAGACATCTTAAAAAGAACCATGCCAGTCTGTCACCAGGAGTGGGCAGATTGGTCCTTCCTAGGGGCCTGTGGTGATTCTTGGAGGATGTGAACTGTAATACCACTGAGGCTGCTGCTTTTGTTTGCTTTTGCAGCAAACACGCTGCAGCTGAGATCTCCTTTTCCAAAGCTCAGATACACTTTCTGGAAAGCCAGCAGCCAGATGAGCATTTTGATGTTTGCGTCCCGTGATCAAGGGCAGGGCTTTGGGAGAAAAACGGGAGCACAGCAGATGTTTTGACTGGGAATGTCCCCAGCACTGCTGCTTTTTGACCCACTGCATGATCCTTTTGGGGACCCTCCTTCATTTTTCAGCCACTGGATGCTACGACACAGATTTTTTGACGTGCAGCGTGGCTTCCCCTGACCAAAGGCCCTGTGAAAGGGGAGCCCTTTGGCACAGCTTGTGCACGAGTGCACCTCCCGCCCTCAGCTCTGGTGACAGCAACCTATGTCCCCACATTACTTCTTGGCCTCAGTTCCCCTGCAGTAAGGCAATCCACAAAGTGAACATTAGAAGGTGTTTTCTGGGCCAAGGATTTTCCCCTGGCAGGTTTCAGAAAGGCCCGTCTGCTTCTCTGGGGGCCGGTGCTACCCCCAGCCAGCCATCGCGGCCGAGCCCCCGGCACGAGCTGGCAGCCACTGCCCTGGCTGCATTTCATTCTGGCTGAGGTACCTTGATCAATCAAAGCAAATCAAGGGCAGGTTAAAGCAAGGCACCATGTGGATTTTCTTGTCTGGCTCACGTCTTACCCCTGACCACATGCCAGACAAATTCCTCCTCAGCCTGTGTTGTTTTCTTAGCAGTTTTTGCTCTGGCCGTGTTGATGCTGGTGACATAGGAGGAACCCAGCTCTGTAAGTAGAGATGCACAGAAAAGAGCTGCATTACACTTAAGTCCCAAACCTTGTCCAACTGGATGAGGGCTCCATGGCACAAAGATGGGTCATTGCTCCCCAAGGGTGGTGGGACTGTGGTCGAGGTCCAGCCCTGTTTCCTCCCTGGAAGAGGAGGCGGGAGCACGGCTCCGCGGGAGGCAGCCAGGGCTGCAGCCGGTGGGCCCGATGTACCATCCCAGCTGCTGTACCAGCCACGCGGTGGGTGAGCTAAGGACATACTTTCAGCCTTAATTCTGAGTTTCCTAGGTTTTGTCAGTTTAAGCCAGATTCCTAATGTTATTTTAATGCAGTTGTTTTGTGTGTGAATAATATGCTTTCTATGCCAAACCACAAGCCCTGGAACTAATCTCTCATAAAAATGCCTAGAGTCCAAAGCTAATAGCTGTTATTCAGCTGATCAAGTGATGTCTAAAAAGTTACAGATTAACACTATTCCCCAGGGGAAGGTGAAATTAAACTCGACTTCTGATGGGGCTGGGTGCTATTCCACACAGTGTCTGAGCCCGGGCTGGGGGACGCAGCTCGCTGCAGACCCTGGTGCCCCACAGCAGGGCTTGGTGCCGTGAATGCGTGCGGTGAGTGCCGTCCGGGCTCTACCTGGAGTTCTGGTGGGCAGAGGGTGGGGGGTGTGTATGTGTGTGTGTGATTTTCACCAGTTTTCCCTTAAAAAAGCCCCTGCACTGCCAGCAACAGCCCCCCCCCCCGGCCCCCAATGATGGGTCGCTACAGCTCATCCTTGCCCCGCCCAGCTGGGCAGTGATTCCAGGGATGCCAAAGAGGCTGGGGGGAGATGGTCACTTGCTCCCCAGGCTGGCAGTGTCTAGGCAAGGTGACAGCTGTGGTGAGACCAGGTCCTGTGTCCGCCAGCCTGGCACGGCAGGCAGGAGTCGGTGCTGGACTCAGCAAGGGGGCAAGTGTCCCTTCCTATCCCAGAGGGTTTGGAGGGGGCATCAGTGACCCACAGGGAGCAGAGGGGGGACGTGGAGGGGGCTGGCAACAGGGGTGAAGCTGTCCCTTTGCGCTCCTTCCAGGCAGGGAAATCGAGCCACAGGATGTCAGTGCTGCCTGTGTGAACACCACGCCTGCCGAAAGCAGTGACAGCCTCCTCTCAAGAGCACATAGGAAGATCTCTTTCCCAGAACATCATCTTATTTAGGAAACTTGCATCATGGCAGCAAAGCAGAATGCTTATTTGGGAATAGGAAAATGAGATGTGGCCCCAAGTCAGCGCTTGCATGTAGGCACCACTACAGAAGGGTTGAGGACACACAAGAGGCAGCTGCTGGCTCACAGTAACAAATGCAGAGTTGGATGGGCTGGAGGCCTGGACAGCTGGTGTTTGCTGCCTGCATCCTCCGATACCGGCTGCAGAGTTGTAAGGTATCGATTATTTTCCTGTTAGAACACAAAGGGATTAGCTAGACTAGCTTCTGCAGAGGTGAGAAAGAAATGTGTCGTGTAGACTGTTTATTTTGCTCTAATTGGATTCACACCCTCTTTCTGAATAAATCTCATTTTTCTCCAGCTCTTGTGGTTTTTCATGGCCGTGAATGCTGAGGAGCGCTTCCAGGGGCGGGCAAGCAATTCGCAGCTTCAGTGGTGAAAGCGAAAGGGTCGTCTGTGGTCACTAGAGGCAGGTAGCCTGCAAACAGCGCAGCCAAGGAAGCTCTCCTGGTCACATCCAAGACGATGCTTCACGATCACGGACAGCTTTTGGCAGCATGAGGCAAAAGCCACTCTTTGAACAGGGAAATCTAAGCTTTGCAGTCCTTCCAGACATGACATCCACAGCTGCTCTGGGTAAGCTGCAGTACAACATTGCGGCCCGGAGGCACGTTGCTCATCAGAAAGCAGTGTATGCTGGTCCCCCTTCAGCAGGGTGAGCTGCTCTGTATGCTAAAATTGTCAGCGAATTTTCTGCTGCCGTTCATCATCTTTTCTAGCTGGTGCGGAACACTGTAGGAAAATTATCTTCGTCTGCTGTTTTTCTTGGCCTGCTCACTCAGAAACATGGAAAGTACCTGCAGCTGAGGTGGCTTCTCAGGTTTGTCCTTTAAATCTCTGGGGGGGAAAAAAAAAGAGTTCAGATGGAAAAGAAAGAAGAAAAAGCATAGTTTAAGAATCCTAGGTCTGGGTGGTTGAAAACTGCTGAGTGTCCTCTCTGTGATACTCCTGCTAAACAAGTAAACGCTTTTCACTCCCGTGTCCTTTGCACTGTGAAAACTTTTGATGTCTCTGTACTGAACACTGTGGTTTGAAGCTCTGCCTCTGAGTCAGATGGGTATCAAAAACCTCAGAGCAGCTGGACTGAGCAATGCTCTCTTGGTGAGCACATTAGAAACCAGACACAAAATAAATAATTAAGTCAATGAGATTTTTCTGGGGGGTGTCCAAATTATGCCTGTATATGCGTTACAGAGTTAAGCCTTAAATTTGAAATTCTTCCGTTAATTTCTTGTTCCTACAGAGAACACATGAATGCTACATCAGGAAGGCACACATTTCTCTGGAAAGCACCTGTTCCTGCAGTTTCCAAAGATGTCCTGTATTTGCAGATGCCTCTTCATCTACACCAGTCTGTGACTTGTCTGAGAGAGTTTGGTAATCTTATTGGAATCTGTGCACACATAAACTTGACATAAAATTTCTCTTTTATTGCTGTTTTGGTCATGTTTCTCCCCATGACAGATTGCTGTATTTTCTGTTGGCTGTTACTCTATAACTGAGCACTGAAGCATCAGATAAATCCATATGCTGGGTAAATTCTCGGTTTGAGGTGGGTATTGGAGTGATTTGGTATATAGATTGCCATAATTTTCAATGATACCTATTGCCTTGCTCATTTGCTCTTGCAGAACTCATTTATTTTACTACTTTTAGAGCCTATGGGAGGTGCTAAATAAACATTTCAAACTATAAAAAAAGTTACTGGCCAACTGTGAAGTGGTAAAATTAAGTAACTTACCCAATATCACACATGTAAGCAGAGCATTCAGTTCTGCAGAGCAACCTTCAGATTCCCCCTCTTTCTCTTCCTGTGCTGTCCTGCCTCATTTAAGGCACATCAGATGAGGCTTTTAAATCCTTCCTCCCTGCACAGTTCCACAGTTCCCTAAAGCAGTATCCATCTTGACCAAAAAAAAAAAAAAGAAAAGAAAAGAAAGAAAAAAGCCCAAAATAAAAACAATGTGATCAACTAATCTCACAGAACTTTCTTTTTAATACAGACAATACAGTCTGTTTTTCCTTATCTTCATTTTTGGAGTGCCTGAGCCATCTTAGAAAATTTCCTCCCAGTATTTAGCCTGAATCAAACATGTAGAATTTTCCTAGCAGGGAATATTCCAGCCTACAAAATGAAAGTTAGGTAAAAGGAAAATAACTGAAATCAGAGCCTGCTGGTAGGAAACATGATACAATCTGGGCAATGGGAAACACCATAATACAGGAATCACTGCATCTACTGAAGTTTGCCACATCTGCAATGGAGCTGCCAGTTGCCTTGAGTCCACAAAGCAGTACTATACAGATTTTTAGGGCAGGAAGCAAAACAGAATATTATTTCTAAGGGAAATCAAAGGTGCAATTAGCAGAGCTGGTCGTAAAGGCATTACTTTCCCATCACAGTACCCACACACAACACAGTGGGAAAGGCTCAACAGTACAAGCAAGGACAGGATGGCCTCTAAGGGCTGCCCAGCTAAAAAGTAGGTAGGGGGAACCAACAGACTTCCAGTCCCTCTCTTGCTGTCCTGCCAGGGGGAAATGTAAATGGGAACAGGCTACTCCTCTGCAGACTGAAAGTAAAGATTTATGGATTACTTAATCCAGAACTTTATAAAACAGCAAGATGACTTTCGGAAATGCAGAAAGACTCATCTGTCTGTTGCCTTCTTAGCAAGTTGGAAATTGAAGGACACTGTATAAGCTGAGGGAAAACCCCAACAGCCTTCAGCACAAAATTCAGTTAAATCTCTGTCTTCAGCTTCCATATCACAAAAACCTTGGGAATATAGGAGGACTAGGACACAGGGCCATAAGAGGCCAGGGCAGAAAACAACGTTGTCTCCTTTCAAGAGAAACTATAAATAGTATTTAGCATCTCCAAGCAGGCAAGTTCATAAATGAGCCTGCCTGATTGTGGACTGGCTTCTTTGTCAACTTAGTATTCAGGAGAGGGAAGAATTGCCATAGCAACATTCCCATCTTCTGACATGTATCATGCAGATCATGTAGTCAAGGCAGCGCAGCACCCTCTCACACATGTGCTCTGTGAACTTTTGTATTCCTGACAATATTAAATAGAGAACTATGTCTCATGATTGACACACTTGCCTGTGTCTCTTTATGATTCCTTAAAAAAAAATATGGAAATGCTCCCCTTCCCCCATCCTCCTCCTTTGAACTGTTTTCTCTTCTCCATCCCACTGAAATGATGAGAACAGCTTATGCCCCAGATCTGCAGATATATGTTCCTGACAGTAGTCCTACGCTATGCAAATGTGTAAACTGCAAAATGTAGAGGGTTTTAAAAAATTAAGTATATCCAGCAGAATCTAAATGCCAAGTGAAAGTGCTGAAAGGAACTAGAAATCTTCCAGTATCTGCATAATTAACGCTCTATTAAACAAAGCCTTACATCTTTTTTTCTTTTTTCTTTCCTTCTTTGAGTTAGTCTGAAATCTCCAGACACACACCCCTAACATACATATGGCACATACCAATATACATTGCCCTACGGGAGCCAGGCTCACAAGCAGAGCAGAATATGTGTTTGCAGCCAAGATCTGGCTAACTCCTGGGATGGCCCGGGCTACATGGACTTCCTGCTGAAGGAAAAGTACCACATGTTACACAGAGCTCAGCGGTGGGCCAGTAGAAATGGCATGCCGCCACACTGTGCAGCAAACCCACCTGCGTAACCCTGACAGCAGTGGCAGCCAGGTACTTGACTTTATAAGCGTTCTTGATGTAACCACATCACAGGCCACCCAGTGGACCTCTTCCTAAGCTTACCACCTATTCAGTATTGTGGCTCCCTTCAAAAACTCCGTAACACTAGAAACAGCTGGAATATAATTATACCTATCTATCTATCTATATCTATATCTATCTCTGCATCTAACTGTACCTATCCCAACAGTGGTTCTGACACTAGAAGTATCACAATACAGTGGCACATGTCTATGTTTTTTTACCTCAGACCTGGGATTTTACACACTATGCTGTCCTTGGCAGGATGCCTATGGCAGCATTTCTACATAAGGGTTGCCCTCAGTAGCTCCTTCTCTAAGGAATGGGCTCAAAATCCTGCATAACTCTATGGCCTCGGCAGAGAGAGAGGCCAAACCCCACCGTGACTGAGTGCTGAACTGGGGCTGCACCTAGCTGTGGGCTACACCTAAGTGAGGTGATTTTTCTAACCAGGTTAGTTTATCTTCTCTTACACAGGTCCCCAGAGCTGCCTCATGAGTGCTCACTGCAAAATGTTCCTGTTGGATGGCAGAAGCTCCCACTGTCTGTGCCAAGGGAGCTCCTTCGTGTAACAGTTTGCTGGAGGCAAGTCACCTTCAGATGGTGACAGCTTTTTATATCTTTCCCTCCACCCACAGTCCTGTCCTCCCCACCACTCCTCTCCAATGTTTAGGGTCACTATAAAAAGCTTCAGAACCTTACCTTCCCCAGGCAGGGTGAACGTAATTATGTTGTGGTCAGTACTGCTTAATGGTTCAGCTGGGATCATGTCTCCAATGAGCTCCTCAGCTTCACCCAGGTTTGAGAGCCCTCCTTGCCTTTACGTACACCACAGCTGCTTGTTTCAAGAAACAACTGTTCCAGAAATTCCTTCTCTGTAACTTGTTCCGTGGTGACTCTTGGCCAGACTACATACAGGTAGTTGAGGTCCTCTGTTATCATACTTTTTGCTGCCTCTCTAAGTATTGTGTGCTTAATTGCCTCTTCCTACTCTGTGACTAATAACACTCCTGTTCTGTTAAGCCACGTCTGGAGCAAATGGTTTGCAGCTTAATACTGGTAGCAGAAAAGGAGTGACCTCCCTCTCTTTTATCCCATTACATCTGTCAGATGTAAACTTAGAAGTCAAATTAGGAACCATTATTAAATAAGAACAATTCATTCTATTTTACACAGTAAAGAAATTAAGATGAGTATATGTAGAAAACTAGCCAGGCACTGCTCTGCCTGCAAAATTAAACATCCAGAAACGCAGTACTGCAGAGTACTGCAGCCACACATCACCCCTATTGCTGTCATGGTGGGATTACTGCCCATGTCAGGAATGACACCTTTCACAGTGCCTGGTTCCTTTCCATGTTAAGCAGCTAACTGCCATTTAACATCTGATTGTCATTATTTGTTTCTACAGAAGATCATGTGTGTCTGTGTGTATGTATGCATCTGTATGCATGTGCGCGTTTAACTTCTATGTAAACAACATACATACAGTGCGGACGATCTGCATATTAAAAAAGCTCTGAGATATTATGTCCTAGTACTGACTGTACCATAGCAATCTCTATAATTAGAATGCACAGCCTAATGGTAGATGTTTACTTTTTAATACCCAGGCTATATATAAAATGCTGAACTTGGACATGATGACTAACTACAATATGAATTATATGAAAAAGATGCTTTTTTACTTCTGTCTCATTTTACACAGCTCTAAGGAACAGCAGATACCTCTGCTGGTGGGCCACGAAGTCTGTAGCCTACCTTTCAAATTTCTGTACTGGCATGTATTGTGTTGAGGTTCCAATCCCTTTACAGCTGTGGTCTGAACAAGAAAAGGGCACTTAAGGAAATAAAACTACAACTTCCTCTTCTGAGTTACACTACAATCCATTGATTTCCATCTGTTAGTTGAACAAAACAGAGTGCATTTTGCTAAAAATAAAATTGCTTATTTTGGAGAATATGTTAAATATATTTGATGTTTATGGCCTGTAAATTGGACAGTTCTGTTCTTAAAGTTACTTAATAGTACAAGAGGAAGTCACTATGCTCAAAAGACCTATTTTCACTCTAAGTACAAAAAGCTTTTTCAGTTCATTATGTCATTAAAAGCACTACAGAAAGTGTCCCACCTGCAAGTCCACTTGCCTCTCATTCAGCAAAGCCCCTGCACTGAAAAGCATCTGTGCATGTGCTTTGAGTTCAGCATGCGCCTAAGTACTACTCTAGACAGATGTCAACAGCTAGATCTTTTTACTTTCCATGCTAATTTCATTTCCCCTTGTCGTGGTTTAACCCCGGCCGGCAACCAAGCACCACACAGCTGCTTGCTCACTCCCCCTCACCCAGAGGGATGGGGAGGAGGATCGGAAAAGAATGTAAAAGTCAAGGGTTGAGATAAG
>JAVJGI010000062.1:50422090-50530168 GCA_035590275.1 Ibycter americanus
AAGTCCTTGATTTAGTATAAACATCACCCAGCAACAACTAAAAACATCAGCACGTTATCAACATTGCTCTCACATCAGAGCCAAAACTCAGCACTGTACTAACTACTAAGAAGAAAATTAACTCTGTCCCAGCTGAAACCAGGACACCCCTTTGCTCCTCTTTCTTCAGAAAGAGGAGAGATCACTGCCATTGTAGAAAGTCAAACCTGCAGCTGCTTTTTTTCCTGGGACCTCTGCAATAGTCAAACCTCAGGTTTAATACTGCAGACAAGACACATGGAAGACACCTGCACTTTTACAACACATATGAAAATTCTGGGGCAAACATAATGGCCCGAATATATAATAACACTCCCAGGTTTCTTTCCTTCCCTGCAAGACCTGTGACCGTAGTTTAAGCAGCTGGCTACACCAGAGGGTAAAGCTCTGAACCACAGCAGCAGAGCAGAGCAGCTGGGATACCATAGCGGAGATGACTTCTACTAGGATGCACGATGCTTTGATTAGGAGCTTTCTTCTGCTGCCACAGATGGAAAACGCCTGTCACCGACATTTGCCCCTGTTCACATGAAACACAGGAGCATTAAAAGACAGGATTAGTAGTGTAACTTCTCCAAGGCTGCATTCAGAGGCGACCTCACCTACACATGTCCTACTGCTTGCTCCTTTACTCCCAGGGCAGGAACACCAAACCTACCTCAGTGATGCTAACCTCAGGTTGATGGTCTCTTCAGTACTATACTTTAACTCAAATTTTAGATTATAAATCCTTTCAGTGCTCAGTCTAATGGTCTTCAAAGCCTACCAGAGTGTTTATCAGAGCCTATAGACTGACCAACCTTTACAGAAAACAAAAGATGAAGAAGAAATTGTTGTTAGGATTTGGAATAGTCTTTGAAAAGCAAATTCAATAGGAAAAATTAAGAAGTGTATGCCTTATACACTGTCATTACAAACTGCCACATGGGAGCCTGCAGAACAGATAGCCATTTTTCAGTCTACTCACAGTGTCCAAGTGGCTTTGACATGCACTGGCGGTAACTTAAGCTATTACTCATGTAGGCAGAGAAGCAAAGAATCAACTTACAAATAGAGAAAATATCTGTCATTTTCCTTTAAAATAAGGCAACGGTAGCTACAGAGAGACAGCAAACGACAGTTTTATCACACACGAGCCAAACTACAGATTAAAATAATTTAATTTTGACATTATGGTGAAAAATTGCAAATTATGGCAACCTCTTTGTAACAGAGTGGTATGGGAACTGTGCATATAAGTTTTGGGGTAGCTAAATTCATGCAGGAAGCGAGTATGAGCTTTCTGAAGCCAAATAGGGGATAGGTTCATACTGAAATTCATGGCAACTCTGTGGCTAGACTTTGTAATCAGACTTAAAAAAAAATCTCCCCCTTTTTTGTGTTCTATACTAAGTCAAGAGAGTATTATTAAGATTGCAAAGTCAGACATTCAAGAGTGAGGTAATGTCAGAATTAAGGCCACTGGTTCAACATTAATTTGGCCCCTTGTGAGTATGAAGTATGATATTGCCTTTAATTAGATGATCACACAATATTTTTTCCTATGCCTTATTCATACCACATGATGGATGGTGCTCACTGAATGATGAAACTGTATTTTGTTTTTTCCTTGTGGTTCAAGGTGTGGCAGCCTGCCTTATTTACTGCATGCTATATTATTCTCTTGACAATAAAACTAATGATTCTTTCACAGGGTTTTCTATGTTTTCTATGTGGTTTATCATTACAGCTATGACATACTCAATAAACATTCCTAATTTAATTTTACTGCAGTCCTCAAGGGAAAAGCTGGAGTTTTTTCACTTAGTTTATCCATCTAGAACCTATTCTCATCACTCAGGTTTTCATCAAAGCTTTGCTTCCTTCATACTTGTTCTAGGCAGCTTTATTTGCATCAGCTTTGAGGAGGTATTGACAATACAGGGGAATCAAAGTTGGGGAGTCCCCGTTCTGGTGTGCGTCTTGGGTAGTCAGACCTGGAGAAGGACAACAGATCAGGGATGGTAGGAAAAATCCTGTTCAGCCACAAGATGGATGATTTCCAAAAGTTGACAAACACTTTGGAGAATTACCTGTGCATGCATATGTACAAGCATATTTTTTCTAAAACTTTGACAAAGACAAATAGATTTTCCCCATAAATTCAGAAGTGTTACTAGCATAGATGCTATCCTTCTTCCAAAGACCCAGTTCCACTGCAAGAGAAGAATAAAGTTTTCCAGATATGATTTTTTTTCATAGACTTGCACTTTGAAATAGATGACTTGTTCTGACAAAAAGTTTTCCACCAAAAAAATAGTTCCCCCAAGAGAAATACCTTTCAGGGACAATTTCAGCCAAGATGGTTGAAATTTGGCAAGCATACAAGTGGCTTTTACTTTAGTCATCATTCATCCATCATCTTTCTTAAGAATGATGGATTGTGTAATTCTGAAGGGAATGAACACAGTCTAGAAGAGTGCTCTCTGGGTACACAGGCCCTGAAGTTATTTATATCATGGTTCATACATCATAGGCTGGATTTAATGCTCTAAAATGTTTTTGACTTTAAATACGATGATTCAAAGCTCATCGTTTCAGGTGGAGAACTTTTTGAGATCTGAGAAGACAAATGGAGTTCCAACCTTCTTGGAATACTAGAAATTTCCTCAAACCAAATGAAACCCACCACATTTTGTGGCACATACAGTGCCTTTGGCTAACATTGCCAACCTCAGGGGCTGAAGCAAGATCTAAGATTGGTAGTCTATTTTATTTTTTGAGGTGCTGAATATTCTATTTTTTTGAGGTGCTGAATATTCACAAATTCACAGATACGAGGGGTGACAATTTTAAGTGTCCCTATGCAGTACCTCTGAAAGGGAGTCTTCTTTTACTTGCACACCTACCTATAGATTCAGCTATGCAATTTTGGTCTCCGATGTTTCTGTTCTCTTTATATTCTTACTACATTTCCAATATCACCTAAAATGACATGTTATTAGAAGAAAAACTTATCTTGAGCAGGTGCAAAACTTGCTGAGAAAGAGGAATCTTTCCATCAACAGCCAGTTTTTGAGGTCTCAGCCATTCAGTTGTGCAATAAATACAGCAGAGATGTTCAGAGTGTGTTCTAGCAGAGTGTGTACAGCTGTGTGGCATTTCAGCATTTATTTTTATTTAACACATTCTTTCCATCAGAATGAATTCTTGAACGCAGTGAAGGAAACAATCCCCATGAAAAAACTGCAAAAATGTCCTAGACTTAACAGCAGAGTACAAGTCATGCAAGTTCTTCAAATGACAAACAAGTCAACAGGGTTCGTGCTTTGGGCTTCCCACCCTAAGCTGCAGTTGATAATTTGTCACAAGGGGATGTCTGTCACTGCTGCTGCTGCTGTTGGAAAGTACAGCCAGATTCCTTAGCACATTCATTGTCCACCAGTACTTCCATGTGCCACCACAGCTTTCAGAAGCAGTGACTTTAAACAGTTCCTAGCTCATTACACATGACTGAATCCATGTTTTCTTTCCTTCCTGAGTTTTGAAAACCTGTTGCAAATAACAGTCATCTTATCACCTACGATAACAACCATATATTACAATCAAGCCCTAGTTACCTGTGGAGAGAGTAACCATACTGCAGCATGACTGTGCATATGTAATACACAGCTCAGGACCGGAACATAATATCCCTAACACAAGGCCACACGGCTACAGCTAATTTGCTTCCAAATTCTGCTGGTTTTGTGTGTCCTGTCCTCTCCCTCTGTGGGACCATCAGAGGAGGTCCTCCTTCTTTATCTGGCCAGTTATTTCCATGAACTTTCTAGTAACTTGCCTAGCTTTGAAATCTTTGCAATTCTGATCAACAAGTTAAAAATTATTGAGGACAGGCAGACAGTCACAAAGACAATATAATCACAGAAGCCTTATTTTTGAAGGAAACCAACCAAAAAGCACATTGTTGAACTTGTGCACTGTTTACTATGATAGTGTGTACATAAGTACACGTACATTTGAAAAAATACTGTGGAGGCATGTCATGAGTTGCATGAAATCAGGTTCCCCCAGAACTGTTCCAGAGCAGAAACATGGTTATGTAATATTAATACTCTACAGAAATCCCTTTAATAAAAATCACACGTTAACATCATGCATCTTTGAAGTACTCTGTATGTGTTAAAATAAATACATCTAAATACGCTAATGAATAAATGTGTGATGTGAATACCAAGAGATTTGGATCTTAAAGCTACTTTTTTATAAAAAATTTTTTGCTGAAAAATATTCCATTCACTTTTTTTTTAAATTCCAGACAATTTTTCTGCCTACTAGAGTTCCTTCTTGATTGTCTGGTAACTAAATAGAATCTTGCCAAGTTTAAACGATCACTAGTATTTTGCAACTGAATTCCTAATACAAACAGGCAACTATTTAACTTTAAATATTTGCTTACGTGCCTTCCTGAACTAAGGCTTAAATGCTCTCTCTGGTACAACACTAATGGCTCAGCCCATCTATTGAGAACTTACAACTTGAAAATGCAGGATCAGGTCTTGTACTAGGAAAACAAGAAGAAAAATCCTCATGTAGAAATATCATCTACAGTTGATGCTGGAAAACCTGAAAATATATCATTCAAATGTCATCAATCCATTTAGAATTTCAAGAATCAGCATGAAGAAACAGAAACAGAGGGATAATTTGATCTTTATTTAGGTCTATTTAAGAAAAGTTGCATTGTATTTAGGTAGTCTAACACTGCAAATAAGGTTTTACTGGACCGATAAAATTGTTAACATCACCGATTTAAGGCAGCTGTTACATAGTGTTACATTAATATTTCAGTCAGATTGAATTCTTCTTCAGATACATTCATGCAATTAACTTCTACTGCATTTTTACACTGTACTTTGAAATATATAGGATTGTTTTGTTTCTCCATATTAGACCTATCTGGTTAAGCTTTTCTCAAACAATACAGAGAATGGACTTATTGTTCTTGGTGGAAGCGAAAACTTTTAATGACTTAATGGTTTAATGACTTATTTGATGCAAGAAATGCTCATTGAGAATGCCGTGGAGATAAATATACATCTTATACATGTATGTCACATGCAAGCATGAAGAAATAGGAATGGAGGTTGAAACATCATTATTCTTAACTAAAATCATTTTCCCTCCATATAAAACCCCAAAATATCCTTGCACTGAGCAGAGGGCCCATAAAACTTCCTTCTTTCCAAAAGATTCCTCTCCATGCCAACCTCTTTCGGGGATGAGAAATCTTCCATGGAGCCAGGAACACTCCTCTATGTTGCCTCTATTGTTCAGTCCAATTTTGGCTTTTCTTTTCCTTCTTCAATACCTGAAAACGTATGGAGAACAGCTTTTAAAAAATCTCTCAATGAATAAAAATGAAGAGTTTACTTAGAGAGGTTCTTCTAATGCATTAATCTTTCCTTCCCTTTAGTGCTCCTGTTTCTCCCCTACTTGCTCCCATGCTCTTGCATGTTACCTCACCTGCTGTGAACGAAAAGAGTATCTGCACACCTGATGGCAGTGGTCGTCCAGTAATGAACTGCACAATCCTCCCTCCCTCTGGACCATTTTCAAACCAGCCTAACCCCCTGCTGCATGCTCAGCCTTTGACGGCTGCAGGGGTCTGGGAACAGTTAGTTCCCTCACCTCCTCTGCTTACCTACAAGCAAATTAAAGTAGATGTTATTATAGCTGAAGTGAAGCAGCTGACTTTATTTGAAAGGAAGTTTTAAAAAATGTGTTTCAGAATTCAATAGCTTTAAGGCCCCCTCCATTTCAACACTGGATTTTTAAATAATTGCAAGTACATCTCCCTTTTTTGAGAGTACAAGAATGAAGAGTCAATTACTGTTGATGGGGTGCCTCTCTTCTTGCAACAGCCATGTCTTTCAGTGATGCCAGGAGGGCTGAGTAGAGTATAGGGCTTCTCAAAGAGCTTATCCTTGCTGCGGGACTTGTCTCTTTTCTATGCTGAGCAAAGTCTGGGCCGGGCAGCAGATTGTGTTTTTTCTGGCAATGAAAACATTCAGCTATTTCATATGCCTGTTCCTGGACAATGAATTACTATTGGTATCTGACAAAAGTATTGTTCTGACTAAGCCCTCTCTGCCAGACATCTCAAATACAAATATTTCTTTTGGAGGTTTTCAGGCCTGCTGCATGCTGGAAAAGAAAGACTTCTGAGGACTGAATGCAAAAGAGAAGCAATGTTTGAGAACGCTGAGAGGAAAACCCAGTCACAAGTAAGATCACCTGCTAATGCAATATATGCATAGATGGTACATACACCAAAAGTCACTTTAAAAACATAGTTAATTAATTCCAATATGGGAAACAAGAAGACCCATCTGCAGCTAAAAAGTACAACTGCAGAGCTGTCTTGCTGAAAGAAGCAACATGGAAACAAATGGGTCTGCGCATTGCCGGCGGTCCAAGCACAACGGCCCTGGGTGTTGCTGGCAAACCAATGTAACGGAAGAGCCACAGCTGAAGGTTTAACAACCAAAACAAAAGGTTGGGTCCAAAAGATTACAGTGGGTTTACGAGGCTTCTCCAGAGCCAATCTTGAGTCTTCTGCTTTCTGCTGGAAGGAACTTTTCCAATAGTTTTAAATGAGCTGTTTTATTTGCCTTTTAAAAGATCCTCCTTCCTGTCTTCTGAAGCACTCTACTGCAGATGCATCAAATAGCTTGGCAGATACCCTCAAAACTGTGGACAGACACTGGCTTGTACAAAGGGCAAATTTTTCCTTGCCTACCATGTTTGTGGTTTAACTTGGAAAAACTAACTGCAAATCATTTTGTCAGTAGTGAGGTTTTATTTAATGCATCTCCAGAGGAAAAGGAAAAAACTCAAAACCCAAAACAACCCTTCTCACCCCAGAAGTCTTCTCATGGCAGACTGCTTTGATTTGCAATCTCACTGCTCAAAAGCCCCTTTTAAATGTACAGTTTTCAAATAATATTTTCCCAAGTCTTGCACGGTGACAGAATGGCATTATTTAACATCTCTGCTGTTTGTGGTGTGCCTGCCATACGCTTCAGGTTAGGTTTATGTAAAATGTTTCAAGCACAGCAAACCGGCAGGTGACTCATGGCATTTCTGGTTTGAGCGACAAAGGACTTTGGATCAATATTCTTTAAGCAAATCAAGGAAATGATGGAGAGGATAGTAAGGCCATTCACGGAACCTTGGAAGAGGTTGGAAGAATGACCTGATTGACGTTAGCTCCTCTAGGGTGGAGGGCCACAAGAACCAGGGATTTAGTTATGCATACCATGGAATAGTGACAGATTTACCATTTACTTATTCATGGACTCGGTAAGAACATGTGATTCTTCACCACATTATTGTTCTTCATACAGGACTTAGGTCAAGTAAAATTATTCCTTGTGGCTGCGTTTTTAAGAAACTTCTTTCCTGACTTAACTTAAATAAGTTAAATAGATGTGAATGTGGCATCAGACTGAGGACTGAAAACCAGACTTGAACACTGTGACCAATGACTGCTGGTTCTAGAGCCAAAAAAAGGAAGATGCTTTATACCTGGGTGCTAATATGAGCAAACAGCAAGTAAAACTGCTTTGAGCTTCTGGCATTAGGTTCTACCTAGTACAGGAGGACTTGTTAAAAGACATTTGTGTGTGATAAACTAACATGTGAATTGATGGTGAATTAAGCAGTGCACACTAAGTTTCCCAGAAGGGCATACAGGGTGTTCATGTGGGCCCAATGTGTTATGGGCCCAATGCAAGCAATGACAGAATTCCCACGGAGCATGGACTTCACTCCAGTTGTGATTTGCCACTGCAGCGACCATGAATATTGTTTGCTTATTTCAGGCAACTTGATAAATGAAAAATGTCTTTCACAGATTAAAGGAACCTACTTTTAATCTTGTGTTTGTCTTATTTTCCCTTTTCCTCTACTCAGCAATGGATGGCCTAGGGAGGGTAGATGATGTAGAGTCTGCACAGTTATGTCTACCCTGCACCAAGGCAATGTTTCATTCCTATTATTTTACTGACATGAAGGTATTAATTTTCCTTGAGTAAATTTATAAGCAGAAAACACCTTATACCTGAAAATACTAAAAGAATATATTTTATTTCTAAGTCTAAGCATACCATTAACAGCATTCCCACAAAATGATACTTTATTCTACCTACCTTTAATGGGTTCATCAGCTGTTAAGTGGGCTGTATTCCTCTCAGGTAATTGCCAATAGCTCTTAAATCAGTATTGAAAGTTATAAGAAAGAATACATATTCATAGCTCATCATGCTTTCCAGCAGCCATTCTGTTCATCTGGCTGCTTTTAAGAGCAAGCAAGCAAGACGTTTCAGTGGAACTTCTGTCATTCTCCTGTGTTTTAGCCAGCTTAAAACCCTTCTCAACTTTCAGGCGAGTGTTAATGAGTTAATATTCCTAAAACAATACTCACATTTTTGGGTATCCCAGATGTAGTTGTTCAGGACCTCTCCCACCAAGTAGAATATGTTAATTATTACAGTAACAGCTGCAAAAAAGATTATTTTGACACCTGGGCTGAGGTGCTCAAGAAGCGGGTACACCCACACTCCTGTAACATGGTGAATCCAGCACACCCTGAAACAAAACAGAAATAACAAGTACAGACTCTTACAGCCCTGTTTTTCAGAAGTAGCTTGGGCTATAGGCTTAGCTACTGTAACCTGAAAAGCAATTATTTAAAAGGACTGCAAGCTGCAACGGAACTGGAGCACCTGGATGACATCTACCCAGGCCAGACATCACAAATGATGAAACTATGACTGATTTCCCACATTTTTCCTGCTTTGTTTTAAATGTAATATGAGCAGTTGGCCAGTTTTCGTGTTCTGATGTAGACAGGTAATTCCTTGCTGCATTTTTATTTACAAGGAATACACACCACTATTTTGTGCAGCAATCTCTGTTCCAAGCAGGTTCTTTATCCAAAGAGCAGTTAGGGTTCTCCAGGCTCTCCTACAGAGACCAACTCTCTGCTTTCTGCAGTGTTCTTCTTTCGTTTTGTACACGTTTGTGTGTTTCTGCTGCTCTCCTCGCTACACCTGGCAAGTGCATCAGTTTCAGGGTTTGTCAGAAACATATGGTTCAGCTTCTCTTTGAGAGAACAATTTCTTCAGCACCTGTGTTTTAGATTTCTCCTCCTTTTCTTTCCATTACCTGGTATCATTTGGGATCTAATAATTTTTCTTTAGGTAGGATAAACATTTTTTTTTTAAAAAAACAACCAAAAAACCCACCTCATCAGTGAAATTCTGTCCAGCTCCATGCCCAATATACAGTAAAGGAAAAGGAATGATGGTAGTTTGCTGGTGACACAGAGATTTTTAGCATTCAGCTACCGTGGAGATTGTTGGTACACTAACCCAAGAGACAGGGCGTCAGCTTTTAAAGCAGAGCAGCCTGAAGAAGCCCTCCAGGTATGTGGTTTCACTGTGCGTGACTGCAGCGGACACCTGTACCCCTGAAGGATAGCTTTTGCGTTGGGATCTGACGTGGTGAGTGGTCAAGTCAGAGGGACCAGAGTGAGTCCATACATTCCAGTAGGTGGAAGCTAAGAAAGGCAAATGCTGCCAAACAACTGAGCAAACATCATAGAGGCTAACCAGGACAAGTGTTCAGTGGAGAGATGCTGGGGCCTGAGAACTGCTGGGCTCTCTTCCAGAATGTAAATCTCTTCCTTTCTGAGACGTCTCTTTGTTTAAGAAAGACTTCCAATCACTAGATCAACAGTCATAGGTTCCTGAAGGACAGAGATACAGAAGTCCACCCAAAACTGTGACCATAAATGCCTGTCGCACAGAGAATACAGAATCTCTGTTTAATGATTCTCTAACACCCTGGAAAATGTACATGGTTGTCATAGCTTCCCTCCTCCTTAGAAAATCTTTTGTTACAGACAAACCCTTAACAGTTGGACACTTCATGTAGGAATTTACATGTGTCAGTAAATTAATCTGCATGATCTAAATGCAGATTAAAAACCCTTTCTCCAAATGAGTTCACATATGGAAAATGATCTCTGTACTTTACACTTATTTTTCACAACAGTCTTCTGTGCCAGAATTAACCTGACAAGATAGAGGTATCTGTGAAAAAAATAAAGGATTCCTGTGTAACCTATGGTAACCAGGGATACCATCTTCCTCTTGATAAAATAAAAAGATGGGACAGTTGGGTAGAAGGTAATGGGAGGTTCTCTACTCCTGGGCTGGCTTAGCAGGGAGTGACTATTACTGCTAACCCTTTTCAGTTTCATTTGCCTGTGTTTTATGATCATTCTGTGAAAAACAAGCTCCCAGGAAAAAACTTGGAAAAAAGCCAGTGCTTCTTTTTCACTTATTTTCTGTGGTGTGATGAAACTGCCCAGCACTATAAAACACCTTTAAGAGGGACTTTTCAAGAGACCTTCTAAACTGCACCTACCCAGCCAACTTAATGAACCAAGCAGAAGTGGCATTTACTAGAATGCATTTATGCTGGAAAGAGGAAATACTTTCTCAATCCAACCAATGAGTCACTGATGAGCTCCTGAATGTCGGTTCAGAGTCTTTGAGTACAGCTCAGGCACTCCGCTCTCTGCCGCCCAGCGCAGGAGCCCACTCATGGCTTGGTGACACTGCTCCTGCGTTCATCATAGCTGTCGTACGCCTGTCCCTGGTGCAGCCACACCGCGGGAACTCATGCTCTGAGCACAAGAGGTGCTGAATGCCACCTGGGAGACAATGGTCACAAACCCACCTGAGCAGCCACCCTGATCTTTCTTAAAATGAGCTGTACCACACCGCTCACTACTTTGGGATGCAGTAATGTTAGCCTTCTCTCTGCTGAGCTGTGACACACTGGCTATTCCTGCATTGTCTATACCACAAACGGGAACAACAAAGGGATGGCTGCTGCCATGGAAACCTCACCTGATGGCCTTTCTTAGGTTCCTGCTTGAATACAAGCTATCTCGATGCCGCACAATAAAGGTCTGATCAACACAGGCATAAAGCTTCCACACAAGATTGCTGATTACTAATGTTAATGAATACCTTCAACATTGCAATTCTAGTAGTCATTATTCCTGTCTAATCTCATTATTAGATAAGCACAGGGAGCACACATTAAGATTTACTTAGGAGTGCAAATCTAGATCCAATTTAAGACCCTGTTATTGAACAGGTATAAAAAATAGGTCATTTAGATAAAAATAAATTGAGGAGAAAAAGTTTAAGCTAAAACTGGACCGGCTACTTTTGAGAAGTTAAAATTATCTTGAACGTCCCTGTGTTTTGGTTCCATGGCAGTCCATATAGACATAACTGTGTGTTTTCAAAGATGAATGTGTTGCACATCATTGAGCTCATCTAGCCACTTGTTAGAACTGGTAAGAAAAGAAGGAATGGAAATACTCACACATTGTATTCAAATGAAAATGTCTGTTAAAAGAAGCAGTGATTTTGGGAAATTTTCAACCAGCTGGTGTAGAAATCAGAAAAAGCTATTTTAAAACACACAATATTGCTTCTTTTTAACAAATCTGTCAAAAATTTGACTTTGTAGCTGTTTTTCACTTCTAGTATACAGTAGATGTTGTATATCTCTCCTATCAAAGTAATCAGGAGGAAATGAAAACTATGCAGAAAAGATAAATGTACATTTATTCTTTGGCCATATGCCTTTTGTTAATGAGGAAAAGTAACTATAAAAAATTGTTGGAGCCTTGTGGTTTATGTGTGCTCTACCTGTTGCTTTGAGTAACGCAGCTGTTACAACCGCACATATGAAATTTAGTCCGGGTAGAAGCAAGATCAACACGTGGACATCATGGCAGATCACCATGACACCCGAAGGATTCTGCAGTGGGAGACATGTTGCAGAAAACGGTTGTTCCTTCATGATGGCTGCTCTCAGCTACAGGAGTTTGAATGTACTTGAACAGGCATCACAGCCTGGCAGTACATTGCGCACTGAACTCCAAAAGTCTCTGCTCATTTCCTGGTCAAGCTGAATTCTTCAGTGAAGTCCGCAGCCAAACTACAATCAGTTCTGTGTTCTGGAAACAGAAACTGTTAGATGAGGGGCTGTGTAATGTTTCAAGAGCAGTGAATGAGAGGACACAGAACAATAACGCATGTCATAAAATGGCTGAAGAGCTACCAGTGCTCTTCCTCATAACAGAAGAGGACCTCAACAGAACTCAGAGACAAGAAATTCAAATCTGGTAATGGAAATATCATTCTGAATGATGCCTAATTAACCTCTGGAATGCTTTACCCTATCTTTCAGTGATACATCACTGAAATCAAGATACTCAAAAAAGTTTTGAAGTGTACAGTTTTGGAAGTCTACGTAGTCCACTCCTCTTAGTCCACTCCTCTTCTTTGGGCCGTATCATGCAACTTTAGCAAGCTTCTGAAGCCAGGAGACTGTATAAGCAATAAGAATGTGTACAGTTATGTTTAAGTTCAGAGTACAAGGTATATAAACCACCAAGACTGAAGGATCCAAGCATCTACTTTTTGACGTAGGTTTTGGAAGAAAACTTACAGGCTGGTTATTCCAAAATAGCCTGCTGAATCTTCTCCTGAAGCATCTGCCATTGGCTATGACTACAGCCTGGATACATGACTGCTTTGATCTACTATGGCAGTTCCTTTCTGGTTACTTCTTGCAGCAGCAAATCCTTTACCACATCTGTGCTGTTCGTGTTTCCAGTGACTGGCAGAAAGGAAGGCTGATTATTTGGTCCCAAACAAATCCTAGGCCAGTTCCCATTGTGCTACTCTTTACCAAACAACAGAACATGGGTATTTTCTATGCTTTTATTTCATGATCTACCCTAGCATCACACTTTTCCACAGAAGGTGAGAACTTTACCCAGAACTATTAAATTGTGGAATGTCTCCCAAAGGAGATGACAGGCTTATAGCAGCTGAGTCATTCAAAACGTGAATGAACAAATCATTTGTGGTTATAGGGTAGGGACCAACCCTGTGCTTTCAGAGGCAGGAGCACAATGACCCACACTAAATCTGTTCTACTTTTGGTTTCTAATACTGACTGATGTGAACCACATTTCATAAATCTTTACGATTGTTCTCCCCTTCCCTGCCCCACAAACATAGGACAGCTTGTTCTGCATCTCAGAATTATTAAGATCTCAGCCACATTAAGATTCTGGGCTTCTAATGATACCAGCCAGCCAGGCCTGTCACCTACAGCACGAATGTACATTCTTTAGAAATTTTAAACACTAAAAAATAACTTCAATAAACAGTCGTCAGTTAGGAAAAAACAGCAATCACCCCCTCTTGATCCAGTTTCTTATGCTGGATTCTTCTCCACTAACCTGACTGGTGCTGGACAGTACATGGGTCATAGGACTGTGCTACTGGTATGGAGTAGTTATGCCTTCAGAAGAAGGTAAGTCCTGGAAAACTGCAGCTGCAAATAATGCCACATGCAAAACATACCCAGCATGACTGTGGTCATCCTCTGAGACCAAAAAAACTCAGCAAAAATTTGTGATTATGTACAGGTAGCTAGAAAGACGAAAACTCCACAGATTTGCTGCAAGGTGTTGTCATCTTTGCAAGAAATCTATTTTGATAAATAATATTTCATTTTAAATTTAGTGATGGTTGCTATGCCTTCTTGAGCTATATTTTAAGGAGCTGCATAAGCAAGCGAGAATGTATTATCCATTCACGTCATCTGTGATTGTACTGTTGCTTTGACTGAAACATTTGAGGATGTGGAGGTGGAGGGGAGCCAGAATGTAACAGTCCATAATGGCTATGTCAGACCTAACAGGCTGAGGATCCATGCAGCCTTCTCTTGCTGAAAGCACTTCTGCTCTCCCACCCTCCTTCTGGGTCAGGTACAGGGGACGCTAATCTTCTCCTGGCCTATTTCTGCTGTTTCTACTTCTTCCTACTCTTTCCTGTTCTGAGTAGCTCTGGCTCCAACTCTTTTCTCCTCCTCTGCATTGTCTCATCTATCACCCACCTCTCCATCAGCCTTCCACTCTGATTTCAAAGCCTGTCTCTCTCTCCCCCTCCCAGTCGTTCCTACTTATTTGCATGATTTCTGCTTTCAAGCTGCTGACCTGTGAATTGCACATCTCCTTACCCATTTCTCTTTGAACCCATGGTTCATCTCTTTTACTTGCCTCAAGGACTTTTCCCTTGTTTTTTCCCCAACCACTGATTCCTCTGATCTCTATTGAACTTCTGCCCCCAGTGCTCACTTCCAAAAGCATTCATGACTCGCCCTTGCCACATACAGACCCTCAGCACACCCTAGCACAGCCATGCTGCGTCTTTCTGGCTCCATTGGCACCAGCAACCTCAGAAATCCTTCTGGTTTCTCAGTCTTGCCTTTCTTTATCAATATGGCTGTCAATTCCCACCAAGCTTCACGCTCTAACTCTCCACCCCTCTCTTCTGAATGTCAAGGTTTGTCCTAGCAGTCCACACCCTTATCCCTCTGCCAGCATCCACTCTTTCTGATCTTCCTCTCCTTCTATGGAGAACTGTTAGTGGAAATCCTACAGCAAGGCTGACAGCATCCATCTCAAATTCATTCCAAATTCTCAGTGGACATTCCTTTCTTAAATTCATTCAAGAAGAATTCAGCAAATTACCCTGCCTAAACGCCTCCCTCAGCAAATCTACAGAACTCTCCTAAAGTCACCTCAGGAGAAACTTTATTTTCAAAGGAAAGCTTAAATGTGCCTGAGCTCTTTAATTAGATTTATCAAAGAATGAAAGAATGAAGCAAGTCCAAGCTTGGCACATGTGGAGGCAGCTTCTAGTGGATTTGAGATAGCAACAAGAGAGCAGCATCAAGTCTTTTGCTCCCAAACACGTAGCCCAGCATCGCTAGAACAGTGGAGTCAGGTTCTTAGGGTCTGGTTTTTTGGTATCCTCAAGCACTCTAAAGCAAAGGGAACAAGAAAACCATTTAAAATAAACGTATTTGTCTCAGTTTATTTTAGGGACCTATTAGACTCTGATATTAGTTACCATGAGGTCATTCTTATTACAGGGAGCAACACATTTCTGGCTCTTTTCTGTTCCTTGACAACCAACTCCATACACCCATTGGCAGTATTTTCTAGTAGTACTGGCAAGCTCTTGGGTTTTCTTAGCACTGTCTAGATTTAACAATTCAATACAACTTGTGACCTTTTCAAGCCATGCTAAATAAAACCAGCCAGCCTTTCCCATCTTAGCCCATGGCCTTGATCCTGAAAGTCCATGTATGGTCTGCAACAGGCAATGCAAATCTGTGAATGCTCTGTCTGAGCACAGTTCCTTAAGAGCAAGGGAGAGCTCCCTCTCACAGAGAGCGCATGAGCTAAGTGTGCCTACTCAAATGCTCTCTGACTGAAGGGAGAGAATGCAATAAAAAAAAAGAAAGGAAAACAGAAAAAAGTTTTACTTTTCAGGAAGGGAAGTTTCTCAGATAACGTCTCTGAATAATGCTCAGGGGATATAAAGTTTTCCAGCTGTGTTCTTCCAACTTCAGCGATTCTACCAGAATTGTTTGCCTGTTTTCTCATTTAAAACAGAAGCTCTCCTCTACGTGGCGTTCAAAAAAATGCATTAACAGAATCAAACCTTAACAATATCTTCCTGTATGCTCCTTTACAGTACAAAGTGAGATGCGATACGTAAATCACGTAGCATGGCAAGGAGGTTTCAGCTGAGGTGGAGAGAGAGTTCAAAATTCAAGGGCAAGACACAGAGGACGTCTGATTAGCAACTGTCTCCACTTTATACTGAGAGAGGTGCAGTGAAAACACTTCTGATGAGGAAAAAACGCTGTAGGGAGAAGGACAAATTCTCAAGTAGCAGATCCCTAACTTCTCAGCAAAAAAACATAAACCAAGAACTGAGCCCCAGCAGGGGAACCATGGACAACCAAAGGTACAAAGGAAGGAAATTCCACCAGGCGATATGGAACTAGGCCATTTGCAGGTCTCATTTTGATGCACTGTGCTAACCTTGAAGTGTCTAAAAGGTACACCAACAAAGGCAGCAAATTGGACATAAGTAATTCCAAACCCACTGAGTGATTAAGGTCTTTACTTCAATGTGGTCACTTAGCAGCAGGAAGGTAGTGGACTTCATCTGTGAAAGGCAGGCACGCTCCGAGTGAGAGGGATGAAAAACCCCTCACTTTTCATACCTTCTGGTAGATTTTCTCAACCTGTGAATTTGAGATACATTGTACTAATAGCTTCAATAATACTTGCAGGCTGAAGACATGCAGAACTTGCAGATGATGGCACAGTGTAGCTTGTGTCCGCCTCCAGTCTTCCCCAAAGGCCTTCTTTCAGAGAAGTAGCCAGAGAAATGGGCTATAAGTGCAAAATTTAGCAGGATGACCTTTAGGCTGAACACACAAATGTCTCAGACCACCTTTAGAGAAATCATAACTTGGAAGAAGGTAAGTCCACTTGAGAGTAGCTCAATCCAGTTTGGAAATACTGCACGTGCAGACAAAACCAATAAACCGCAAAAGCAAAGGGAGACGATCATAGGCTGTAATTGGGTATCCACTTAGCAGTTAATTTCTTAATACAGAATCTTCTTCCCCTGCTTTTCTTGTCCTACAATTTCCTTCTACCTCGCACCTGCAGCTGTAGGATGCAGATGCACTGTAGTAGGCAGGATCAAGCCATACGAGTATCGCACTGATACTGTAACAGATTCTTAAAAGATTTTAGGACACCTCTTGTTTTATTTCACTTGCAGAACTGGATTGTTTCAATTTGCTATTCCTATTGAATACTATTGCATCTGTCTACTCAGATCATTTTGAGAAAAGAAGGATTTGCCACAGGAGGTCAGATCACAGGTACAGTAACTCTGCCAGCCCGTCTCTAGATACCCTTCAGAGGAAGGCTGAGAAATATCACAGTTACGCATTATTATATATGGGGTAAAAAAAAATAAAACTACTTTCTCCTGAAGGAAACACTACGTGCCTTTTTGCATGAGGCTGTCCTTATGTTACAATTACAAATATTATTCCTTTTTAAGAAGAATATGTATGTTTATAAAAGCAAATGGCAGAATGTGACTGTTGTCCTGGGACACAACATCCCACTTCAGCTGGATTACTAGCATTTTATGATCACTCTGTGTCCGTGGCTGTGTATGACTAATGGCCTCTGTTTCATTGGACCGAAGGGGTAAGCTGCATTGTTAAAGCAGTACGACAGTACTGCCTTGAGCTTGTGTTCCTCTCTCATTAGTTTCATCTCACTTGACTGGTGGAAAAAGCAGTATTATCCACAATTTTGGAAAATGCCCCCTTAGCTGAGGGAAGGGTGTTGTGAGGTGAGAAGAAAGCACATGAGAAGTGAACTTGTTGTCATGAAATGTTTGCAGAAAGGATAAAGGATAGATGGTATCAAAGAAGCATTGTAAATAAAACAAAGGTTTAGTGAAAAATAAAATGCTAGAATGACCAAAGTAAATTAATTCTGTCCTGTAAGTCAGGTGTTTGAATAGAAACTGCCCAAAGACTTAATTTAATGTTGTATAAGAAAGGTTATTTCTGTTTTAGTTTAATTTTTCACAAACATTTTCATTTTTTAAAATAAACTTCAGAGTGTTTGGATTACTGGCTTATTTTGTAATCAATTTTACAGAAAGAATTTATGAACTAGTAAAGAAGAAAATATTCTATCTTTTCTGTTGCCACTTCAATAGTGATGCAGGAAATCATTTGCCTATTCTCAATTTTATTTGATAGAACAAAAACCCTAAGCAATAAAACTAAGGTCCAAGAAAAACATTTTGCTTAAAAAAAGGTTGAAAAATGTACCCTTGGAAAGACCAGTGCTTACATGGGATTGTTCTACAAATTCCTGTTGTGTGAGGTTTGGCATATACTTTCTAAAAATATAAGCATCTGGGGAAACCAGACAAAGCCCAGGTCTTGGACCAAACGAGGCATGCAGCGTGAATCTGTTAGCGATTATATCCATAATGAAATATGTGCCCAAATTTAGCAGTACAAAACCCCCAATACGATATGAAAACACACCGTGTATAGCCCTTACCATAAAATATAGCCAACAGCGAAGGTGCACACTGCAGCCAGTCCACAGCTCCTGCTGGGATACTGATGATGTGTTGTTCTCATCTCGATTAATACAAAGGGCAAAACTGTTGTATGCTGAAAAAAACAAAACAACAGGGGAAAACCAGGTAATACAAATGATTCTCACTGCATTTCCATGCTAGATCTACAATAAGAATCTTAATCACAAAAACCTGAAGAAAATTTCTTGCGGGTTAGAAAGACAAGGTAAAATGACTCTACATAAAGTCGATCAATAACCCAAACAGTATCGTAGCTATAACGTCCAATTGTTTGAGACAGCACAGGAAAACTGAGTGCGCAGAATGTGCTTTTCCTTTTGTCCAGGAATCCAAGGCAGATACTCAGTGAGTAAAAAGGGGATGTGGCATGAGGGGACATGGGTCCCAGTCCCAGTCCCAGTCTGGCCTTGCAGTTGCTCTGTGATATTTGCCACATCACCTTGGTCATTTTGACCAATCAAGCTAGGAGGCAATGCATCCAATTTTCAGAGACTCTAAGCACAAACAATGCCAAAGGAATGAATATAAATGGAGGTATTTAATGCTTCTGAGAATTAGGTTTAAAGGTATCTCAATCTAGGGACTTGAAAACAGGGGACATATTTTCAAATGATAGCCTCAGTACCTCTGTTCCTCCATCTGTAAGACAGGAGCAATTATCTTCTTCAGAAAGGTGTTGTGAATCTTAATTTGCTAGTTGTTGTGCAAAATGGTTTTACATTCCCAAATGAAACATATGAAAGCCAAAGCTGTAAAAACCATTTTCAGCCACTTGTCTTTATTTAGCTGTGAAACTCCTTATTTTGTCATTTTCCCATACACATTTCCTACACTGCCCCTTCTGAGAAGGTCTGTTCATCCCATTAATGTCAGCAGCATGAAAAATTGCAACTAGCCTGCCCCCAACATGCGATGTCTAGATTTCAGAGTGCTGGCAGGCATGAAAATATACATAAGCGAAGAACAAATGTGCCAGAAAATAAACCCCATCATTTCTGGATACCCAGCTCACCTAGGACAAGCATTATTGGTGACTCCAGAAACACACCCTGCCTTGCCACCATGGGGCCAAGTTATAGCTGGTGTCTAAAGCAAATTACTTTGGTTGAGAGCTTGGCTCTGGGGCTTGGCGTGACTGTGAACTCTCCTGCCCAGTCCACAGGGAGTCTGCAGGTGCAAAGATTTGTAAGGGTAGCCTAAGCCCTAAACCAGGTTCAATCCTTCCCCAAGCACTTGATCACCAACTGGAAAAGAAGGTTATGGCTTACGCTGGCCAAGCTCTGCCATCAGATGGGCACACGTAGTTCTGGGGGGAGCCAGAAGGCTGGATTTGTATGTTTGTAATAATTATCCTGTAAACCCACACTGATTTTCACCAATGTGAAGACAGGACAGGCATGGAGTAGAAACTCCCTTGCGTGGATAACAGGTCCAAACGAGAGGAAATAAGAGGGGTCTGAGCCTTTAAGAACTGTGGAAAAGTAAGAATTGTTTGAATGGGAAATGATAAGATAATGGAAATGCTCTGGCTCAGAGATGTAACATAATTTGAATCGGGTAACTGCTCTGATTTTCAAGGCATTAGTAATTAATGACTAGCATTTGGAGAACGTCAGGTGGATAATAGAGCAGTTAGGGGAGCTTTCAATTTCTTCATCTTCTAACAACTTGTTCCACCCCCATCCCTTTAAACAGTATAAATCAGCTTCAAGGGAATGCAAAGATGTTTCACATGTGGTCTGCGATGCGAGGTGCCCACTATTAGATGAGAGGTCTATAAACTGTGCAGGACTTTCATAGTCCATTAATAGGGACTGACAGCAAAGCAAGCCCTGGAGATTCACCTGCATGGGTTGCACCTGTATGGAAAAGGTCTTCAGACAGAGCACAGCCCCCAAAGCAGGGCAGCTGGAGGCTGCCTCCTGCCCTGCCTCCGTAACTTCTTCAGAGAAAAAACCAGAAGACAACGAAGACTATTAACTCCAAACCCCACCCCTGATATTCCTTGTACAATGTATTTTTCTGATCCAGTCACTTAGTCTTAAATCTTCACTATATGGATGATGGTTACAGAGCTCCTGAGCTCCGTTTCTCAGCTGAAACGTGAAATGTTTACCACTTTAGCTACTACTTGCTGATGCGCTCTTTATTGATGATAACAACTCAACAGCTTGCCAATTAAAAAGTAGTTTAAATAATTTCAGCAATCAACCCTTAATCTAGAGTCTTCTTCTCCTTTCCCTCCTCTCAGTTCTTGTGGTAATAGAATAAAATAGATCATTATTTTCCTAAATTCTCCCTTCTGGTCTTTTCTAAAGGTAAGGGGAGGGGCGGGGGGAAGAGGATAATGAGGTGTATCACTAAAGAGTTTGTGTCCAAAATCCTCTTAAAAGTAAAGTGTAAGGAGAAAATCAGAGATGTGTATCTTTAATCTTAGTCTGTTACAGCAAATGACAATGCTACCTGCAATCACTGCAGTTTTACAAATCCAGAGTATGAACTTCGGTTTCAAATGATCTAGTGAAACTGCCACTCTAAAAAGCTGTTTCAGATGTTTGACCCAAACTACAACCAAGATAAAATTTCCCTTTCCTACACTTCAGCCCCTCCAAGAACCTTACTTTAAAAAACATGAAAATCTGTAGGCAGGGATACCTTCTGTCAAACCGTGCCAATTAAAACTCTGGAACTATAAATACCAGATTTGAATCAGATTGGCACCTGGACTGAAGCCTAGTGAAGGTGAGCAGGGCTCAAATGTGCTTGCAGTGGGATCCATCAGGGCTGGGAAAGCTGCAGGAGGCCAGAAATTTCATACCCCCTGACGTGTTTGCCACCCGATTTCTGAATAAACTTGGGCCAATGGGAATCTGAGGCTTAGAGAGAAAATACCATTGATGCCTCCTTGACCTGTTCGTTAAAGATCACGCTGTGCTGATCAAAGATGCCTGACTGGTATCTCTGGGACTGATCCCTTTTACTTAACTGGCAGGTAGGAGGACAACACAACATGTCTCACCTTGTTCGTCAAGGTATCTCCAGGGGCTTACTTGAGAGAAGACTAAGGAATGAGGAACTTCAAGTAACAAGGAGGTTTAAATGGCAAGGATGATTAGCTGCTGTAACAGCTTTCCAGTAGTCATTATTTTGCATCATTTAAAGTCTTTAAGAAACGGGCAAATTTATAATCAGAGTACAATGACTAGTATAGTATTATCATAGTAGTAAACTATGCTAGCACTAGTAATCAATGCTATATTGATCTGGCACTTTTTTATGGATGAAGTATTTACAAGCAAAGCTGCATTTTTACCTGGACATCTTATTCTGCTCCCACTGAGACCAGCTACTCCTGTGAGACAGTTTTGCCTGTATGACTGTGCTGACACCAGAGATTTGTGCTGAGCGATACTGCAGGTATGTCAGGGAGCACCATCTCCACCAGCCGGGATGGCACCACTCGCTGCTTGTGAGCCCCGCAGTGACTGCAGGCTTGGGGTAGCCCTCAGCCCTTTACAGCCCAGACAGATCTTTATGCTTGCTAGGTCTGCTAACAAGTGCTGGTCTCTGCAGAGCAGCAAGCTGCAATTTCCTCCCCATTTTGTGTCCACCACACAGCACTGCTTCCCAAAGTCCCATCACCTACAAGTGGGGAAGAAACTCGGCTTGCTAAGTCTTCGACTGCTGGTAATGATGCATGAAAACAGAGGGAAACCAGCTCAATGCACTGAGCCCAGGTGGAATTTGCAGAAAGGTTATCATATGGAGAATTTGATCCAGAAAACACTCTGGAGACTGACTCCAAAGGAGCAACCTTTGAGTGAAGCTGAACTAGTACACACTGCAAAAAAAGCCACCCCAAGGGCTGCAGGTGGATTAATTCCTGGAACCGCTGCCACTGCTTCCTGAGAGAAACTCTGCTCATTAGTAACTCTTCAAAAGATACTCTTAAAATACGTACACCCCCCCGCCCCTACATGCTATGTATGTGCCTAAAGACATTTGAGACTGGAAAGTCACATTACAAATAGGCAGCACATCTGCAGCGTTGGCTTGAGAAACTGAGCTTTGACGGAGGACTGTGCTTCCCCATTTCAGGTGTGTGCTGCAATAGGTAGCTGGAAAAAAAGATTTTATGCAAATCAGGTACATTAAGAATGAGTTCTGTAATAGTTTTTAGGCAAATTAAGTGCTCATTCTTGAAAGCCTGGTTATATATTTTATCTTCCAACCAGTCAGTGCCGCTTTTTTTAACACTCTTTTCATCAATACCTTCCTTGGCCTTTTCTCCTCCCTTAACTGTGTTTTAAATGGAATGTTAAAGCTTTTCAAAAGGTGCTAAACAGCACCTTTGACAGCTTTGTGTATTGGTATCTTCTGTCCTTAGCAGAAACACGGCAGTGCTTTCTTCCCAAGTCAGTCCCGATCTGCAGAGATTCTCCAAAACTACCTTTACAACAAGGAGTTCAATGTAAAAAAGCATCTGCTTCCTCAGATACCCAGTCTGTACGCAGAAGTTCTGCAGGGTGGTGAAACCATTTGGGGATCACGTAAATTGTGATTGTAATTCATTTCAACCAACAGAAGACTGTGACTTGTTACTCAATTTAATCAGACTGAAAACTACAGGGTATAGGATATTTTAGTTCAATGGAAATACCATGAACCTCTATTGAGAGGGCTTCAGCATGACATTCAGCCCATGCTCTGAAGGGGCAGTGAAAGCCCAGCGACAAGCAAAAGGGCCTTGCAGCTTTGCTGTCACCAACATTTTAACTGATGGACTGGGAGGCTCCTGTAAGTGCTGGTGCTCCCTGGAACAAGGTGGCTGCAGGTGGGTCTTCACCCACAGAACTCGTGCAGCCCGGGACCTGGAGGGCTGCATCGGCTACCCAAAGCTGTGTCTGTGTCAAAGCCTCTGCCCTGGCATGGGCAGCTGCTCCAACATCTGCTGGGGAAAGTCCCCTGCAGCACACTGCCACTGTGACCAAGGCTGGCACTGGTACGAATGTGATGGAAACCCCCTTATTTGCACCCTGCTGTGCAAACTGCTGCGCCTGCCGGCTGCCTCTGCTTTCTGTCTTTCTCAATTCCTCTATAAAACCTAGTTTCCATCAGTAGGGTGTTACCTTTCACTTTTTCTTTTTTTTTCTGAACTCAAAACCAGATGACATGCTGTTAAACAGCTGCTGCATATCAGAACAAGTGAAGCAAGCTGTCTGCATCTCCTTCTTACCTCTCAGGGGTTTGTACAGCACCTTGAGATTAAAGGTTTTACAGAAACGACCAGCAAAACGACCTATACCTGTTCCTCTTAATTTAAAATCACTACCGGTGTATTCACCTCAGAAACCAATACTAACAGGCCTAAAACTCCCTACAGGTGTAGACAGCGCCATTTGTAGAGTAACAGCAGTAATAAAGCTGCATTTTCTGCGTGCTCCTAGCAGAGTGATGTGGATAACCAGACCAGAAACTAGTAAAACAAGGAGCATGATTATGATTTACTCGTCGAGAAACTTCTGAGAAAGGAACAGCTGGCAAGAGAGTATTTATGTGTCATCTGAAGGATGATACCTTCCACCAAGGCAGCCTAATCCATAAAGAGAGCAGCAGGATATCAGAGCTGGGTGCATAACAAATTGGAAACCTTGAGTGAGTCTGAGCCCTTCTGAGACTGAAAGCGCTGGCAGCACTTTTCCTCTTACAAATGAGAAATTATGACTATTAACTGAGACACGCTGATGCACAAGATGCACTCCAAGGCAGCCACAGACGGCTCGTTAATTGTTATTGTAGGTTGGAAGGAGGAAGAAGTATTGTATGATCTAAACAAAGACCAATACCCAGTAACACCACAAAACACACACAAGCCAAACACTTTCAATCAGTATAAGAGTGTAGAGTTCTTTGAAAAGAAAATTAACACCTCCTCTTTAATGTTACCCCCTCTTTTCCTCTTTTCTGTAGATAAATACAGGGCCTGGCATATCTGACTTACCAGGAATTGTATCACTTTTTCCATGCACACCTAATGTTGACGGATTTGTTCTTGTCTGTTCTGACACATGCAGTACATACTATATATTGAAATAGCAGTGTCAACGTGATCTCAGGAGTCTCACTCCTGAGCCTGTACTAGTTTCAGGGAGGTTATATATAGGTGTTTATCTATAGAATTTCCACAGTGCCTATCACTGAAGCACTTCAGCACCTCAGATACATTACTAAACATACCCTCACAGCAGCCCAGATCTGTAGGGGCAGGATATCCTATCCCCATTTTGCAAGAGTGCAAGATGGACACGGCATGCCTCACTCGAGGTCATGTAGGGTAGCTATGGAGGAATGGAGGACCACATCGTATGCCTCAGTTACATTCCTGGGTGTCAGCCTAAGATAAGCAAGCACGTATAGAGAAGTAACAAAAATTCGGTATGAAAGCCAATCTACTGATTCAAGTTCTGAGACATCTTGGCCCTTTCAGCCTCTCTCAGTTGTTACCTTGATCAACCCTCTGTCCTGGTTCCCCTCTGCTTTTGAAGGCTTCTTCAACTGCCTCCCTCTGAGCTGTCTGTCTCTCTCCCATCTCACCTCCTGCTACTTCAAGCTCCTTCCCATCCTACCAGCCCAAGTGACCGCTCTGTGCCTTCCTGGCCCTGATTCAGCAGCTCCCCAGGTGATGCATCCTCACTTCTGCCTTGGTCTTTTTCAGTCACCACAGGTCCTCCCTTCACATCCATCAGTATGTTTGGCAGGCACAGATAATGCCTTAACTCAACACAACAAAATCTTGGTCACTTGGACTTGGAAAAAGATGATGCCAGGGACGAGACAGGACAGGACATTGCACATCCGGTATATAAAAATTCGCAAAACCAGTGCCACGTTGCCAAATGGAGCAGCATTGCTACATGATTGATTTTCTTTACCTTTGTGTAATTCAATATAACCACTTTACTTGCATGTCATGTATCCAGATATCATTAAACACATGCAAAGTGCAGTGTCACATAAGTCACCTCTCTCCTTTCGCTGGGATCACTTAGCTAGTCTTTCTGTTCTTTCTGTGCTGTGCCCAAACTCCCACTCAGCTCCTGACAATGCACACTGCACTGCCATCAGGAGACTTTCTTAAAATACAAGGGAAACAACACAGCCCAGGTTCTCCGCACTCAGCCACAGCTGAGCAAATCCTGCAAACCCCAATTTACTTTCAACCTCAAGTCCTTATTTCTGCCACTAAATCCTTGGAAAAAACACACCACTAACAGTGTGGAACATACACACACATACATCCTGTGCAAGGATCACTCGTTAATCACAATGTTATGCAAAGTAATTTTTCTACATGTTTTGTTCAACTTATTTGCCTCTTACAAGTTAAAACGCTTGCCCTAGAATTTCTTAAACTACTATTTGCAAAAAGGTTTATCTAGGCAAAGAAATATACTCGTCTCCTACAATTATCCTTAAAATCAATGTTTATGCACACACACACACACACACACTCTTAGATGTATCATCAAGATTTAATTTGCATGAATGAACGTTGACTGTTTATGCAGGTCATGCTGAAAAAGTTCTAGTAAAATCATTGAGCCTCATGTATTCCTAGCAGAAAAATCACAAAAGAAAGCTTGCAGATGTAATTTAGCAATGCTTTAAAACAATTTTACTCTGATGGAAAATAGTATTCCTCCCCTTGAAAAGCCAACTCCTTCCATATCATAAGTCTAATTGCACAGGCCTCAAAAGGAGAAAATAATTTGTATCAATACATTTTCTAAATCTCTTTAACTGATTTGAAAAGTTTATCTGTACATAAAATGTGCCATGTTAAATTCTAGTATCTGGAAGTTTCCCAAGGCTAGCACTAAGGCTTCCATAGAAGGATATTTTTGGCTTCATGATAGCCAAAGTATCCTCTTTCTAACCTGAAGACATTGGACCCTCAATCTGTCATTGGTCCAGGGCTGAATATTGCTTGTCCTGGGCTTTGAGCCAGTATAATTTGGGGAAAGAAATTCCACATTTGGGAAAATCAAGAAACCTTTATTTGCCAGTTTCTTTTTCAAATGGTGGCTCTTTGATGCTTTTCGGAAATTTACGATCTTGGAAGAGGTTACTGAAGAGGTGGATTTATTGGGTGTTGTGCATGTGAGGTAGCCAAAGGTCAAACTCTGGTCTATCACATGGTGACTGCAACTATCTGCAACTCGGTTCAAACAATTTATCTCACAGACATTGTCATTATCTTTGTTTAATTAGTTCTTTGTATTACACATGTAAACTCCTTTAATAAATAACTCTAGAGGACGTAACCTCCTAAGCTTTTTGTTTTCATATTACAGAAAGCAGTGGCAGACTAACGTGAGTGTGGTGTCATTACTGCACCCACCAATCTGTCTGCAACCAGTTCTGACTGATGTGCATTGCCCTGCGTCTTCTGAAGAGCATGTACTCCACTGTGAGGCAGAGGTGCATGAGGAAAGAGCTTCTTGGGCAATGCTGCACATGCCCCTGGCCAAAGTGCTGCGCTAGCATCAGCTCCACATTCCTCCAGCCTGTGCAACGGCACAGGGCTAAGCTGTGCAGCAGCAGCTGGACACCGGCAGCCACTGCTGAGTGACCCGATGACCAGTCATAAGCCGTGGCCAGGCACGAAGGCAGCTCCCAGCTCTGCACTCAGCTTTGCTGACAGCACCTGCTGCAGGAAAAAGAAAAAAAAAGGCCTTGCACTCTGTGGTCAGGATGCAGCAGCCAGGCCAAGGCAGGATCTAAAGGCACCACACGATTAGTAAAACCAGGAGTGAGTGCATTCAGTGGGTGTGTAAGGCACCAGTATGTGATCGGGTGCAGGGAAGACAGGGTATATGGTGTGGGTGTAGGGAAGGCAGGAGGCACGGGATGGGGTCTTGCATTGGTTGCCAGACAGATGGAACAGCATCCATTCCACGACTGGAAAACATGTTGGGAGGGAACATGAGTTTGTGCAGGAAGGCAGGGGAAGAAAGATGGAAGTCCAGCCTTGCTCCTGTGTCTCCTGGAGCTGCTTCTCCTCTGCAAAGAAGGCACATAAGCAAACAAGCCTGGGGAACATCCTGAACTAGGGTCTTCTGTCATGAAAACACACTGACATTCCCTACTTGTTTTACCCACTATATGACATACTTTATTTAGGAGAATCATTCTACTTCAAATGCAATTAGTTCTAAATGCTATTGTTCATGTTAAAACAATTGTTATTTTGATTGATATTAAAAGCCTACATACCATTGTAAAGGCAGCAATGTCGGACACAAAGACATTACAAAATCTATAACCTGACCCTTTAAAACATGACTTGAACCATCAGATTTGACTTATGAGTCTAGTTACAATAGTGCTTCATGCAAAAGGCATTAGGTTAATGCTGGATCAGGCAAAGTTGCCAAACACACCCTGGCATAATTAATCAAGAATATTTCAAAAACCGATCGCCTCCAAGAGGTTATTGATTTCCTGTCACGACACGTTTTCCTCATGAGGTGCTACAATGCTATGTATCTTGAGATGTGCTGGCATGTATTTTTCAGTGACTAAGCCTTGATCTATCTTCCTGGATTCCTGCCACTGGTGCACTGACATCTGCAACTACTCATGTTTGACAGTCTCATGCATGAGCTATGTGGCTTCCAACTTGGATGGGATTAGTATAGGAGACTTTCGGAATACTTCAAATGTAATTGAAAGCAGATAACTACAAGGGTCTCGAGAGGGTGGCATACTTTTTACAAATGGAATCACATTAAATCACACGTATACATGCTTAGACTGAGAAAGATCTCAGTGTCAACCAGTTTAGTATGCAAGAAAGTGTTTGCCCTTGTTCTTAAATACATATGAATCCTGATAACGTCACATCTTTCTAAAATCCAAATAAGCTGCATGGCTAAAGTGTGGTTTAGACAAGCATGAAAAGGTACACATTTGGGGAGAAGGGTGGGGGAAGAGGAATGTATTCGGAGACTGGCAGGTGTTTTGCCTTTCATCCATGCTTGAACTAAGGCATTCACGTCTTCTGTGAACCATGCCTGCCAAGTGATGAGAGCTGAAGACAAACTATACATCATGTAACTCATATAGTTATCGTGTCAAGTGTCAGCAAACTAGAGATGTTTTCTTTTAGAGCAAAATTCAATCACATTCGTTACATAGAACACATTTCTATTTACCTGCTTTTCTTGGTAAATATGAACATTGATATTATACAGAAATGTATTTCTGTACACATTTACTGAATACTGTAAAGCAGAGGATGTAAATAAAACTGATGTTAACACTGCTGTAGAGTTTATCTTTCACATTTCCTTACTTTTTTTGACTTCTGAACTCTGCAAATATAAGTAATCTTACTTTAATGCAGATAGTGCACAGCTCAATAAATCTTTTAGTGGGAAATGGCCTCCTATTTCCTGCTGTCAAACACCTGTTTGAGAACTGCTGTGATGGGCAATATATGAGCATCACAAGAGGACAGCGATACAGAACGCATGTGGTATCAAAGGGCTCCAAGGCAATCAGGCTGCAGTGGAGCTGTGATACCCATAGTATTAAAGCTAAGGGCATCTCTGGGTTGCCTTGCAGAGTTCGTCCTGATTTCTTCTGTTCAGCTTAACCTTGATATGCTTGTCTCTGCTTCCCTCACTAACAGCTCTGTCCCCAGTCAGGCTGATCTTGAGCTATCAGTGACCTGCATGGCTTTTGTGTTTCACATGTTGAAAAGGTAGAGCTGGAGATGAGATGTGATTCTTCTTACCACATGGTAGCATTTTTCCAAGCAAGGAGGGGAGCAGAACTGTTGCGTGTGTAAGGTCAGTGGTTCCTGGGAGGGCAGTAGGTGAGTGGGAGGGTTGCAACAGGATGAGTGGTCTCACGTCTCATACTCTGGAGAACCCTGGAGGAAGGAGGGCTTCTTACTTTGCCTGGTGTTGCAGGTCCTGTCATGGAATAAAGGCCTCAAGGACTTCTCCTCCAGCTTCCCAGCAACATAAATCAACTGAGGTCCAAAGTAGTTAATGTGAGGTACCCCTTGGTCTCCTTCCCAGGACCCTGCTATAATGTGGTCTGAGAAGTTTGGTGATACTTGTAGTATCATAATGCATTTTTCTGGTACTAGAAAATTTATCTGTATTCCCCTATTGCCAAAGGGATTCAAGGCAGAACTTCCTTTGCAGCACCTGCTCATAAAGCTGTACAATCAATCATCTGTAAAGTTTTGCCATGTATCCTTCTGTGCTGGGGGATGGGTGCCGGTTTTGGGACTGAGGTCACCCACAGACGCAAGTCATTCATGAAACTTTTTCTTTCAACATAATAAATACCTTTTTTAACTGTGAGGGTGATCAGACACTGAAAGTGGTTGCCCAGAGAGATCGTAGAGCTTCCATCCTTGGCGATACTCAAACCTAACCAGACACAGTCCTAGGCCACTGGCTCTAGCTGACCCTGCTTGAGCAGGGGGCTTGGAAAAGTGTTGTAGATGGAGTGATGCACTTCACTCTGAACACAGAACTAGCAATGTGTTTATTGATATAAAATAGTGATTTAACAAAGTTTGATAGTAAATGTGATGGTGGCTTAACAAGATTCAATGGCAAGGTATACTTGACAACGTACTGCACAGAGGACAGAGTCAGACAAAATTGTCAGGGAGATACTCCCACTGAGTCATGAGGTTCAGAAATTAAACCTCATTTTGAACCTTGCATTCTAAACTCCTTCTCAGAGGGGAGTTTGGATGTGGCTGGAACCAGACTTAGTCCCAGACTTGATCAACTGTTTATGTCTAAAGGATTATACATGCACAATCAACCCTTTATATCACTTAGCTAAGATTTCAAAGTTTAGCACACTATTAATCACTACTGAGAATCTGGCAGCATGGAATCTCTCAACCTCGAGGAGCAACCTTGAGAGGCATCCCTACTCAAAGGAGGACCCTGGTGTGCAGCCCACTGCCACGCAGGAGAGCTCAATGGGCCCTGGGCTGTCCAACAATTATGGAGTAAAATAACTGACTTATAGTCATATTTGCGTACTGACTACCAAAGTTAGTTTCTTTCAAACTTGGCTTGAGTTGGACCTTGACCAGCACTGTAGTTAGGTGGGTGTATTGCTCAAAGTAGCCCTTGGCTATTGTGGTGTTATCCCCTGAGTCAGATGCAGCCATCACAGCCAGATGCATCCGTTACAACCGTCACTGGTGGTTATCACTTGAGCAGAGTTAAGGGCAAATAAAAGTTCAGGTTGATGGGTGCGGGGTGGGGCGGGTGGGAAGCACACAGTCAAAAGATTATCTCTACAGTTGCCTTCACACCTCAGCAGCTCTGTGATTCTGTGACCCTGTGTCCCTAATTGCCTGGCTGTTACGGTCACTGGCCTTTATATCCAGTCTTGTCAGTCCTCAGTACTTCTCCTTCCATCTCCTCTCCCTGGCTAAGGCTGGGTCTGTAAGAAGTTGCTGCATTTTGTATGTGGTCTTTGATATCATCCCCTTGGCTCCCTGCAGTGAGAGCAGAAAAGTAGAGCTGAACCACCCTGACCTGCATTATTTCCAACCTGTGCATTCCAGAAGTCTCTCTTGTTCAGACTCTCAGAGTATTTTCTAAATAGTCCTGTAACTGTCACTGTTTTGTAGCTGAGGAAACGGAGATGACAGGCAGGTCCCTGTTCTATATGTGGTTTCCTCATTGTTAATGAACCCACTGTGTGTGAACATGTGTTTGAGGTGGAAGATTATGGAAATGCCTTTCAGATGGGAACTGACTGGCCAGTCGCTAGACACATTTCGTAATGTTAGCTATAACATCGATCCGTTGCAACTAAAATACTGAGACCACAAGTGCCAGAATCGCAGAGTAAACCCTTACAAACAAGGAAAGTCACTACAAATGTGTCACTGAAGAGGGGTAACAGTCATTCCAAACTGCCTAAGACTATGTGATTGACAGAGGTCTTATACTGGAGAATGGCATCTGCTGGGAAGCGGAAAATGCACATTTAGCTAAGAGCACTTCAACTGCACAGCAGTGATATTTTCCACGGGGAGGGGGCAATAAAGATAACCTTGCTGCTATGAGGAAGACTGGAGAACTGCCTTGAGAGCTCGTGGCCGGAGCGCGGCTGTGGGAGCCAGCACGGCGGGCGCAGGAAGCCAGGTGAGAGGAGACCTCTTGCAAACAGCAGGTTAGCCGAGAAAGGCTGGTTAGGGCCTCCATCTCCAGAACTGGAGCTGCAGCCACCTCGGCTGCACCGGCTGAAAGACAGACTTGCTCAGATTTGGGTCTGCACTGAGCCAGGACAACAAGGCATGAGGAGCCCATGGTGGAGACAGCAAGGATGGCAGCTACTCGCCCAGGCCTGAGGAGGGCTGAGTTACGAGCATAGCAAAGGCATGCCAGAAGGAGAAGAGACTTACCTAATACTGTTGGTTTATTCACTATGGGCTTCCCCATGGTATTTCCGCTCCCCCCCCCCACCCCAGTAAGGTTGTCTCTGCTTTAAGCCCTTGGAGCCATGGCTGCTGAGGGGCACCCACGTGGGTAATTCTCTTCTGCAGGTTTCTAGGCGGGATCTTGTGCCAGTGTTATTTTCAGCAGGAATACCTAAGTGATTGAACCCAGCCCATCTGACTGGCAGCAGCGCTGTGCAGAGAGGGCACAGAACATACGCCCACGCCGCACTGCGCCCTCAGCGCTCTTGTTTCTCCCCCACTGCTGCTGCTGCAGTGTGTTCTTAGTGGGTTGCTAAACTTTGCACTGGCATTTCTGCAGAAGGTACCTGGCCGTAGACTGGTATTAGTATTTTAATTACTTGACCTATTGGGCTACCTTGTTGAGCAGTCTTCTTTAGCCCTATAACCAACTTCTTAATGCTCCCTGCTACGGAACAATACTAAAACATAAGGAAAAGCTTGCTGCACTGATGAAATGTTCAAGAGCAGCGGAACTACTACAAAAAAACTTGAAACTGTATTGTGGTCCTTAGATAAATCCCACAGTTTGAACAGGTATCTCCAGTACATTCTCCAGTGCACAACACTGCCTTCTCACCTTAGGAATATCAGTTACCATTCTGCCATATTACCGTAAAAAAAAGAGCAAAATAAAACCAAAACTCCAGACTTTTTAGCAAACTGGGACGAAAAGTACACTAAGAAACCCTTGATAACCCAGAGTCACTATGGGATCAGCAGGGATCGCCACAGTATAATTCCTTGTGATGATGGTATATCATTAGTCTTATTAATAATTAAAATAGCTCCTGTCAGTATGCTTTATAAATACTGCAATTAACCCTTATAATATTTCTGTGAGACAGTAGGGGAAAAAAATCAAAGCACTTTATCTATGAAGAAACGCACACAAAGAAAATGCATTTTGTCTAAACCAAGGTGATAAGCAATCAGTGATGGATTTTGTACTGGAATGTGGGTGTTGGCGATGCCTTCAACTGGGCTCAGCCCACACCCCCACGCTGCTCCCCTGTCAGGAGGTCAGAGTTGGAACAGTCCTGGTGGGAAGTCCACAGCTACTTAAGGGCTTGAATGTACTGACCCATACATTCATGGCAGCAGGAAAAGAAAATCACATGGATAAAATCCAATAGCTTAGGCACCCAATCAAAGCAGATTATTTAAAAACTTTTTATTAAACGTGAGCCCATCTGCCTCTCTAAATGTCAATGTAGACATGCTAGAGGGAACACAAAAAGGCCAGAGGAATACTTGGGCTGCTGCCTGTGAAATTTATTCTTGTTCTGACCCCTCTCTGCCGGTGAAAGCAGAGAGCAACTGGGGGCTTAAAACTAATGGACTTCAGCTTCAGGGCAACTTTAGACAGGGTCCATGAATTTGAGCCCTGGCTTAGCAGCATGCAATCCAGTGACTCATACAGTCGAGATTCAAGGATTCATGGCATGCCTTCAGCTAGGCATATCCTGGGAAGCAGAAAGGATGCAGTAGTAGGTTAGGGAGCCAGGAACATCACAATAATATTTCGGAAGGAGTTCTGTACTGTTTCCAATCTCCCCCTCAAGTCAATAACACATTTAGGAGTAACCACAAGGCTAAAGAAGCTAACAGAAACTGCACTTTGGTCTCCTCCTCAGGTCGGCCTTCAGACGGGATCAAGAGGCTGAAATGACTCTAGCAACATTAGTGGATGTCCTCATGGTGGCTATGGACATTATACAAACCTCTGTGCCACAGCCGCTGTCTAAACAAATACTCACTTTGTCTCTCCCACACAACAGCTGGGAACCTGGCAAACACCAGCCAGCCTCCAGCACTCCAGTGAAGCAGGGAAGTACTGTCCGTGTTTCAAAAAGAGAACCGAGTTATCAAAACTGTAAATTATTTGCACCCAGTACCTAAGTGGCAGCACTAAGAACTGTGCCTTGATCCTTCAGGAAACCTTTTCTGCTGATCCTTCTCTTCTACTGGTAGCTGAGACACAAGCTCCTTCCCCGAGGCAGAAGGTTCTCGCTCCATGCTGGGGAGGATGAGCTGGTGGCGGGGCACGAGGGCACTGAGCTGAGCCCCGCTGCACGGCTGGATGCTGGTGACAGCGGGGGCATAATGCTGCAACTGCCTCCTTCGCCCCAGCAGGACTTAAGGAGCTCTCTGCTGTACTTCCCCCACTGTATTTTACAGATGATGGACTGTTTTGGCCAAGAAGGAGAAAGACCTTCTCACTCTGCATCTAGGAGAGGTCAACAGCTCCTCTAGCCAGTAAATCCTTGTCCGAGAGTTAAGACTTGTGGATATGGTATTAAAATAATTGTTTACAGCTGCTTTTGCAGGGGAAGGGTTAATACAAAAATCTTTTATTTTTGAGAAATGAAAGTAATGTGGATTTTGGCTTTCTTTTTTTTTTAATCTTTAAAGAAAAAAACAATTCTAGCTTTTCGTCTTAAAAATAAAAAATAATTGAAGTATTCATCTGATTCAATCTGAAAAGCCATTTTTCATTAAAAAGTAGTCTGAATTTAACATGTGACCAGCTCTGGTGGTAAATTAATTGACCGGTGATGTTGACAAAATGTCCCAATGACTACTAGAATTCCTTTGTGAAGAACAGATGCAGCTAGTGGGACTGAAATATAGTTGGAATAGGAGATAATATCTGGAAGATCTTGCTAAAAGTAATTTTTCATCAAGGACATTACCACTCTATTTGTCAAAGCATTCGGAAAGCTCCTTAATTCTGCTGGTCTCATTGCTAATGCTGCCGCCTGTGTTGGGACAGTAATAATCTCCCATTTAACAGGAGCCACATTCTTTCCTTTTGGGTGAGGATTTGCAAATGGAAGTCTATTCATTCATTTATCAATTCCAGATGTATTTAATAGTCTTTCAAACTGAAAGTGGGGACACAAGAATTAGATTAATTGTAATACAGAAACAGTCTTCAGTACATTATACCATGTTTTCTGCCCTCTAAGGACTCCTAAATCATTTCAACTACCATTTTGGTGCCTTGGTTGTATTGAGAGCAGGGAAACCTCCAGCCCTGACTTCATTTGGGATGAGCCACCACCATGTGAAGTGTTCTTTCTCTTCCTATCTTCCACCTGTCTTTTCTCTATAAAACCCCTCTTTCCCTTTCTGCTTCCAGCCTCACATTACCTGGATGCTGCTCTGCTCCTGCATTATCTTTCCACTTGTGCTGCACGATGTAAAGACGGGTGTTAACACTGATGGCTTCATCAGTGGATGTCCTGTCTGGCTTTTGGTAGGGAGGAAATTCCCTGGACTGGCCTGTCTTTCTTCTTTGTGCCCTACTCCAGTACCAGACACAAGAGAAGCTACTGCTTCATTCATAGCCACGGCAAGAGGCAGGCTTTCTGGAGGCAGTGCAGCTATGAAGTGCTCCTCCAAGGAGGAGAGCTCATGGAAGTTGGAGAAAAAGCATTCCTGGTTAAGGATGCTCAAGTTTAAAATGTGGAGCGGAAGAAAAGTAAATGAAGCACATCATTGGCATTTTTAACACTGTGAAAAGCGCTATTTTCCCAGTCTTGCAAGGACAGAAAAAAAAGAAAAAAGCAGTGGCAAAAAACCAAACCAACCAAGCACCCAGAGGTCAGGGAATGTGAAGAGAGTAGGCAAAGTGCAGAAGCCTCTAGGGACAATGCATTGCACATCACAACTGCCAGTTCTTGCTATTAATATAGCACAAACTATTTATGCTCCCTGCTTCCTTCTCAGTGAGAGATCGGCAACTTACCTTGCGTCTGGAGCAGGCGTGTGCAAGGCAAAAGCATACAGATAGACATAACAGAGCAGATGGAGAATATATGAGTCAAAGCACGGCCTGTAAACAGAAGTTACAGAAGAGGATAGGTGGAAGAAGACTTTTCTATTAAGTGCTCTTAGCATTTCCTTAGCAGCCTATTCCTTCAGCATAAGGAAGCAGTCCTTCTTGTAAGGAACTGAAAAATATTTGTTTTACTGATTGCTTTGGGAGAGAAGTAAGTTTTGGGAATCTGAACTATGAGATGAAAGCTCAAGACTGTTAATGATATTTGCGTAGGATGTATGTATCTTAGCCTGGAGGCTCACACAGGCTGAATATGTAACCTACAAGCTGTATATTTCAAACAGAAGATATACAGCTTTCCAGCATTTTCTCATTTCCGTTTCAGTTCTTCATTCTATCTTAGTCTCTTTTTAAGAAAGAATGAAAGATGAGGAAAGTCTCTGGATACCACTCTTTATTTTGCATTTGCTGACATAAAAAAGGGAAAATCATGGGGAAATGGATAAACTGAGAGGAAGAAAATCCATAATGGTAAAAATTCAAACCACTGAAGGTTAAGTTTTGATGAAAAAAACAGATTTATCCAACAACTATGAAAAAGAAGGTTCTATCGAAAGACAAAGGTTTATTTTTTGTTGGAAATAACTTTTAATTATATTCAGGTTTTGATACCTTCCACCTATAAAGTGCTAATAAGTACAAAATTTTACAAATTCGCCACAAGTTACATAATGCACTTTAATTATGTACCTTATTAATGTACTTTAATAACATCCACACATAGATACACTAGTATATCTTGTATATATAAAACTCCTACTATTTTAAATGTAAGTCATCAGCAATCTTAAAATGTCATGCACCTGCAAAATAACGTACATTTTGTTTTCACCATAAGCATGTAAGTATGGCAGCTACATGGATCTTCTTAAGATCCCGGTGAAGTATTTTGGCTTCTCGAGGCATACCACCTCTTTGTAGTATTTTCAGAAAGAAATCTGCTGTAAGTTTTTGTTAAAGCCTACATGCAACCACCCAGTAAATAAATGTATGCGTCTCCTGGCAGGTCAATTATTCTCAAGGTTTCCACTCAAAGATGAAGTCCTCTTTCCCTCCTCTCTCTTTGTCATGTTTGAATTCTGACATTTGCTTGCTGAAGGGATGAATTAACTCAGAGGCAATGTTGCTATATTTTACCTGCCTAAAGAATGTCCAGCAAGGAGAGTTTGTTTTATTTCCCTCAAAGTCTTGTTGCCATAATACCATATTGCATTTGACATAGTCAGATAACTCTTACAGTCCACATACAAATGGAAATGATGTTGCCACTTCTGTGTCTCAAATAATCTTTTTCACAATGTCTGGATTACCTAAAACCACTTAGATAACCTTGGTGCAGTTTAGATATACAAGAGAGTTTAGCATAACCAGTGGTTTTTTTTGCCAAATGTTATTTTTTAACACTTCCTCCTATGAATCCTAAACCACTTTTTGTTATTCATCTCACTAACCATTCATGGATGAATGGCAATTGCTGAATGTCTTAGAAACAACACCTTGAAAATGTCATTCAAATCAATTTTTCAACAGCATGAGAGGCTAGGAGGTAATTCACACTTTTTTTATAATAATATTCTATAAGAGGTACTGTAGTCATCTGCCTTCCCGCCACCCCCTCCAAAAGTAAAGGATTACAAACTCACTCTGATTTAGTGCAGCTAAATGTACCAGGGAGAGAAAAACAGTGCAGACAGAATATGCTATTAAGACTGGTAAATTATGAGAAAAGCCACCTCCATTATTGCCGCAAAACTAACCTGTTCCTCCCAGCTCAGCAAAAGCATGGGAGAAGAATTCTGCAAGGCAAATCTGGAAAATGTCTTTCCTTCTGTAAAAAGCATTTATCCATGGCCAGCAACTCCAGAAGCATCCAAGCCCAGCATCTAGAACACTGCCTCCTTCTAATAAGAGGAGCTCAGAACCCCGCTTTCGCCTCCTAAATATCAGCTACTTATTAACAACTACAGAGTCCCTCTTCCTGAAGTGGTATATACACCTTAGGGCTGCACTGAACCTCTCCTGATCCTAAGATGTCAAGAGAGTGTTATTCCAGCATTTGCTCATATCCAACTCAGCCATGACTCTAAAGCCAGCAGCAACTGAAGCCCCAAGCTGGGACAAGGACCCAGAGACCCCCTGTGGCTAAAAGACTGTTTCATCCTTTCAAGCGGCAACTGGTGAACGAGGAGATACCAGCCAAGAAGTTCATGCCACAAGACCTGTCCTGCATCTGACACTTGAGATCAGTTTCTGCTGTTGTCACCATGTCCCCAGAGCACCTTAAACAAAGCAACAGCAGATCTGAACCATGGCTGAGGAATGCATGCAGCAACCAAACCCAAACCATCTCTTTTCAAAGTCTTGTTGTATTACTGAAAGCAGATGTAGAAAAGCACCAGCACTGCTATTGCTAAGCTAATTTCCACGGTGTATTCTGCGTACACAGACTAAGACTAAACCAAAGGAATACAAAAAAGAGGGGGAAATATTGCCTCTTTCCTCTAATCAGACATGCAGACCAGGCATCTTCCTGTAAGTCAGTTCCTTTCAGGCAAAACCTCTGATAAATCTTAGAGCTAAGGGTGAACCCACTTTTTAGCATAACATTTGAACCTAAGCTCATTGCTTCTGGTGACTTCATATGAAGGATGCTGGCACCACACAGTCAAGGACGCTGTAGCTCAAACTCCTCAAGATGGATGCTGCATAATCATTCTCTCATTTGACATACAGAACTGCATGCACTTGCCATGAGCCTCAGCCTTACAGGGCTGCTGGGAAGGCTGCATGTATTCTGCTGTATTTAGGGCCTTCTCCAGCTCTCCTGGTCAGAACAGTTTAACACTGTCAATCTGACCAGTGCCTCACATAGGGAAACATTTATCTTCCCTTCCGTCACACCTGGAAGCAACAAATCTGACCTGCAGGCCAAAAAAACCCCACCTAACCCATTTGAATCCTTCTGGTTTTCAGCATGTTCCAGGACGATTCCCACAGTCTCCATCGTGGGGCTGAGGAGCTCATCTCATGCCCACCTGGTAAGATACCCTCTTCCCCATAGCTCATCTGCAAGCACGGCTGAGCATGGCCACCGCTCTGTGCAGCACCTCCCACATGGTGGAAGACACCCTGAGAGAGAAGAGGAACTTCTATGGTGCCCGGTTTCTGGGCTGCTGAAGGGCCAAACAGGTCCCTCAGGTAGGTCAGGGGAGCTTCAGAGACTGCCCAGCCTGGACGTAAAGCTGTAATGTCTCAGGAATAATTTTAAAGCGAATTCCTCATGTTGCTTACAGGTTTGGACCTTCCCATTTTTTAAGTAGTTGAAGATTTAACCTTCCCGTTGTGCTCCCTATCAGCACTGCAACTACTGAGCTGCTCGCACGTTGCCTGTCTGTCCATCCCATCAGAGAACATTTCCTGTTAAAAGAATTTTTGGCACAGCTGCTTCATTCTGCTCGGGGAGCAAAAGTCCATGCACTGATTAGCAATTGATTTTCTAAGAAGTACCCTACAAATCAGGTCTCCTCTCTCTGTTTGCCTTCACATTTCTGCCGGAGCCTCTATAACTAATTTAAACAGACACAAGCACTTCTCCTCCTCTCCTTTTTGATGCGAGCTGTTCCAACAGACTGTGCAGCGAAGCTGCAGCAATTTCAAAGGCTTCCGCTCCCTGCGCAGAAGGGAGCAGCTGCAGGAATAGCTCTTTGAAGAGGAAATGGCACCCAATGGGACTGGCAGGCAGCGCCGAGCTGAGCTCAAACAGCCCCCGAAGTCCTTGGGAGCATCTGAGGACATCAAAAGAGGAAAGATCTAGGCTGGGAGAAGTCTGAAGAATTAATTTAAATTACTTCCCCCCCATCCCTGCAGCTTTCTTCTGTGTGAGCAGCAGGGTCTGAGGGGAAGAGTCTTCCTCACATTCGGCTCAGATGATCCTACTCATATTGAAAGGCTGGAAATAAGGATCCAGCATGAGGGGTGGCTGCATTCCTGGTTTATTTATTAAACTATAAATGTATAGATATGTATACAAACACAAACATATCTATAAAAATTTTGTATTCCTGCATATTATTAAAAAGCTACTATATTTCTATTAATATAAATAAGCATACTACTGTATTTCAAAGTGACCATAAACCACTCACAGGGCCTCATGGACATTTACCTGGTAAACTGATGGACTCACTGACGTGATTTCTCCCAGTGAAACGGTACTTTTTTAATGATGATTGCAAATACATTCCTCTGTTATTTACAGCACAGGACACACTTTCCTACTATCCTATTTAAGTGATTAACAGCAAATTCAATTGACAAAATAAGGAAATCTCTGTTTCATACATAAGAACTTGTGCACAGGTACATACATAATCCCTCTGTCCTCAAAGCGTGCAACATCACTGACTTACAGCTGAACTTCGTAACTGATGGAAATTCCTAGTCCTGACTTAACAAGCTTCAGACCGAATGGGACTGTATCCAGTGAATCCCTATGGCCTGCACCACTGCTGCAGGACTTCTCCAGCTGAGTGGTAGTTCAAAGAGCAGTCAATTTTTAGTGGCAGGACCACAACAACAGTATCAGACCAAATGCATGTTCTTTTCTGAACACTGCATGCTTCCCTAGTTACTTATGTATAAATAAATGCCATTTTACTACACTGTGCTACTGCGCGTAACCAACATGTTATCTAGAAAAAGAACTGACACAACACATCCTGCAAATGCCTCTTCTTTGTCAGATTGCACTAATTATACGCCCACCACATCAAACTTTTCCATCTTTGTCCTCCTAACTGGCAAATTCTGCTTCTTCCCCATCAATTTTGCACTGCTCTTCTCTCTTCACTTTTGAATTTTGCTTTTGGAAGATTTTAAGTTCATGGACATACAAGCCTGAGTTAAGCAGTGCACAGACCTACTGTGTGTGCCTGTTTATGCCCACACTTCTGCATATCCCCTGGCAGAGATGTGGTGAGCCTTTTTTCTGAGACCGTGCTGAGTTTGGCAGGACAACCCTGCATCCTGGCAGGAACTGCCCTCCAACAATTTTGCTCTATAAACAGTTTTGCTTTGCTATTAACATTATGCTTCATTGTTCTGATATTGCCCAACAAATTATGACAAAGCACTATATTGTGACTATTTTATTATACATTACAGTGAACTGACTAATGAACTTCATTAAAAACACTACTTTTCCTAAGCATACAGGCTGCTTAACTGAGTTACCAGATGATGTGGAAAAATGATATAGGCAACTAAGATGAGATCAGTGGAATAACTCTAATTTGCACTTTTCTCTGAAGTGCAAGGTTTGCTGATACTCCTTGACACCTCACATCTTAGTTGTATTTTCGAAGTCTGACAGGTTCAGTTGTTGAGAGACAAAAACTCCACAGCCAGTTGTTTATACTTCCGACAGCAAAATTAAAATGCAGAGCAGGAAATAAACTGAAATGGTCTCATACTTGAATGGAATATAAACATTCTGCTTAATTAGGTCACTAAGCATATGTTTGTTTACTTGGATATTTTCTCTCTGGCAGTTCATGTCTGGGTAACACAACTACCCTGCTGGAGATAGTGGAATTCCCATGGCAGACAACATGAAGTCGGTAATTTTGGGGCCAGAGAAGTATGCTTATTAGCACTATTTCAAGTACCTCATAATGAAGAGAGCTAAAGTGCAAGAGTAATACATGGCTCACTGGCTTCTGTGTCAGGTTGGTGCCCACACAAAAGACAGCAGAGCCATGAGGGAGCTGGCTATAGCTCTCTGAGTTTCTGCCTGTCCCTGATTTACCTTAGCTGACTGTAATGCAGAGAAGGGTGTAGAAGATAGTGATGCCTATTCCATACATATGGAAAATCTTCCCATGTTGCAAACCAAGAGGCACAAGCAATATTGCTGACTACATTTGTCTCATGCAATTACTATGTTAATTTTTTTTGGAAGGGCTGGGGAGGAGAAGCTTGAAAGTCTTGCACTGTCCCCTAAAAGCTGACCAGGGAATTAGAAAATAATTACAGCTTTTAAAGAATTCAGTGCAGTTGATCTGAAGAGAAATGGCACCAGCAGCTTAGAGTGTCGGTCTGAGTTCAGTGACCCTCTCCCTAAAGGTGGCTGGAAGCAAACTGAGTTCCTGATTTCATTTCAGCTGAACAAACTCCTATTAGTCTGCTGTGCCCCGAAGGCATGAAGGCCACCTCTCAGTTTCTCGCTGTTGGCACACGGGGCCTAGAAATCCCCGCATCAGCTGTGCACATGCTGTCTAAAGCACAGCCTTGATTATAAGAGACAAAGAAGACCAGTTCCTAGGAAGAGCTGAAGAAGCACACTTTACTGCTATGATTCACAGCTGATGCTAATGCTGAGGCTGAGGAAATAATGCTGAATCCTGGGATTCACAGGAATACCCACAGGCCCAGAAACTCTAAGCATGACCTCTTCTGCTTTCACCTCGTCATTATTCTGTTCACAGGCTTCAATCCTCACCTCCTTTTTGGCTGTCACAGAATTCTCTCTCTGCTGCCCTTTTCTTCCTTGCCACGTTCCCAGATCCCCTGGCCAGCCTTTACCTCCCCCAGCAACTCGCACAGCACTCTAGATCCATCCCTTAACGATCTCTCTGTGCTGCATCCTCATTCACGTGTTCCATGTGGTTGTTTCTTTCCTGTCCCCCACACTCCCTGGGTACCACCAAGGCAAAGGTAAGGACACAGAAGAGCTAGGTTTGCAACAATTCAAAAGCTGTAGATTGCCACATGTCCACCTCTAAAAGTCTTGGATTTTGGGTCCTATCCTTAAGCCCGGTGTTCTGGTTTCAGCTGGGATGGAGTTAATTATCTTTTTAGGAGCTGGTAGGGTGCTGTGTTTTGGCTTTGATGTGGGACTTTTCAGTTCCTCAGGCCTCGTTAGTGAGAGGGCTGGAGGGGCACAAGGAATTGGGAGGGGACACAGCCAGGACAGCTGACCCGAACTAGCGAAAGAGGTATTCCATACCATGGGACGTCATGCCTGGTATATATACGTGGGGGGCTGGCTGGGGCAGGCGGATCATTGCTCAGGCACTGGCGGGGCACTGGCCGGCGGGCAGTGAGCAGCTGCATTGTGCACCACTGTTCCTTCCCTCCTTTCCCTCTGGATTTTGTTCTTTCCCTTCCCCTTTTCATTGTAACTGTTATTGTCATTGTTGTTATTATTATTATTTCATTTTTATTCTATTTTAATTATTAAATTGTTCTTATCTCAACCCTTGAGATTTACATTCCTTTCCAACACCCCTTCCCATCCCTTGGGGTGAGAGGGGAGTGAGTGAGCGGCTGCGTGGTGCTTAACTACCAGCCGGGGTTAAACCACGACACCTGGCTTTCTGGAGGAATATGTGACAAACACTCTGGCATGCCTCAGTGCCACAAAGGCATGAAATGATTTGAGTCCTGCCTTGGAAGAGGAGTCTCTTGCACAAGGTATATAAGGAAATCACTTGAGCCAATAGCTTGAATGTTGCTATTTCATTTGTCATAGGCAATGAACTTGACTGCCTGTGCACACATCGCATCAGTTGAATCTGCACATTGCAACAAACTTGCAAACAATTTTTTTTAGAAAAGCACGCTGTTTTAAAATTCTGTACATGTATCTGATCTCTGCTACTCTGAGATGCTACCAGAAAAACTGATTGTGGAAATAAAAAGGGAGAGAAAATGGACCATTAACTCAAGAATACCACTGGTCACCTTGCAAAGAAGAAAAGATGACAAATCCTTGTTGCTTAATATAAGATCTTGAGCCACATTGCTGAAAGGCATGCCGGTACAGACACATTCACTACTTGCAGTTCCTGTACAACCACAGAAATCCCCGGCAATCTGGAGAGCAATGCCACCAGAAGTCATGGTTGCCCTTACCGCTCCAGGCAGAAACATGCTCAGTCCTGAGGACAGGGTGCATGTGCAACTCGGTCCTCACTACAAGGCTGGGGCAGCGTTACCTCTGTGGGACCGATGGAACCAGTTGCCTACTTCTAACAAGCCTGCCTGGAATCCAGGGCATCAAGGACTTCATGAGCTTGCAAGTTAGCCAGATCTCAGTAGACTGAAAATGAAAGACCAGCAAAAGACATATCCCAACACAACATTGTCTCTTTGCCAAAATTCAGCCCTTTGTTCCAAGAGTGAAGGTGCTGGAATGTTTCTGATGTCAAAAGATATGTTTTCTGATGATTCAGTTTTTATACATGGATGATCTGTGGTTCTGAAGCTCTCTCCTGAAAAATTCAGGTAGGAATTTAACTCCTCACATGGAAAATTTCAGGCTACACTTTTTCTCGTGATTAAGTTAGAAGTAATGGAAATTATTAGGCAAACTTAACTATAAGCATTTTTCCACATTATAAAAAACATGCACCGAACCGCATGCTACTTGTTTTGATTTTGCCCATATCCCATTTATTCTACATCAATCTCCGCATTATTTTTCTTGTTCATTTTAAGAGCACAGGCTGCTCGGAACATGTACCCAGCCTTCTTGTCTTCAGAGGTCCAAGCACACTTTTGGTGGTGTGTAAAAAGCCCAACAATTCTTGTTTCTGTTCGCATGAGAGGCCCAAGCCTCAATGAGACTCAAGGAAGACCTTCTAAGGTGGCTGCAGCTTGGGGACGGCAGCAGAGGCACCGTGGGGACAGCAGATGCCCCTCGCTACCGCAGACCCCTCCTTTTATGGGCCTGTGTTGAAAGCAGGACGGAGCTTCCAGAAAACTGTGCACACTGTTCCCGCCCGATCCCAGTTCCAGGACACGGAGCTTTAAGGACAGGCGTGTTTTTCACAAATAGCCGGTGTTTTCTGGACGGAGTACCTCAGCAGTTGCTCCTCCGCTATCAGTCTCACGTCATCTCCTGGGATGAGCCCTGATTTCCCAATACAGATTACTTGCACCTGGATGGCAATGATAGGGTGTTGGCAGAGACACCAAGCAGACAAGAGAAGAAGGGAGAAGCTTTGCCAGACCTTGTGTGTGCAACTGCTGAGTCAGTTCAACAGCCTCAGATATCCCCACCCCCACAAACACAGGTGCAGATGGCCATATAAAAGTAATCTTAATTTGGCTGCTGCCCAAATTCCACATTCCTCTTGGCTCCACTAGACCCATTTTCCCACATGACCTCATCCCCCATGCCCTCACGGCGGACAGCCAGGCAGGCAACGTGCAGTTGATTCTCCAAACATCCAGGAGTTGTTGTGGAAGTGGGAAGGAGATGGGATTCCGATATGGGCGAGAGGAAGAGCGGATCGGCATGCCTGGGTCTGGGCCTTTGACCTCCAGACTTCCCCCACACCCACTGGAGTCTGGGAGCCAGGTCCTTGGAGCTACCGGGCTGCCTCTGCATCCTTCCGCTCCAGCAGTGATGCACGGGCTGCAGGAGCTCCCTCCATGTGAAGGACTCCACTGGTATAAAGCTGCTCCGCGTGGAGCCCGGCAGCCACCGCTCTGTCCTCCTCCAGGACAGGATTAGCAGCTGCTTGGTGGTATTGGGATGCTCCTGCGGGAGACTCAAGCTGCTGCAAGCCAGCCTCAGCCGCTGGCGGAACCGGCCAGGGCCCTGCCCCTCTCCACACTCAGCTCCAAGTAGCAGAGGACTGAGATGCAACTTTGTGAACTACTTGAGTGCCAGCTTGAGGAATGAGAGTTACTGCCTCCACCCACCTCAACAGACAAGTTAATACTGTGTATAGCTACAGCATATGGAGCTCATAGATGTATCAGAACACAACAACTGAAGATGAAGAAAGTTAAGTTTAACCTATGCAACTCTTAACGATGCTCTTGACTATTGTGCAAAGTTTTTCTAAAGCTACTATATTCACCTGTCTACAAAAGAAGAGTAAATCCTTTCTTTTCACCTGTCTACAAAACAAGCGTAAATACTTTCTTTTCACTTCAGCAAAACAATCAGCAAGTCCACATGTTCATCACTTGCCAGAGAGACTAATGAAGTCAAAGCCAGTGGCAATGAAACACGTGACATCTGACCAAAAGTTGTTTCCATGCCGTGTTTCAGTTTCCAAAATGAAGCCACTTTGTGTGCACGGCTTACAAACTTTGTAACTTGCCTGGTTCACTTCTGAGGGCATCTTATTTTTCCCCCTCTTCAACGATTTTTCAAAGAAAAGTAAAAAAGAAAAAAAAAATAAACTGGTTGATTTTGATTGCAGTAAAGCAGAGGCAAAACCTGGAGTATTTCAGATAGCAAAAAGTTTCAGGAATTCACAAACAATTCGAAACAGGAGAGTGGTCACAACTTCACTGCAGGGACCACCGCTTCAGCTGCTATGACTGGTAAAGGAAAATCAAAATCCGTAGCACTCAGATGTATATCATATTTCATGATGCATATCTAAGAACCACCCATTCCCTCGCCTCGTGTTTAGCATATCCCATGTGTTAGGGCAAAAAATAAAAACCTGAGCAGTAGGCATGAGAATGACAACACCATTGGGAGCCTCCTGCTGTTGGAGGCTATACCAAGGGGAACTTTTGACTGTCAGCTTGGCCAAGCTTCAAATTTGCCCTAAATACGGTGCAACTGGCTGAGAAGAGCTGGGACAGCAGGGTGAGAAAGCTTGCCACCAGAGAGCTATCAACATAAGCAGGTGACCACCTTCCTCTTTGCTAGGCTCTCACACAGACTGATCATAAAGGCAACACTAATAAACACTGCCAAGTGTTAGGTACAGCATATGCCAAGCTCAAGCAAGGCTGCTAATGCAGGGCACAGGCTGTGGCCTTGCAGACTGGGGCAGACACATGGAACAGCACAGAGGTGTCTGCATGGGCACCATGGAGCTTGTGGTAGGAAGGAAAAAAATAATTGCAAGAGGAATTCCATTTTTAACCGGTTGCTAATCTCATTCACTATGAGGGTGGTGAGACACTGGAACAGGTTGCCCAGAGAAGTTGTGGATGCCCCATCCCTGGAAGTGTTCAAGGCCAGGCTGGATGGGGCTTTGAGCAACTTGGTCTAGTGGAAGGTGTCTCGGCCCATGGCAGGGGGGCTGAACTAGATGATCTTCAAGGTCCCTTCCAATGCAAAACATTCTATGGCTCTATTTAAATCTGAATTGTGTACGCAGCGGAAACAGAAAGGGAAGGGTGGGCAAGGTTAAGACTGCCCATTAAATTTCCTGGATTGGCTGGGAAAGAATCATTTGGCATCTGAATACACTGCAGGAAGCACTCCTGACATTGTGTCAACACCTTTAGCCTCCTTTAAGGTTATGACCATATGTCAGAGACCTTCTTCCCATGGTAGCCATGAAGCTGCTTTGCAATCTTTCCTGGCTCCTAGGCAGAAATACTGAGTGGGAAGCTTTACTCTTTCTAACCTGGACCATGGTCACTGCAACTTCCCATGGTTGCAAACTGCATCCAAAGATCCTATAGACGTCCTCTTGCATGTGAGCTCTGGGCTAGGATTTAGGTTTGAATCATGCTGTGAACTTGGGAGAAGGGAGGTGTGTGGGAAGGAAGAAATGAGAACAGAAGGGAAGGACACTGCAAGAGCCAACGCCAGGATGGAGAAATGGAGATACACAGGAAACTTGTCCTTAGCAGAATGCAGAACAGAAAATTGTTGACATGACACCCTACATGAAACGGAGCTACACAAAAGACTATTAGCAGCTTTGGAGGTGTGCGTGATCACAGTCATCCTGAATTTGAATCACTATCTGTCCCTGAAACAGACAGCTAGTTAATGCTTGGTTTTAAAAGTTGGAAGAGATCACTGATCATTTGAGCATGTTTCAGCATGACTGAAAACAAGTAAGGAAAAATTTACCTTGCAAGTACGAGCAAGCCATGTTTGGGATGATTTTTTTTTTAATTAGAATTTTTTTAGAAAGAGCATTTATAAAAATCCAAATACAGATCTGTGGCTCCGTATGTACGGTAAGTAGAACATTTCGTTGCACTGTGGTCATCTCAGTGGTATTAACCTGCAGCCTAGTGATTCATTATTTATAACATCACTCTCTTTGCGAAGTACCAGGTCACAATCATCGTAAACCCCAAATACTTCATGTCAGTACTAAAATTTTGATTAGTCTTTCAGAATGAAAAAGGAGGAGAAATTAAGTCACCCAAATGGGCATGATAATCAGATTCTGTGGGAACACACAACAAGACAAGCAGATCATGTCAACAAGAATTTTGGCTCTAATATGCTAAAGTGTGAATAGAAGCTCTTGTGCCATGCTTGTCAAAAGACCACACGCAACAGCTTGGCCATGTAAGCAATTACTGTAACCTTCTGTGGACCTGCAAACAGCAAAGTAATTACAGAAGTGAATGTGCACTACTGATCTCAGCTAGTAAAATTCAGCCCTGCTCCCACTTCTACAAGTTATAGCAGTCCAAACTCTCATTAGACAGCAAGAATTCAGAGCAAGGATCATCTTCTACTATGTCTTTTGTACAGTGCCAAGCACGAGGGGGTGGAGGACTCTAACTGCCACACAATATAAATAATAATGATTCATCTTTCTGATGCCTCAGTATTAGTTTGATTACCTGGCTTGATTCACTTGAGGTCTGCAATGGCTTCCGTGGGCTGTCAGAAACCTTATTTCCTCAAGCTGTTTATATTGGTGAAAAAAACCCCAACACACCTGCCTCCTGACAGAATGAGTTCGAGGCAGAACACAACACAGCCTCTCCGCTTCATGCCAGTGAATGCAAGTTTGCCTGAGCTGCTCTTGAGGTGATGAGGAAGGGTGGGAATCCAGGCTCTGTATCTGCAGCCAAGAGCAGCTTATCTGTAGCTCAGGTGAGAGTTATGTTTTGGGGGAAACATACGCCCCTAATTGTGCTACTCCTTCTCACCTCTGCAAGGGTCTGGAAGTTCCTTCTGTTCCCTGAGCACATGGGGGCATGTGCAGGAAGCAGGTCCTGGTGCCCTCACTGTGCTCTAAACCATGTCCTTGGCTCACTTGCTGGTGCAATTTTGGGGAAGCAGATATCTGCTCATTTTAATAAAGGCTTGTCTCTATTAATCCATCCTGTCCACATTCTCATCAAGATCCAGACACTTACTCTGTCTGGGACTCCAAATGTCTGGTACATTTGGAAAAAAAGCAATCCTTTGTTACTCCAGCCATACTCATCCATCATTTGTTTTTACAATGTCCCCTGCCACCTCTTTTGTTTCTTTATAAGCCCTTGTCACACCTTGATCAACCCACTACCTAGTCCTACCTGCCATCCCTTTATCCGGGTTTAGATACTGTGCTTTTACCTCTGCAGCTTGTTCAAGGCCATGGTTTTTTCAGGTGGTTTTTTTTTTTTGTTGTTGTTGTTTTTTTGTTTTGTTTGTTTTGTTTTGTTTTAGGCTAGGGTTTAGTCATGTGGTTATCCAGCATGTGCCCCTGCAGCTTCTACTCTCAAGAGCTGATAATTGTGCTGATAGCAGCATCTTTAATCTAAGAGTACTGTTCTTTTCAGTGGAAAGAACTAACTGATGAGGAAAAAGCAAAAATGTCAAAAAATACAGACTTTTAAAAAGTCTTCATGCCTGCCTCTTCTACCTAAATGTTAATAAACTCTCTACCTACCTCTGCAAGTCTAAGTTTTGAAGCATTTTCTTTCAATAACCAGTCTGGTTTTGCTGAACAACTTCTCCACACCAAGACAGATTCCCTTCTAATTACTATAACCCTTCAGTACATGTTTTTCTCTTCATCCCTTCCTGACACTGTCCTTTAACCGTGCTTATGAAAAAATATTTGTGGAAAAATCACATCTCTCTTTGGCCTTCTCTTCCATCCAAGACCCATGACCAAACCCCTCCTAATCATTGAGAAGGCTTTTAACTGTAGAAATACCCAAAGACAGACAGAACCACCTTTTCAAGTGCATCACAAAATTAAATCTTGTAATCTACAGCAGTTACAGGCACAGTATGAACCTCAGCTAATTATATAGTTATGAGCTGCTTCAAATGCCTTCTTCCAACCCCCCAGCTAAAGCAGGTGAAAGCCTTCCAAATTAAACTCTTGCAACTTCTACAAGCAATGTCACATCTCTCCTTTTTGTGCAAGTAATCTCTCATTGGTACAATTCAGTCAGTCACAGCTTGAACTGCAACTCCAAACACCTACTAAAAACTGACAACATGAGGCAGACAGGTTACATCGTACACTCTTGAAAAGACCATAAATCTCTCTTGTGTAGCCAGTGAGAAGCAACTCCCTGTCAGCAGACACAAAAGAGGAGATACGAAGATAACCTTTCCCTATCTGCGTTGCAATAGCCTCTGAAGGCTGTAAACCTCTCCAGAGCAGCCATTACAATGATGGCTCTGCATGTTGTGCTTGAAGAATAGTGACATTTCATCACCTGCCTACTAGAGATGCTGAATGAATGGAGAAGTATTTTACAGTTTTCCAAGGGCACACAGGGCTAGCAATGCATGCTGCTACTACATCTGCTAAAGCTTTTGCACTGCCCACTCACAAATTACTAGTAAGTTTCCCGTGTGCTTATAATGGACTTCTCCCGACACCTCTGGTAGACATACCTCTGCAACTTAACCTGCTATGCTGCAGAACCTCTGCTCAAATAACCTTAGGTTAGCAAAAGCACACTTTGGCTTCCTGCTTTCCTGGGCGTGCACCAACGGCTGATACTCAGTGCTTTTCTACTTCTCCATATACTGGAAAAGAGCAAAAAGCCAAATGACAGCATTTTAGGTCGTATGCAGTCAAGCAAAGGCCACCTTGAATCAGGACTGATGATAGCTGCTGCTGTGTTCTATGGTCTCCTGTAAGATCCATTTCCTAAGTCACAAAGCATAGGATAGACTTTTCCAAAGCTATCTCTGTACTCAGAGCCCACATTCCACTTCTATGTGATGGAGGTACTATGAGCCTAAGACCCACCCATGTTTGAAAAGGTGACTTTGAAATCAGAGAATCTGATCTGGGAAGGGACCTCTGGATGCCATCTAGTCCAAGCTCACTGCTCAGACAATGTTTAACCAGAGCAGGTTGCACGGGGCAGTGTCCAGTTGCATTCTGAGTATCAGTAAGGACGGAGACTGAACAGCGTTCAGTCCCCTTCACAGTAAAAAAGGTTTTTCTCATGCGACTTTACCTCAGTATACCGTCTGAATATTTTTTCCTCTTGCCTCCGAGGAACCTGAGAAGTTGCCTACATGTTTGGGGGAAACTTCCTGAAAGCAAAGTATGAGCAGGAAGGGTGGGTTCCCTGCCATCTATACGTCGTTCTTACGTTTTTAAGATAAGAATTCACAGCATAGGTTGCTAACGCTGAAAAGGGATGTTTATTATTGCATCTATATTCTAGCTCACAGCCAGCAGAAACTGCACAAACACCATGGAGTTAACCTTAAAGAGAGCCTATGTCACAGCAGTCACCTTTCCTCCCTCTTTGCCAGTTTCCTGTTACCAGTGCTGATGAAGTTTAAGGGTAGAAGAAGATTTATATAGGATACTGATGATGCCATCTGTCTCTGAGGCTCATGAGCAGGACAAAAACAATGCTGTTACTTTACCCATCTCTTGGTACCTGATGTTTAGTCTAAGAACATCACACAGCATCTGTCCTCTGCACCTCACAAGAGGAAACAGGGCTTTCAAATGGGAACTATCCACCAGAGGCTGCCTTGCAACTAGCCACTAAGGGCACTGGGATTTTTCACCAGCTTGTCCATAACATCTCCAGCCTTCTCATCTAAGGTTATTTTTCAGCATACTTACTAATATGAGGATTGTATGAGGAATCTTCCACACCACAGCTTTTTTCTTCACCAACAGTGTTAACTTCAGGGACTAGCTGCTCCATTTTACAATACTTAGCTACACATTATTGGCCCCAGTTTAAAGTTCAAACCAAACCAAAAAGGTGGGAAAGAAATCCGCTGAAGTTTGGAAGCAAAACTCCCAGGTACGTACAGAACCATTGCTAAACAAACTGATATGATCTGTACACAGGTAGGGTTGTTTGGTCGAAGTTGTATCACCTGAGGTGCCAGTATTCTCTGTACCCTAAAAAATACCTAATTATGAATCAAGCACAGGAAACGATGGGCTGAGATGAACATCACCAACTTCCAACCAGCAATTAAGGTAATGCTGCAAGATAAGCCACGGCCAGGGAGGGAATTATGGGTTTTTCTTTGGTAAAACTGAGAAGTGGATGTGTCAGATCAGCAATCCAGCACAGCAAAAATAAGATGGCTTCCAAAGTAAGTACAAAGTAATAGATGTACTAGGTTATTGTTTGCAAAGGTTAGAGATATCTGGGCCAAGACAGGATTCTTTTTTCTGAAATTTTATATTGAAATAATAATAATAAAAAAAGTCAGCTGAAGCCAGTCTTGTCTGTACCAGAAAATTATTGTCTATTAGTATGTATAAAATAACTCTACATGAAAAGATTAGGGCAGACAAAGACTGCCTTTAAAGGACCTTGATGCTAACTGGAACAACAGATGACACACTGTTAAGGATGACAGTGCTACATGCCATGTCAAATTTAGCTCATGTAAACTAACATGACAGTTAAAGGATGTTCAAGTATAGCTTCCAGACGGAAGTGGGAAACCAAGTCAGAAAAAACTTGCTTAAGATGATTTCTGATTACTTTGTTACTGGAAGTTACATAGTCAGTTAAGACTATGGTAAAAAGAGAATGTAGTGTCTTGCAGGAATGTTATCCCACTGAACAAAGCAATCTATCACTACATATATGCACAGAACTGATGACAGATACTGTGACAGAATAAATGTAAATAGAGAAAGTTACCCCGTATTTCTACGACTTTTAAAAATTCTGAAAAACGCAACCGATAGATGGGCATAAAAGAAGTAAAGCACAACTCGCCAGTTTCTCAGACCAAACAGCAGTAGTTTCTGACTTCATGTGCTCTCTCACTGGTCACTGATACTTTTTTCCTAAGATTATGTTTCATACTGCTTTTCAAGTAGAGATTCCAAAAGAATTCTAATTGCAATAGATACATATAGTGTGTCTCAGTAAAACCAAAATGCTATATATGAAAACAACTAGCAGTAAGGTATTAATATCTGAAGTACAAAACTTCTAAATTAAAGTGCTGTACTTATTAATCAAAAGATGCATACTTTCATTACAGACAATTGTATTTATGTCTGAGTCTTTAAGTGGAATTTATTAGATTGTGCCAGCAATTGACATACAGTAATATGATTGTCAAACATTATAAATTAAAATATGTACACCAGAAGCACTCTCACTTCCACAATATAAAGTAGAGAATTCACTCCATAAGCAGGACAGAGTGGTCTTTGAGCACTTCAAGCACTAGAAATGGGTATTAGGTAAAAATTTCTATCTTGGAGTATGGGTATTAGTTTCTTTCAGATCACAGTTATCCACCAATAAATGCAACTACTGTACCCCCACGCTCATTACAAAGTAGGAACATAAGGCAAGGGCAAGACCTATGTAGGAGAGGAAAACAGAAATACTGGATTGATAAATGTATTTTCAATGTGATGGCTGACCTTCTCTCATCAGGCTGAGAGATGTGTTTCAAGGCTTCCCATGTCATGGCCAAGCAGCTATACTGAAGGTGAGAGCAAGACTGCTGTACCGAATGTAAGGGTGACAATAAGGGGTCAAGCCTCTGTCACGCTCAAGCTCTAGTCAGCACCCACGCAGAGCCAGAGCTAGTGTGCAAACACACAAACCCTTCACCTCGGCACTGCCTGGTCATAACTACAGCCACTGGTGTCAGCCTCCCAAAACGTGATGTAGACTAAGAGATGTATCTACACAGATGCTCTACTAAACCCTAACTCTGCACAAGCGGTTTACACTGGCAGAAAGTTCCTTGACCAAAATACGCTACAATGACACAAATGCTTTTATAAGTATAACCACATCCACTTCAGTATAGAAAGGAATGACATGGGGCAACCTAAACCGACACTGCCACAGCACCAAGAGTTTCAAAGAGAGCCAGCTCTCACGTATGTTAGCTACCACAGATTCTGCCACATTTCCTCTGAATCAGTCTCACACACAAACTGATGCAAGGGGCTGGCAAATGGTGGCTGTAGTGGGAGAAAAGGCCTTTGTTACCCTCTGCCACGAGATGTTTGTTTGCTGCAGAAGGAACGCTCCAACAGCCTTGTCCATGTTCAGCTTCTCCCACTGTCTGGCCACCACAGCTGAAAACATGAGATCAAACCGGAGGATGCAACTGACACTCTCTTCCCCCTTTTTTCTCAACACGCATTAGCTTGGGGCAGTGAGGAAAGAACAAGGGAAATAAAGGAAAATACACAACAGTAACAGCAGTGTTTTCTTAAAACTGTCCAGGAAAACAGGCAAAGAAGAGGAGCACTGATTTTACACTGTTCTTCACGTTCCTTTTCTGCACATCCCGTTCCCAAATACAGGACACAGCACAGCAATGAAAACAGTGAGCTACAGTTTCCCTCCCCCTGCCCCATCGCCCCGTACTTACCCACCTGGAAGTCCTGCACCCCGTTTAACTGCCCTGGGCCCAGGCAGGCAACACAGAGTCCTTAACTAGCACTGGTGGAATATGACATTATAAAGGTAATTGCCTGAAAGCACTGTGTAGACATCTAGGTTGGTTTTTTTCTTTGAAGGTACAGAACAGGCATATTCTGATCTTTCCTGGTAGAATGCTAAATACTGATTTATTTCTCTTTTCCAGATTCTTACATGTTTTCAAAATCCACTAATGCAGTTTGTTTGAGGAAGAACTTGAAATGTGAGCTTTTTATTAATTACCAAGGGAAACTGAGTTACACAAAGGTTTTCTTTTTTGTTCTTGTTGGGTTTTGGTTGTTTCTCTATGTGTTTTTGTTTTCACACACAACGGGAAGGAAATCATGTGTTTCTATAACTGGCCAGCATTTCTCTATCACATCAGAAAATATTTTTGAAGCTTGGATAAAAAGAGATTGGCCAAATATTTAAGTACCTTTTTTTTGCCCTCCCCCTTGGCAAAATTCCATGTATTTTTCTTAAAAAAACCCAACTGTATTTTCTGTTATTTTTATTCTCTTGTATTTTAAGAGCTGGCAGAGGCCTGGCCACAAATCTTCCATTAATATTAAGAAAAAAAGATGTGGGGAAACCTTTTCGCGCAGTTCTCTGAAAATCTCAACCTTTGATAAAACAGAATGCCAAAACAAAAGCAGTAATAACATGGTTGACGTAACTTGAATGGTTCAGTTGTTTAAGCTTTATCTGATTCCATGCTTCCTGAATATGGGTAGTTTGGTTTCTGGGATAATAGCAATTTGGATAGTTACTTCATTATTTCATCTCAACTGGGTTTTTGAGGAAATGTTAGTTGATTTGTGGGTATGTTGTTCTTATTTACTAATGAAATACTATATTCAAGTGCAGCAACGACTTTTCTCCATTTGTTTTATATAAAAATAATAGCAATTCAGCTGTATTCCTGGAGGATTTAAAATTGACAAAATCCTTCCAAGGGTTACTTTATAGTCCTTTTTTTGTTCATGCTTCCAGTTTGTCAGCAACTGAATCAATAATTAACTTGGACTGTCATGTTTTCTCTAACATAAATGGAACATTTAAAATAACAACCCTGAAAAGCCCTATTTTCTTTAGGTTACCCAATATCTCAAAAAAAGCAGGCGGCTGCAAACCACTACACAATTGATTCGAATGTTTTGAGTTCCGAGAGAAAGTCAGCTGCAGGACATCCACGTCTGTTTTTCAAAGGCTCAGCGTGAACAAAAAGTAAGCGCTCTTCACAGGTTTTCTAAACAAGTGTATGACAGTGCTCTTTGCTTTTTCACTGCCTATGGAAGTGGCAGGTTATTCCTAGCCTTACAAACACCTTTGATCTGGATCAGTGAAGACCTGTCAAAGACTCTGCTTTCTTCAGGGCTCACAAAAGATGACAACAAACAAGTATGCAGACAAGTCATCCAAAATGCCAGTTCATGTGACTGCTATTAGCAAAGACAAATGTATAAACAATTATTTAAAAAAAAAAAGAAAAAGATTCCTCACTTGTATCCCCTCCCTCCAAATCTCTGTAGCTACAGCAGTTGTGCCATGCTGTTTCTTAGAGAGTTGGGACAGTATATTTCTTATTATTTTAACAAGATGGGAAAAACAGTGACATGACATCAATGGATATAAATGTGGTTGCAACTAAGATTGTCTAAATCCTCTTGCCTTATAAAACCAGTTCTGCTCAGTTACGGAAGGGCTGAATTATTATGCCTCATTATTCCTGATATGGAGGGGGGGGGGGGAGGGTACACTGAAAACAAGGAATCTGCCAGAAATATTGACTGCAGTGTACTGCATTTAAGTATGTGGTGAGGTGTGATCTTATTTCAGGAGATATGCTGTATGATTTGGTCTAAAACCAACAATGTACTGCTGTCAAAAAGACAAGGAATACGATTACCAAGGAGGCTCTTCTGCAAATGATCACATGAAGACAACATAAAAGCAGAAGAAAACTATTATTAGGCTTACAGTTTTGTCACTATGAGCTCTTCTGCGCTGAAGACAATTTACTACAATTTTTTCCCCTCCACTATTTCTCAAAAAGAGGGGTGAAGTACTACTAAATCCACGTTTTCTAGATTAAGAGATGAACACCACAACACACTTCACCAATTTCAATCTGGTTCTAATAGTTTAATAATCCTTTCCCCAGGGGGAAACTAGCACTGAAAAATTACCAAAAAGGAAACAATGCTCCAATCCAGCTCAGGTTAAAGATTTTGCTGTTCATTTTGAACACAGGAGATCAGTTAAGGGAAACCACCTTTTTATGAAGTAGCTGTTTAATAAACAGAAAAAAACGTTCCCTGCTGGAACTGCCTGTGCAAATATACACTTAAGTCTTCAGTATCTGCAATATGCTGTCCTCACTACCGGGGACCTGGCTGCCCTCTCCACTCCCGTATCATAAGAAGCAGCTATGCAGCATAGCAATTCGATGAAGCTCTTTCTCATGACATTCTGGAAAATTATTCAACTAATGGCTTGGTGGGCAGGTCCAATTTTTTGCCTCATTGTCTGTGTTCTGACTCCAACTCTATAATATTTTGGAGAAAGTTCGCTGTTTCTGCACTGTGCCGAGTAAATATTTTGTCAGTTGTTAAGGATGAGCTACAGAGTAAGACCCGGCAATGTATCCAAATTCAGCAGCAAGACTTGGAACCGTGTTAGAACTTTTTCCAGATTGTGATTTGTAATGTATTTCAGAAGCCAGCAGAAAACCAACCACTTGAACTATTACAGAAAGGCTGAATGAACCCTTTTCAAAGCTGTGAAAATGTTCTTCCCCACAGCTGAAAAAAAAAAAATTTAAAAAAAATCGTTAACGCCAGCTGAAAGGGCTGGGTGACGAAGGGGGAAGTTTACTTCCTGATTGCTCCATGGTGCAGCACATTCCCCAACGAGGAGTATCTGTGCTGCACCAGAGAGAAAAAACTCACTGGGATGAGGTGAAAGGGCCAGTGCTAACGTAACGCTGTGAACCAAACCGCCCATGTCAGAGACACATCCACACGACCTGCTGGTGAGGGGTGAGCAAGGAAAATGGAAATAGAGGCTGCCCTCCATCCTGTCTCCATAGTGGAGCTACAGAGAAGGAGGCACAAACGAAGACTAAACAAAGACTTGTTTCAGGAACATAATTATTTGATCTCTGCTGCAGCCAGGCAATTACTAGAAGTGATGATCACTAAAACTGAATTCCACTACTTAAGCTAGAAAAACATTCAGCTTATAAATTACTTAAGAGAACGAAAAGTGAACACAACTATGTGGCTCAGCATACATCTATAACAATGTCATGGTAACCACTTGTTTGTACTTTTTATGTTATGCCTAACATAAAATCTCTATAGTAATAATCTGTGGAAAAAAGAAACAGATAGACCCATATACATGGTGCTGTTGTTTGGACCAATGAAGAAACAAAATATAAAAGCACCTTCCTTTCCAATAAAACAGTCTTGCTTCATATAATTTTGCTAGAAGTTGTATTGAAATAATCAGTATCTTGAGGTTAGTATGCCAGAGAGATTCTGTCTCCCTTTTACTGTTATGATTGGGGCTGGAAAAGTAATTTTTACAGTCTGCATGGCAAGGTACAAAAACCCTAAATTGCTGAGAAGAATGCAAAGGATGAAAAAAGCCACAAGGAAAGCAGAGACAGTGAGAAGACAGAAACTGAAAAAATGATGTTGCTGTCCTCAGTGGAAGGTATACCTGAGGAAGTGTCTGTCACTAGCTCACCTACACAACAGCAATAAAATTGGCAAGCAGTTTCGTTTCCTTCCATCCACCCATCCACCCACCCACCCACCCACCCATCCATCCTTCCTTCCTTCCCTCCCTTCTGTCCCCCTTCCTCTTTTTTCTTTCCCTACCCTCCTTCCTCTACTTCTCCATTTTTTGATGCTTTTTTTTAAGTACACACTTTATATGGGAGATACTAGTAGGCTTTTTCTAGCAGAGGGGAGAGCACTGCTTTCTCAACCAGGCAATTTTTTTGGACAGCATTTATGATCCAGCCTGGCTAATGGTTCTAGTTCCTGACTGACCTCTGCTACTTCTGGCATGCTCAAAGCAAAGAAAGCCAGTTCGTGAGGGAAGGCTGTACCAAAAAGCTACTAGAAGGCCAGAAGGATCTAATTTTTGTTGCAGCTACAGTTTGCTATTGGCAACAGCATCCAAAATGTCTCACTGAATCATCAGGCAATAAACTGAGGCACAAATTGATATCATCTACAAATTTCAATTTGTAAGAGTAATTCTTGACAAAATTCACAATTTGCACTGTGAAAAACATTTCCAGTTTTGTTTCTTTAGCGCATGCATAAGCTTACCGTCATCTTGCTCTCCCTTCAGCTTTGGGACATTATGTCAGACAAACATAAGCACAGGCTTCTTCTCCAGACCAGTATGTCATATGTACTGGTTTACCCCAGAAGTCCTTTATGTGCCATCCTCCCATTACATCCAACTTCAGGACCTTCCTGCCATGCTCTTAGGCCAATGGCTCCTCCACATCACCAGCTTCCTTTCCCTCTGTGGGGTTGCACACATGCCCTCTGCTCAGCTCTCCCCTGCCACACCCCGAGCTCCAGCTGTCCCTTCCCTGCCATTTCACAGCCCTCTCCTCCTCCTTCCCCTTGCCTGTGCTTCCTATGCTCTTCTCCCCAGCTCTTGTTTCTTTTCTTTTCCTCCAGAGAACTGTTCATGTATTGGTCTTTTCTGATTCAGCAGGACGGAGCAGAAGTGATGCACCCAGCTGAAGGAGCCACAGGCAAGGTGTGTGGTTGTGTCCTGCCTTTCTGCTGCACCTGGTGTATCAGCACCCACCTGTGACTAGGGCTCTCCAGCATGGCCCAACTGCAAACAGCGGAGCAGAACCCTTCAGAGCCACTGGTCAGGCATGGAGATGCATGATGTACAGGTCTGTAAGTACCAGTCAAAAAAACTGCTGGAGGAATATAAAACTTCTGGGGCAAATCTAGGGAAGAACAGTTGGGTGCCCCATGACACACACAGGTTTCTGGTTTTAGAGTGGCTTTTTAACCACCTTCCAAAAGCAGTCAAAAGTACAGATAAAAAGAAAAATAGTAAGATTCTGAACAGACATTCCCTTTTTTCCCTCCTACCCTTTTCTGGCTCAGTTTTACAACTCCACTGCAGACAAACCAGAGATCAGAAAGTCAGTAGAGAGTGGAAGATCCACCCAAGTCTTACAGTGCTTCAGCTCCAGACACTTGCTGAATCCCACCGGGTTCCTGGATAGAACAATGCAAAAAAGAGGAAGGGACACATTTTGGAAAATGCTAACCCAATTAATTCCTGCATGTTGAAGAAAAGGCATGAGGTGGCACAAGGATCTCTGGCTGCTCTTTTAAGGACTGTTGAAGCAGGTGTGAAAAGAAGCTCTTTTAAGGTGATGATTTCCCCATATAAGCAAACACCGCAACAGAGACAGGGCAAGGCATTAATCCTGTGGTCTCCCTTCCAGGTCTGGCCTCATTTTCAACCCATTTTTACATCTACTTTCAACCTAACTTTGCCCACTTAAGGAGGTCCAGTCCCTCCCACAGGGCCATTTACCCTCTGTCAGCAGGTCCACAAAACAGGACGTAATTTTACATACACAATTGACCAAATTCAGGCACCCTTTATTGTCTGTTATTTTTACTCAGTGCTCTCTCAGCGAACATCAATGTGACTTCCTGAAAGTAAAGAGAGTTTGCCTGAGGAGAAAGTGGGTAAGGAAGCAATATCCATTGACTTCAGTATCAGAAAGTCTGTATTTCATAATCTGTAACTTCCTTAGTGGCCTTCTGCTGACCCATGTAATACTGCGTCTATCCAGCTGTTAGAACCGCTGCTCAAGCACTGTACTCACCAGAAAACTCTACCCAGTGTCACAACTGGTAACAAGAGGTGTGGCAATTTTGCAACTATTTCTTAAATTGTAATTATTTGTTAGTCTTAAGGAACCATAATACCTCATATATCATCAGAGAGGAAGGGACATAAAAAACTGCCATTGCCTCTTTCTGGTACACAGACAATATTTCGGTGAGATTATAGGTGCAAATCTTCTCAGCATTTCAACAGCCAAAGTCCTTTCCTTTTGTGTGAAATTTGTAATATCAATAAGAAACATCAGTGAGCTCCTAAGCCATTTATGCATGTGTTTCTAATTATTTTCTTTCAGTCTGTTATCCAAAATTAGAAATTACATTAGTATAAAACCACAAGTTTTCTCTGTCATGGTTTATCTTTTCATCTTTCTGCTGGATCAGGGAATGAAGTTACAAGAACTTACGTATACATGTTAAAAATTATAGCCCACTTACACGTACTTCTTCTCAGATAAACCCAGTAACTATCCTTAAAAACTAAGTATAGTCTCAATAAAAGTATTTGTTTCAACAAAAAATAAAAGGTATTGCTTTCCTCACTAGTCTGTCTCCATAAGGTGTTCCATGTGTTTACCAACTAAAAGTTGACTGAGGTTAAGTGAACGAAGGGATAGAGTCAGTGACTAAGCGAGGAGACAGCAGGTAACAAAATCAGGAAATTAGGTGTGAGCCAACACAGGATTAAGCATACAGACCCCATCCTCTGAACTGCTCTGTTTGGCACCTGCCCTAGAGGAATGCACAGTGCATATATGCTCACTACCTACATCCAGTTTCAGCTGTGTATGTGCACTGCCTATCCCTTCAGTTCTGCCACGTTTCTGAAAACATACGGCAGAGATCAATGTTTTTTGGCACGTGCATGTTGAAGTCACTTGCTATGAAGAAACACACCATTTTGGGGGTATCTGGCAATTCAGACTGCAGTACTTACTTTTTTAAGCCCAGTGACTGAAAGCAAGTTTCTGCAATTTTGTTTACTGCCGCAAAGAAATTCACACTGTATCTTGACAGCACATAAAATGACATATGATGAGGAAAGAGCTTAATAAGGCAGGCAAGTATCAAAGAGCAATTCAATACAACTTGAGAAAAACATTTTAAAATTTTGTTAAGGAAAGTTTACTTGTATGTATTTTTAAATCTGTGAACGTGCTTCTTAAAAAGCAAACCATTGGATAACTCATCACTGCACTGAAAGGAATGGCCTAACTTGTATTCATGTCAAAGGAGTAAGATTTCATTGCATATATCAAAAAAGGAAGCTACACCAAATGATGAAATTAAATAGTAATAGGTTTTGCAGGGTTGCCCGAGTATGTCGACATGGCAGAGCACGGGAAAGATAAAGATACAATATTATTTAAATATCTTTCAAGGACAAGCACAAATCTGCGCACATTTTGTACGCTTTTCCTTGTTATGTCCATAATCTAGCATTTTGAGTTATGTACATTTGGCCCCTCTGAGTGAAAGAACTAACTTGAACTTTATTTCCAGAACAATCCAAGAAAATTAATGAAGCTTTCTTAATGTCACCAAAAGGAAGAGAATATAGAACACATCCTTACTTCTATTTTTGTGCTTTTATACTACGTGAGAACGAACTAAGCAGTAAAAAGGGGCACTAGAAGCAGCTGGAGAAAAGATCCCTCTAGCACAAGTTCCATGAGGACAGCTGTATGGCTATCCTTAAGCATAATGTATACCAAAGTAGAGGTATCTCTCACAGCACGACTGGAACTTCACACCACACACAGCCCTGTAGGTAGCCTGTGTAAATCACTAATTTAGGGAACACAAATCACTGCATAAGTCTTTTCAGCATATGGTGCAGAAAAGATGCAGGAAGGCCTTAGGAGAGCCTAACACTGCCATTGCTCCCGTGCTCTCTGGGACATGAGCTCAGCCTTTCAGAAGCTCAGTGCAGAAACTTGACCGCAGCTTCAACTTCTGTGAACTACGCATTTCTTCATACTTAATTTATAGTTATCTTTTTCATATTACCATCCCATCTTCCACCCAAAGACCTAGCCCGGTCTCCTTCTCCTAGTAATCTGGAAGGACTGGAGTGTTGTGATTCGAACTTTGGCTACACCTTGCACTTTCATCTAGATATGCTATTGATTTTGTTAGATGATTGCATCTGGGAGGGATGAGAAACCAAAATTTAGTTAACAGTGGGGTGGACTTTTTAAAAAAATTACGTCTATGGCTATCCTCTGCCCTTAATCTTGAGAATTGCCATGAACTACATGTCTATGGAGGCAAACTTGACAAATTTTTAATCAATTTTTTCCTTTCAGAGTATAATTTATTATTATTTCCAAACTTATCTTCCACAGACTACTGCAGCAACAAACACAAGACCACACTGATCAGAATATCACCTTACTGGCTGATCTAATCTCACTGAGAGAAAAGAAGGCTTATGAAAAATGTTTGAAGACTAAACAGTACAGCTAGTGCCAAGTTTCGCTTGACTCACGCTATATGGAAGCTGAGGCCCAAATAGCCAATGTTCTCGTCTGCCAGAGCCCATGTTCTCAAGTTCAAACACATTTTATATTTGCCAGTCATACTTCCAGTAATCACCAAGTTCTACTAAAGAAGACATTTAATAACTCGTATGACACCGTATACTATATTTAATTTTCTCTTTAAAATGCATTAAGAAACATTTTGTAAAAACCAAATTCTTTATAAACAAAACGTAATCAGTATGGGTGTGTACACCCAGATTTCTATGTGCGAGAGAGATTTTGGAAACTAAAGGCTCTAATTCATCTTTTCTGAAAGGCCCTAGATTTTACAAGGTCAGACCAGGAACTTTCAAATAAAGAAAAAACCATGAACGCACAGAAGGAACACACATCTGTTATGCTGCAGTTCACACTGCAATCCAAAAGCAACACAGGGAAAGGCATGCAAACAACATAACAATTTCGGCGGTTCTGGTGGGATTTTAGATAATGAAGAAATTTTTGGTTAAGAGCAAACTAGAAAAAAAAGCGCTATGAAAACTCAGCATATTCCAGCTCTATTCCCTCCAACTGCATCGCTCAGAAGAAGCTGTTGAGAAAAAAACAGGAAGAAACCTCTGACATTCCTGATCCTCCTTCTAGAGGGAAGCAGAGAGTCTGTCAGCCTTCCTTGTTCCAGTTCAGAGGCTGTGCAAGTGTACACCGGTATTTTAAGACAGAATAGGGATGTACCAGAGGCCAGAAAATCCCCTCCTATAGGTTGCCTTAAACAAAGCGGAGCTGTGGGACCAAGGCAGAGGAAGTGGTCTCGGGTGGCAGCCCGTGGTTTGGGAAGGTGTCCAGGCTGCTGAGCGCCTGCAGTGCCCCAGAGCGAGGACCACGGTGTGGGCAGGGCATGGCTTTGCTCGATCTCATCTAGAAGGAATCCTGGAAAACGTAATCCTAGGATCTGCTGGGATTTGCAGACCTCCATAGAAAGGCGTATTTGGAAGGAGCGCAAGATAGAAGCAGCCTCCTTTTTAATAACTTACGAAAGCCTGAAAGAAACTAGAGATGATGTTCATCTCTCCTGCAAGCAGGCAGAAAACCTCCTTGTTTGACTTTCATTGTCAAAGCTGAGGAGGCAGCCAGTAACTGAGCTACAGCAACACCTGGGATAGTTTAAAACTATGTGAGCAGGCCCTTTTATTTTTTTTTAAACTTACTAAAAGTGGTTTTAGTTGCTTGTTTGTTTAGACTTCGCCACTAGAGCTCTGGGAAGAAATCTCTCTTCAGAGAGAAGCTGTATTGTTTGTTTGTAAAATAACTTGATAGGCAAAGCCTGCAGGGAAGATTGGTCTGTAACATACAGGAAAAGCAAACAAGAGTGGTAATGGATTCAAAGGTTAATGCAGAGTCAATGAGGAAATTAATTAGGTTAATGAATGCCCTCAGCTACCCACCCACCCCTTCATCCAAATATAATGGCACAGCTGCACCCCAGCTCTGGGTGCATCCTCAAGAGGGATGAGAATCAGATGCTGCGAGCTGCAACCCATGCAAGCTCTAAGCGTGTGACCCTGGACAGGTGTACCTATGCATGTTCACCTGCTAGGCTGAAACACTAATACCTTGCAGACTGACTGACTTCAGGCTGGGAGAGCCCCTGCTGATCACCATTTGACCTCCTACAGTGCACCGGCCACAGTATTTTATTCTGCAATTGAAGGAAACCCTTCTTTTCAGATATGTGTGCGTCACTGAGCCCAATCTGGTAAGGCTGAACAACAGACCATTGTGCAGGTGTAAGACTTAGCTGTTTCCCAACCTGTCTTTATAGCTGGATTTTCTCACACTAGCTGCAGAAAAGCTTACAAGCAGCTGAATTAACCGCCCAGTGCAGCTTAAATTCAGGCAATGTTTCAGACTCCCCAGTCATCTTTTTCCCAGTTTTGGATTTAACAAACAAACTTCATCCAAAATTCCAGGTCACACCTGGTAAGCAATTTACTGTGACTGGCTTATTTAACATCATCTTTTTTCTGTACTTCCCTGTTATCTTCAGGAACTACCTTGAAACTGTAAGGTGCTGTAAAAAGTGTTTATGTAAATTCAAGCAGCAATAAAAGGCTGCCAAGAAATTCTATAGTACGCTACCAAAATAAAACCTCAAGCTACTTCATGTAACCCCAAAGCTGAGGCTGAAAAAGCATCATGGTTAAAATAGTCATGAAGTTGTGTGTTGGGGTTAGAAAATTTCTTTCAGAATGAATTTCTGACAGAAAATGTAGTTTGGGTATTACTGAAATTTTGACATTTTTGATTTGACAGAATTTTCCCACGCTCATAAACAATCTAAAAGATCCACCAGGCCACTTCAGCATGGCTGCACTGGGGGCATTATGCCCTCTCCCAGCAGCTCTGCAAAACAATGCAGTCTTGGGGGAATTTTAGTTTTCAGGCATCCAAATGGACAGTTCTTGGCTGTGGACTGGGCTTCTGGATAGACCACACCTCTCATAACACAGTTTATCCTCCTTTCAGACAGACCAGTTTGGAGAAACCCAATTGCAACCATGAAATAACATAGGAAGATGCAGTTCAGGTTTGAACTAACTCAGAATGAATTATTTTGTAACTTCTAGATTTACAATGTTTGAAATATATATAAAAATAAGATATATTGGTACAAAATAAGGGGGAAAAAAACCAACAAAAAACCCAGAGCAAACATTACAATTCTTTTTTTGCCTCCAATAATGATATAAAGAGTAAATACGATCTATGGACATACAAAAAACTGGTGAATAATGGCTATGCAGACTGCATGTCAATATAGTAGTGGTGTGTGTGGGTCTGTCAGATGTGAGACCTTGGAAAGCCCCACCTGTTCTGCATTTATGAGAACATACAATAGATCTTTGGTAAACTCTATCATTTTATTCAAGTAAGAGAGAAACAGAGACTGGCTTATTCGAGGCTGCACAGGAAAAAAGAGGAATAATTAATGCAAACTTCCAGTCAGGTAAACTAAGCTGCAGAATTTGCTGCCCTTCCCGGGGGGAGACCTTTACTGAATGCAAGAAGAGTAAGGGACTGGGAGGGCTTTCAAATGAGTCCAAGGCCAGGGAACTGTATGCAGACATAAAGTGGCATTAACAAGTGATGAGCTCACATCTGTCTCTAATAGCACCGTAAGTGGTTGAAGTGTTAGAGCTAGCCAGCTAGGTCAACCATGTGTAAACAGTTTATCGTATACTGTGTATTTTCTCTGGCAAGCTTTGCTCCTAAAATAAACAGCACTGTGCTCCATGAAAGGGTGGTGGTGACTGTCTCACCCTGTGTGTGTGCTGATTTGTTAGGGATGATCAAAATGACCTGCGAGGGGACACCAGATCCACGGATCTTTGTAGCTCACATCTTGCTGACAGCTCAGGTGCTTCCCATTAAAAGAGGGTATTGGAACAGGGGCAAGAAGAGCCACTAGTGCTACTGGGAGACTGCAGAGCATCTCCTGAGGTGAGACTCTCAGGGGCCTTTCACCTGATCAGTTTATCCAAAAGGAGACACTCACAAGATCTCTCCCCGTATGGAAAACAATGATACAAAACAAGGAATAAAGGGCTCTTTAATGTAGCAGCGGAAAACACAAGCTGAAGCCAGGCAAGTTAGAAATTTGGAAAAGAATGAGCAGTGACAATGAATAATGACAGAAGCAAGCTGCTAAGGGAAACAGATGTTTATCTCTTCAGATCATGACCAAATGTCTTTCTGGAAGATAAACTTCAGCGAAACAAAAATCACTGGGCCCACTACAGGTGCAAGCGAGCTGTTATGGCCTCTGTTAAACGGGAGGCCAGACAAAATGATCTAATATTCTTTTCAGACCTAAAATGCCATGGATGTCTGGGTTTGTCTGCATGGTATTCTGTCAGTAGGTGAGAACTCACTTTGTTTCTGAGTCTGCATGAATCCATGCCAACAATGAACCAGGAGTCATGTAGCTGTGGTTAGTACAGTGCAAAATCCAACGTAATAACTTGCTCCTGGCTTAGAGCTGGCTGATGCCCGGCCAGCTCACAACACAGAATAAAGTTGCATCTGTCTGCAAAATACCATACAGACACACCTACCCCTACCCAGCAAGCCAGCCACTCTAGTGCATTTTTGCAGATAAGGAGACACAAGGCATGTCTGTGCCATGTCCTGGAATACAGTGCAGGGATTTCCAACAGCACCCACGATGCTCATGCTGGAGCCAGTGGCAGTACAACCACCTCAGCCCCATCGAAAAAGCCCGGCCAAGGGGCAAGGCCTGTGCCCTGGGGCCAGTGCTGGCTAACCTGACCATGCTGCCTTCAGGACCAAATATGCATGTTGGCACAAGATTTGTACCACATGGTGCCAGGACACAGCTGGCGATGGTGACTACCCCTACCGCAGGGTAGATGGGCATTGCTGTGAGTGGTACTACAAGGCAAATTGTATCATGGATTCTGTTCTTCTGGAGCAAGAATGAGGGCTCAAGACGTGTTCACTGGTCATGGCTGGAGCTTAAATGCTCTGAAAGGACAGCTTGCATTTCCTTCCATCAAACTCTCAGCACCTGCTCGGTGACTTGTCTCTTTTTCTCAGCATGAACTGAACCAAAGCAATTCCAACCGCAAAAGCAGTGATGTGGTCACACTGTTTTCTGTGCTTGGCATCTAAAGAGTAGAATAATGAACATGGTAGTAAGAATGTGCATTGGACGTGCAAGGAAGGGCAAGTAAAGTGCATGGTGCTAATATCATTGCCACCACATGGTTTGCCTTTACAGAAAGCAGAGTGAGCAACACTGAAAAAGTTTCTCAGCACAGAGCCGTACACTGACAAGAAAAGCACAGCTTGAGCAAAGAAGACAGAACATGGTTGTGTGGGAAGAATGTTTTCCAAAAGGGCTTAAGCCACATGACTGAATTAATGCTGTAAAGAAGTACTGAAGTAAAAGTGCAAACCAAAAGTAAAATTCAAGCGTATACTCCACTTGTGACAATATGACCCACAGTGGTAAGTGCTGGGAAAGAATTAATATGGAAGAAAGGATTAACCACTTTTCCAGAAACATAAACACAGAAGAACACTTTTGAAAGTATCTTAAGATTTGTAAGAAGCAGCAGAAGAGAAGTTTATATTATAGAAAAAAGTCAATAAAAATGAAAGATGAAGGTAAAAAAACCCCCACAAGCTAACCTTTCAAGCAAAAAATTCTTCTGTAGCAGGCTGTGCCTACTAAGACATAGTATCTTCTGGGAATGGCTGACCCCTCCTTTTTTTAAGGCATCAGATCCTCAATTTACATGATTAGTTGATAATTTCAGCTTTTATTCAATAAAAAAGGTTTTCCAATCCTTCATGATATGAAGAAGGGCTTAAAACTGAGGCCCTAAGGATTAAACTACCAAGACAAAATTCTAAAACTTGCATACTTCTGAGCCTCTTGCTCTTTTTAATCCTGACCATTCATACGTTAATGCCTGCAGGTTTACCCTCAAGACCACTGACACCTGGTGAAGAGCCCCCAAATACTGGCACCAGCGCAGGATGCTCAGGGTTTATCTATATATTTCACGGAGATTATATGAAGAAATACTCAATAAGAAGGACTGGTGCATGAGCAGTACCAGCATATATCACTTATTCCACAGGATACCTCCTGAAAGCATCCTGTGTCATTAGTTTCTGTGGGTGGACAGTTCCTTGAAAGAATAATGCCCAGGTGAATGGGCAGCATATTTGGAAAGAGGCACTGGGGGTGGGATTTAAGCAGTATTGCAGCTATTGCATATGAACTATAAAACATGGTAAACATTTCAGAAAGGCATATTAATTGCAAAACAGAAACATTTAGGATGGTAACAATGCCCTTAAAGTTAAGTTCTTCCGTAATCATAGGACCTTAGAAGTTGGAAACTCTCCTTCTTCCTTTTCCATTGTGCACCAGTATGATTCTCACAAACACATCACTTCAGCTGCTGTACTACGAACAAAAACAGGATGGATATTAGACATTGGAAACTCTCCATTTGCCTTTACCACAAGGGTTTTTTTTCCCATGGATCATAAGAAGGGCAGACGGGCAATCCCTTGAGGCAAACAGAGATGTTTTCAGAACATCGTGCAACAGGAATACTCCCTGACAACATGTCTATAATAATATGTTCTAAGTACAACTTTCTGTACTGTACCTTAGGCTATTTGGTGGTGGATATCTTTTTATGCCCATTCCTTTTCCCTGAACTTTTGTAGGGACCAGTGCAACTAAACATGAGCCTTTTAAAAGCAGGACATCTCATTTAGCCTCACAGATGCTCTTTAACAAGTCAACAGGTCCACAGAATTTTCTGAAAAAGGATCTGTGTATCACCATTATCCAGCTTCTCAATCAGCAAGGTGGAAAAGGTTATGATGAAAGAAATACACTTACTCACAGAGTATCTGGTGAGCGGACAGATTCCAATCCACTCCTTGTCCCAGCATCTAGTTTCCTTACAGAGCCTTTATGTGGCCGGAGTTTGATAAAGATGTGAAAAGTGACACAGTGCCAAATGCCATGCAAGGCTTCCCTGTGGATAGACTTCCAAAAGAAAGAAGATTCCAAGTTCGTTTCAGTCCCATGAGGCTTCACTCAACACACAGCTAATGTAAATGCCATCCCAGGTGGCACTTCCCCAAGCGCTAACAACAGGTAAACATTGATCCCTGGCTTGAGGTGTGTGCTAGACAGCTCAGCTTGGCTCTCCCTGGGTAGCTCACCAGCTCCTTCCCTGCACATCTAGTAGCATACCAGGTTTGGTAAATGCCCTGTCATGAACATAGCAAGAGGAAGATGATGGTTGACTCTCTCATGCTCTCAGAGCAGCTGCCTTCTCTTTGCATCTCCATGAATCTCAGCTGCAGTAGCCCTTCTCACTGAGAAAAATACAATTTTTCTGTGCTGCTGATGGTCCTTTCTGTTTCACATCTGGAGATTGTTAACTGCTTCCCATGTGGTCTGAGTTTTAGCAGAAAAACACTCCAACAAATTCTAGTAAAACTGTTATATTTGTATTAACCGGACACTGGATACCCAGATCATACTGTATGGGAGACTTTATTCTCCCTTCCTCTTCACACTGACATTTCACCTCAGTCTGTCCTCTGAAATAAATACTAGGGAAACCTCATGTTTTAGTGGTTAAAAGTTCAGAACAGAAAAGGTCAAAAGCTGAAAATAATTTAAGCATGACATCTCTGTTTAGGAGAGCTTAAGTACATACGAGTGGTGGAAGTCCCAGCTAAAACTCAAACTTGATGCTGTGAGGCTGTGACTTCCCCTTGGATACCAACAGCTTATAGCAATCTCTGTTTTTGCAAAGTCATAATTTGCTGCCATGGAAAGAATTATATTAGCAGAAACTGAAAGCATTGCTGCAAATCACTGAAGGACAAAACACTGCAGGAGGGAAATGATACATAAACCTATATGTATATTTTGCAACTGCATGAAAAAAGAAAACAGATAAATAAAGCAGGGAGGAGTGCTGAGAGGAGTGCTGAGTAGAGTTGGGAATATTGTTTTAAGTTGCTAACATGGAGGAAAAAATACCCAAGTCTTGGATAGTAAAATCTGCTACCTTTCCAGAAGGACAGTTATGAGTTTATCAAAGTCTTTATTTGATGCAAAAATAATTCTGCAGAAGTATCTTTAACATTTAAGCTACTTTTAGGTAAGAGCAAGAAGGAGAAGGTAAATGCTCTTCAAAAGGAAACTACTGCAATTAACTAAAGCAACTAGAATATTATAAAGGTATTTATCAAAAAATCACTGCTAGCAGGGAAAAAAACCCAATTTAACAGTAGCAGAACGCTTTCCACTCTATTCAAGCAGGAAAACCCCTCCCCCATGAGATCAGCACTGTGCCTGAACCGTGTGGCAAAGAAATCATCTTTAGAACTGAGAACGTGAGAATGAAAGAGATGATGGTTTGTATCAGCCAAATACTTGTTCCGTTCTTTTACTTTCTCAGTTTAATTTAGTACTGAGCCCATCACTGCAAATTTACCAGCTACCAGAACTTTTTGCTGCCCACAGCGCTACATCACTGTGTTGGATGAGGTGGCAGAAGATATAACGCACCCCAAGGCTGTAGCCTGAGGCTCGCTGCTGCTGCTGCTGCTGCTGCTGCTGCTGCTGCTGTGTCAGGGGAGCGTGCTCTCACTCAGACCCTGCCAGTGAGTGTATCTCATTTCGGGATTTATGTGGTGGATAAAGGTGGTGTAGCGCAGGACACAGAAAGGCTGCACTTGGCTGGCTTGTATCTAATTTATGGATGGGTGTAGGTAGGCACGAAGTGTTAAGAGAATGCCGCAGACCACACGAGGCTCCAGCCGTGCTGTGGCACGGCAAACTTAAACAATACCTCTGCCCCAAGCAAGGACTGGCTCTTGGGGAAAGGGTTTATTGCCCAGCATTCATCATCAGGAAAATGAAAGAGAACAGGTTTTATTTCTGCTATAAATCATGCACAGCACCAAGCCACTCTGTTGCAGCCAGAATAAAACCAAAGGTTCGCTGTGCTCTCTGACAAAGAGGGACCTTTTTTTTTTTTAGCTGAGACAAGCTGTGGCTTTGAGATAATGGAAGCAAATATTGTTTTTGAAGAGTTTTGTATATAAGTCTCACTTAGCAAAAGGAGGAAAAGATGTGAAAATCGTAAGATGATGGAGAGAGTCCTGTACTGTAAGAAACTGTTTTCGAAAACAGCGCAATTGAGCCGTCCAGCTTGTAGGCCAATGCAGGGAAGCTGATGCAAGAGCTCTGGCAGGGAGAGACCGCCTGCCAAATTCCTACTAATTGGTAATAAGGACAGCTGAAGAAACTGGCCTCTGAAAGGAAAAATAACGTTTGAAACCTCAGACCAACTTCTTCAGGAACACAACTACTTCTGAAGAGAGTAGTAGATCCGCATGCATGGATAGATATAGGCTAATGCCTATAAATAGCTCCAAGCTGGCAGCGCTACGGCAGTAACAGAAGCCAGACTGTGGTAACAGCCGGCTTCGCTATAGAAATTTTCATCTTAATGCCATCTTCCTTCTTGCTGTGGAAGACACACTGAAAACAGGTCTGGATAGTATATTAAAACTCTGTCATGCCTTCAACAAGGTTTCATAAGGTTACACAAGTAATTTTTAAATGTCATTCCAGAAATTCAGTTCAATCCCTATGCAATAACCATAAAATGCCTAGATTTCACTGTTTACATGAAAATGCCAAGGAACATGACCTTTTAATACAATTTTTATATTTTGTCCGGTAAATTTTCTCTACAACAGTAGTAACAGCAGTAAGGAACCTGAAAGAGTTCAGATAAATTCACCAGATTAAAGAAGCAAATATCCTTTATTCCTGTTGCTGCTGTTGTTAATTTAAACTGAGATAGGTGAATTTATTCCTTCAGAATGAAGATCACACCTCTCAATTACAAAAAGAATATATAAGCCTAAGTAAAGTGTCTATAATTCTCTTGTAAAGTTTAATTCATTTGTTTGCAAAGTGATCTGAGATATGTGGAAAAATTAAGTACTATCTTCTTGTCTTAGTAAAGGTTAGAATATGGTTGGGAATTCTGCTACAGTAGTGCTAAAAGGGCTGCTTTCCACAAACGTAAGGAAAACACTAGATTCACAAGTACATCACATCTGCATTGAGCGCACTGAGTTATACAGACAAAAGTAAGGAGAGAGGAGTAAAATCATAGCACTTTTGCCCCCTTCTGACACCGTGGGGTTGCTGGGGCTCACATTTCCTGCAAGAGTAAACAAGAATAATTTGTTATTGTAACATGTACTGACAGGAACTGCCTGGTCTGTGTCACCTGTGAGGGGACCAAGCAGGGGCTAGTCCTATTTAAATGTGGTGCAGTTAAAACACTGTCAGAGACTTTTTAATGCCAAGGAATTTTACATATTCTTATTTATATTTTGAAATTGCAGTCACAGTGTTCAGACTCGCCTTTCTCTGCCTAGCAATGTATAGGTGGGATCTTCCATGTACAAGCCAATTTGATATAATATGCTTTTAGGTTCACCACAAAATGTTCTTCCTTACACTGTAAAACTTACCAAGAGGCTGTGCAGTATTATGTTACATGGTAATGGTATTTCCAGAAAAAAAAAAAGAATTACACATGAATAAGGCAATGAAAGTATGCAGGTAACCATGGCTACTGTTGTGAACTAAATAACATTTTTTATACAGCTGTGAATATTTGTATTATTGCCAGTTAAGCTGTAGAGCTCAGATTTGAGAGAGGGCTGGTAAACACTGAATTCTTGCCTGAAGAAGGTGCTTCCCAAAGTGGATGCAGGCCTCTACATTGTGCCACTGCGCATTCTGGTGTAATTTTTTTGTCTAGTAAGCACACATCTTACTACCTCAGTCAAAATAATCGAAGTACAACCCTTCATGGCCAGTACTTATACTTGACTGTCAGTGACACATTTTGCACAAGGTATTTCCTTTCTTAAGGGTATTTTTATTTCCTCTTGCCATATACCTGCAACTGTAACTTTTCACACAGCTTTTGAAATAGCTTTGCTCCATAAAAGAGACTTTTGAAAGATCTTTAAAACATCTGCAAGCAAAGCTCTCAGCTTTCCTTGATTTTCACTGGTGGTAACACCCCCCTCTTTGGTCCCAACAGCATTCCTGGACAAGAAAAGAAAAACCAATTCCAAATGACTGGGCAGATGAGAGGGACCTTTCCTGATACCAGAGCAACTTCCAAGTTCATCCTCCTTAAATCATTCTTCTGTTTACATGTCAGAGTCTCTTGTCTCAAATCAATCATCATCAGAGAAGGAATGGAAACCTAAGGGACTTTTCTCCTTACAGAGAAAAGGTACGCCCAAAATCAAATTATTTGGAGTAAGCTGACAGTAGTTGCTATACTAAAAGAAAACATAAACACGAAGACAGTTAGTGAGATGAACCTGTGCTTCCAGTAACATAAACAAAACGAAAATAATGAAACGCCTATTGTAACTAAGTGAAACAGGACTTAGAGCAACACCTCTCTATTCAAAAACTGAGTCACTTCTTCCTTCCAATAGACCATGAGTTTGAAACCCAAGTGAGTGTTCGTTCATTTGCCATGAATTTGTCTCCTTTGCCTGGTTTGGAGAGAGAGGATCATTTCTTAATAAAAGCACTGGCTAATGAAGCAAGCACAGATTCACCTTGCAGTTCAATCCTTAACAAACTGCCTGCAGCCTCAGGCAAACCATGAATTCCACGTTTTAGTTTCTCCTCTGTAACATGGGGAAAACAGCAACTCTTTTCTGCCAGTCTTTACCTGTCCTGTTCATTTAGGCTGAAAGAAATGTGAGGACTAAACATTTCATATCTGTATCAACAGTGCTTAGCTTAAATAAAATTACAGGAGATGTTTTTTAAAATGGTACTAGGTACCAATATAATTATTAATATGTGAATAGTAACATATATATAGTATATTATGATATATACATATATAGTGCACATATATACGCTATATATAGTATATATACTATATAGTACACAGTATAGATATACACACTGGATATATATGTTATTACATATATAATACCTATAGTAAACCTACCAAACTAATGTCATGGAGAATAAAACTGTGGGAGGCACAGTAGCATAGTGGTTGGGCAAACAACTGTGAGATCTAAAGACCCACAAACTCTGGGGAAATATAGAGGCAATGACTGTACAAAACAGGGCGCTCTTCTGACTTCTGCAGGCACAAAAATGTTGGAAAAAGAAAACTGCACTGTGAACAGTGATCCTGCACAGTGGTCACAAACCAAATGAAGCTGAATTTCTGCATGTTGGTCTAGAATAAATGAAGGGTCCCATTTTCAATATACACAAGGGTACTTTAAACTTCCCTTTCAAGTTTTTTCTCAGTGATGTACAGTACACACAATTATCACCTCCATGTTCTATGGCTCTCTCCAGCTGACCACTATTAACACATCTTTATTTCTGTATTTGGTTTCCTCTGCTTTGCTCGTTGTCTTCTCCTCCTTAACAACCTCTAAGGCTATCACTTTCTCTCTTAGCTTCTGACACATGCATTTCTTTCTCCTTCAAATTCCCTCTTCCTTTTCCTCTCATCCTTCATTCCTCTGCTTCAGGAGCAAAGACCAAAATGCCATCCACCTTAAGTCTCTGATCTAACAATACATATATTCACCTACTAAACCGATTTGCAGCTGTATGCATTTTTAAACAACTTGCAGCCGATGCAGTTTTGTTTGTTAATGGAAACATCAGTAAATCTGTTATTAGCAAAAAGACATTTTTAATGGATGTTTCCTCTATAGAAAATGGTATCATTTTTCCCGTTTCTTCATTTTAAATAGTGCCTTAAAATACAAAGTCAGTCGACTGACAAGCATATTTCATCTTTCCCATAAATAGTTCATTAAAAAATTCTACATTACATACTGTATTTGCACAAGAAGACACAAAAATGTGCATGGCAGTGACTCAGCAAGTTGGAAGCCTGCATATAGGGTTTATAGAAAGCTGGTAAAGCTCAAAGTAACAGAACAAAAAGCTGAAAGCCCCACAATGCAAATAAAATTGCTTCCTGTTGGAAGTAAACTTAAGGATATGATTTCAATACTATGGCCATTTTTGATAAAGAAGAATTTCTTTCCTAGGTGTACCTGAGCTTTCTACAGCATGCACCACATCAGGCTACAGTATTTTATGAAATAGCAGGAGCACTAATTTGGTATATAGCCATTAAGTAATGTTATTTGAAACGGAGGTCGCTTCTGTTCTGCAGCAGAATGGACAACGATACCAACTCTAACTCTTAGCTGCATTTGCACACATGAACCTCAAAGTAATTTGAAAAAAGGCTGTTCGCCTCTTCATTGCAACTGAATGAACAGGACACTGAGGCACATGAAAGGGAAACACCTCTGAGCCCCCAGCAAGCTCCCAGCATGGTGTCCAGCGGAGTACAGGCGCACACAGTCTGGTTTGGTGCAGCAGCTGCCCCGCCTGGGACACTTCATAACCAGAATCAGGCACAGTGCTATAAACCAAATAATAGCCAGCACTGTTTTCTAATTATCGTTACAAAACCCACAAATAAATGAGATACCATGGAGTCCCCCAAAAATGCAGACATTAGCTAATAAAGACTTTTGATCAAACACTATATAACTTATCTCAGATTATTCAGTAAAACAGTGGCAGGACTAGGAATAAAATGGGAATTTAAAAACAGAGTTTAAACAGCACTTCAAATATGCAGTGTTACTTGCTTTGAAGAGAAAGCAAGCTGTGAAGAGTTAAAGGATACCAGTTAATATTGCAACAAAGATGTAAGAGCATATATTAACCATTGGTCTGCCTTTTGCCATTTTGAGACACCTCCACACCCCGTGCTATTTCTCCATGGTCGGGCCTTTTCCTGCTCAGGTAACTGTGATGTCTAACAGAGGAAAAGTCACCTTAGTCATCCTTATGGTCTCTCTGAGAGAAACAGACACCTCTGAAAGGTGATGGGTTTTCCTGAGTAGGGCAGCAGGCTGGGAATTTGGTGCTTTAGGAAAATGTCCAAAGGTAAAAGGGATAATTGTAGACCTGCATGACTAATGGCAATGGCTTACACATCTGTCAAAAACATCCTTCATGCTACATCCTGAATCTGAGTCTCTTGTATCTGAGGAGTTACTAAAAATGTACACTGTTTTTACTTATTTGTATCTATGTGGGAAAGTAAAAATACAGGGATTGAACTGAACAGCAGGGCAGACATCAGGCTATGTCAAATTTCATAGCCCGCCAAGAGCAAAAGTAATTCCCAAGGTTGTCCCCAAATCTTTTATTTCTGCCTATCAACATGTATAAAACATTACTGCTGTGGCACTACTTCAACACATTAATCACCTGAATATGAAATGATTTCTGCAAAAATTAATTTGGTTTCCAAATCCAAAGACATGCAAAAAGACAGCAAGTAACAAAGAAAAAAGTTACTTTAAAAAAGTGGTATTTGTTACAAAAACAAAGTTAAAATACGTCCTTGTATTAGCGTTCCTGTAGCAATAATGATCTTGGGATACAGGGAGAAGTAATATTTTTTATTCCACCAACTTCAAGGACTGGAAAAAGCATATAAGCTTTTGGGCTCAGACTCCCTTCACCAGGTCTGCTGATTCTTCTGGTATTGTGTCCATGTGAAATAACCTACTTTCCAACAATGATAAATAGGTAAAAATCTGGTCACTGAGTTAGTGCATATGCCTTCAATTGAAGGAAAAACTGTCTGCCAAGCTTCAACCAAGTAGATCATAGGTCTGTGAAAAAAAGAATCTAAAAGGATGGAATCCAGTTGCTATAGCGGCAAATTAAACAAATAAATGAGATACCATGGAATGCTGCAAAATATTTGTGGTCTGATTAAGTCATATTTGCCACATGTGTGAATACTAACAGCACAGTTTAGTAAAGTGGGTACAATACAGTACAATTTCACTTTTATTGTATGTACATTCTAATTCTTACCTGAGTGTTGATGAATGGTAAACCAGCATGTCCAAGGATACATAACACTGCATTTTACTGTAATCATAATGCAAAGCATAGTGCCTTACATACATAAAGATGGACAATCAATGCATATTACGCTACTATACCTTCAAAGAGACATTTGAATCCTTCCCTGTGTTTGCATGGCCTGCTAAAGACAGAAACCTTTTTGTAGTGCTTGCCTCCAGGGTGACTTGCGTATGGGGAGCTTTAGAGTACACAACCTGTAGTGGGCAGCTGACATACTAAACCTTCCTCAACATAAGCAATCCTCCCCACAACACATTAAGTTTTTCCAGTGAAATGTTCTCTTTTCTTGATAAAAGACACTGTTTGAATATACTCATCATGAACCATAATCATATATCACTTACTGTTTGATTCTACAATGTGTCTATGTTCTCTCAAAAAAATAAAACTCAGGAAAAAAACAGAAATCTATTATGTCAAAAGATAAAACAAGTGTCTAATTTTAACGGAGAAAGAAGACAGCAGGGCACTTAGATTTTTATCAAAAATGTGTTACCAGTTATTAAGGCATTGTGCACTGATTTTAAAGTTGAAATTTATTTACATTTATAACTTGCAAACGACATTATCTGATAAATCATGTAGAAGCACCAGAGAAATGTACCAGCTTAAGCACTGCAAAAGAGTTGTGTGCAGCTCCAGTAGTGACTATGGTGAGCAATAAAAGCTGCACAGAAACTGAATGTTAAAACAAAACTGGCGTTCCTAATATTGTCAGAATTATGGTAATGAACCAGATGAGTTTCCATCCCACACTGCTGCTGGTTTAACAGACCTAGCAGTCCAGGGCCAAACTCTGCTTCTAGGAAAACAGCTCAGTACATATTCCACACCCAGAGAAAGGCAGAAAGTCTAAGGCTCCCTTTGTATGTCCTTTGGGGGCTTTCTTTGCTCATTTCTTTTGTGCTTATAGTAATCACTTTACCAATCATTTGTATAAGTGACTTCAGCTGAAAATCTGGTTTTGAGATTTTATTATCAGTATTACTACTATTACTATAATTATTACTTCCAGAGTTACACCTAGCCTTGTCTGTTCAAGCAGAGAGCGGTTTGAAATACAGACAGTACACCTTCTTACCTCTGGTGCTTCAAATCTATGATCTTCCAGCATGTCTGCAACCCTTAGCAAACAGCACATGTTTTAATATGCAATGCAACTCACACTTCACAGCTGGTATGAAAAAATAAGGCACACTCTGAACAGGCTTGTTTTCAACAGCAGGACTGAAGTTTTGAGGTTCAGACAGACAGTTGAGGTAACGTATGGCATTGTGAGATAAGAATATAGACAGAGATGCAAAGACACTGATGCCGTTCTACAGATATCACACAGATACAATTTATATGAACACAGGCCTCGTACTGTTGCATGGTTGCAGGCAGTTTTAATCCTAAACATTTTACAAGGATTTGACACTCCTGGCATGTCACTGTGCAAACATTGCCACATGTGTGACTCTGTAAACCTGAGTCCAACAGCGACAGAAGCAATTCTCTTCCTCTCACAGCAGCATCAATAAGCCATCTCCTTGCTCTTGTCTAATAATAGATCTCAGGGAAGTCTTCCCAGGAAAGCAATGGAAAGATATAGTAAGAAAACATACTCGTCATTTCCTCTTTCTTACTCTTCCTTATTTCCTTGCTTCCCCTTTCCTCATCCTTCCCTTCCCTCAGGTCCCCTTTAGCATTTTGAGCCTCTTTCAGCTTGTCTACATTATTTTGTGGCTCGTTTTTTATTCACTTGCCTCATCTGTTTTGCTTTCTTTTCTTTTTTTTTAAGGTAGGAACTGGAACAGCATCAGCTGACTTTCTGATTCATCTCTTTTCTCTTGCCTGTCTTCTCCTCTCCAACTATCTTTCCAACCTCCTTTTTTGTGCTCTCCAACTCCCCTTCTCTCCTCCTTTGGTAGTCACTCCCACGACTTGGTGTTGACACTACATGCTCCCATCCTCTGTGCTAACAGACTGAGTCACGTGACTTCGTCAACATAAGAAGGCAAAACTTCAGAAAAAGATCTCATCTGGGGATTTCAGCTCTCAGGCTTTTCATATGCAATGCTCATGTCTAGAATAGGGCTCGCATGCTTAGCTGTTACTAAGTACTCAAAGATATTTCAGAAAAGGTCCCTCATTAGAATGCGCTGGGCTCGTTTGTACCAGGAGGAGCCTGTATGTGTGTTTTCTCTAGATTACTGGAAATAGCAAATAACCAGAAACATTAGGCACCTGTGTTCAGTTAGAAAGCTGTCTTCACCTTACTCTCATGAGTCTCCTCCAGCAGATATATAACATGGTTAAGGCCAGCTTCCTACTTCACAAAAACTGCTGTGCTATTACTGTATTAGGTAAAGGGGTTTTCCTAATGCTCCCAGAGGATGTCACTCAGATCTTCTTCTTTACCTACCTTACCCACTCAGATCAGTCTTCTTTACATAGCAGCCTGTCTCAATTTTCAGGTGCCACGCTATCACAGGTCTTGACATACTACCAATTTCCAAGCCCTTCACATAAATAACAGGACATCAAAAAAATCTCTTAAGCTGCTGCTGTTTTCTCCCCAGAGCAGAGGGATAATGGATACTACTGTATTCACGCTCCAGTGGGGGAACTGGCAGATAATGAGGAGAGATACCAGACAGAACCACGTAACTACAGCATGAACATGCAATAGTGTACAAATCCAACAACATTATTTTTGCAAGTTTTGCAAATATTCTGAGTCCCCAGGTAACCAGCTTCAATTGCTGTTCTTTCCATTGGATCGATGTTTAAATAAGAGCCATCCAGGAGTGGCTATTCTGTTGGAAACTAAATTACAAATTTTTCCTGATTTGTTTGCCTGAAAACTTTGCAAGTTATGTAACAAGTGGGAACTCCTTCCTGGAGCACTGAAGATTTTATTCACCCCCAACATATGAAAATATTAGATAAAGTAAGAAGAGCACTTGAGCTGGAATATCCTTGAAAGCCTTAAATTGGATTTAGAAACAAATCTCAGAAAAGGGTAAGTATCTTCTAGACTTAAGCATGAGGTATTACCAAGGTGCCATACATTGTACAAAAATAGCCCACACACAGGATATTGCTGTATTAGGCAAGCATCCTCACGAAGTATAATGCACTGTTTCTAATGAATCGTATCTGAAAAGGATTTTTAGGGCAACATGCTAGATGGAAACACTTTGCTGAAAAAAAGGACATCTCCTTGTTTGTAATCTGAGTGAGCACAGCAATTGACCTAACTAATGATGGAGAGAGGTTTGTCAAAAAACTCACCGGTGTTGGACCGTCCAATCTTAATATGGCAGATTACTATGAATTTTGATCAATGCATGGCTTTTCTATTTTTCGACTTGCTGAATCATCAAGGAAAAAAGAAGTCCACCAGAAAAACAAAGGAAAAAACAAGCCAAGGCCAGTGGACCTAAGACAAGGCTGCCAGGAAGAACAACAAGTGGAGAGATGGCCGGAGGGACTCCTTACCACTCACTAGTGGGCTGAGCTTTTTCAGCTGAGCAGCCAGTAATAGGAAAAGAGAGCCAACTTGTGAAATAAGCAGAGATGTACCACTTGGACAGACTCTTTCCTCTCCATAACTTGTCTTCATCTGTTATTTGTCCAGTTTTTGTGCATTCTCTTGAATACAAAGACAGAGGGCACATCTTTCTAGGAATGCCTTTTTTTCCCAAAAGCAGCATAAAAAGAACAGAGGACAAAACTGGAAGAGCTCACATAGATTGTAGTGGCACAGAACCCACAGAACAATGAATTTTCTAACTCCACAGAGGCAGAGCATATTCCCCTTCCCCCTTGCCTGACCTCTCCTCTAGAGTTTTCCTATGAAGACAATTCTTTGTTTCTGACCTCCAAAGCCACTGAACTCCTCGGTAAGTAATTTCTATCTCTGTATTTTACTTTCCTTGCCACAAACAAAAGATGATTCACATTTTTAAAAAGAATTTGGGACAGTGTCTGTGAAAAACAAAGAAGGACTCTCGCCGAAATGGTATGCTAACTTGGACAGATACTGCACGCAGTCCTACCATGTAACCTGGCTCAAAATCAGCAACGCTCAAGCTGAAATTAATTCAGTCTCCAGATCTGTTTATGTGGGCACTGATTAGAATAGGGGCAACCTCTAGTTTTATAGTCTGTTCTAATACTGAAGGGAATATAACTTCCGGAAACAAATGTTATCCACGCACCATCCTGTCCAGTCCCAACACAAAAAGATGCAATGAATGGGCTGATAAAAATCCTATTACTATGACACACTAGTTTTAAACACTAAAGGTTAGCTTTTAATTAAAAATTCCTAATACTGGTAGAGATCAGACAGACAGCCATCAGAAACGGGAAAGAATATTTCCCATGGAAAATATTCCTGTGGAATTAAGGGTTGATATGGATCCAAAGAGCGGGACATTCCCAAGAACACGAACAACATCATTGACGGAAGAGTTCAGTAATCTGGCAACTAAAATTATAGCCAGCAAAGTTGAATTCGTCTGCATAAATAATAAATACAGGATGTGAACTTGACACTTCAGAAACAGACCAGCCCTATTCTCCAACAGCTCTCTTTAGACAGGTAGTTATTTCTACTGACAGAAGCTTAACCTCAGCTACCCACGTGTGCTCCTTCACACAATAAAGAGAGATGAAATCCTTGTCCTGCTGAAATTGACAGCAACCCTGCCACTGATTTCCCCTGGTCATTTCTCAAATCACAGTGATGCCATTGGTTATGGATGAATCGACTGACTGAGATGATGAAATATATCAGGTTTATGGCACAGTAAAACTCTATTAGTGATGCCTTTCACAGGTGTATGAATCTGTATGTATGAAGTACCATCTGGTACCACGAGGCACCACTTACTACACAGATTTTTCTATAGATGGGAATTATACTTTTAATCATTACGGTGTGTGTGTGTATATATATATGTAATAGAAATACAGTTATTGACATTATATGCAATTTCATGGTAAATACTTTGTGGCTTCTATCTTTGTGTGCACTCATGAGCCTCTTCCTGTTTCTATGAAGCTTTATAAACAATATTAAGACTGAATTGGTAATGGAATTGCATAGCTGTGAGGTTCATTTCCCTTATGTTTTCCATGCCTAGAGAGGAAATTTTTTTATCATTAGGAATTTTTTAGATGTTGAAAAAGTGTTACTATGAAAGAGTGATATCTCTTGAGTATTAGCAAGACATTACTATGTATTCAAGAAAGCAGGTTTTTTTTAAACTATAGACAATGTTGTAACTACAGAGGAGGGATGGGAAAGGGTAGGGGAGGAAATAGGGGGATGGGAACTAATTATTATAACCTAACAAAGTAAAGAGACTGCTGCCCAAACCACTTCTGCTTGGGCTAATGCACTGAATTGGACCAGCCCTCCGAACAATTTCTTCATACAGCCTTCAAGGTACTCACCCTAAAATGCTTCTAAAGCATGAATACTCCCAAATATTGTTATACATGTCCATATTAGTAATGGAAATGTGACTGCTTACAGCCAGATTTCATGAATCTTCATTCCTTTTCTACCTGTGGATTTTGCAGGCTGATGTTGAGAGTTGAGCAGGCTGTTACAGCTGGTCATAATACATCTGTCAGAAACTTTTGAAAATATGACTTTTCAGGTAAATCAGGGAATCTTTCTACTGTGGAAAATGCAGTTTTACATTTTCCACTTTTTGTGGCTTTTCTGTGATAAATACGTGTTTAGGGAAACTGCTGTGAAAAAACCTGGATGGAGTGTTCACAGGTGAAGGAACACTTGATCTCAGATCCTTAGGAGCTGCACCCGGCACTGCAGGGGAAGCTTACAGGGAAGAGGAATTCATCAGCAAAAGGACCCACCTCTCACTGACAGATTTCATTCTGCCAAGGCTGATGAATCTCTTGTGTGAGTTTTGTTGTACAAGGTTAGGCTCCAGCACAGCCACCCTTGCGTTCAGAAAAACTGTCACTGACTGTGCACAGCTGCTGTTAAAATGTGCAGGAAAAGATGGGAACAAATGTTCATTTCAGTAAAACACAGCAGCTAGGGATCCTGACCTTTCTAAAACTGTATTCCCAGAGGTCCTACCCTTTCACCAAGGTGATCAAATTCTCTAAAATCTGCCATGTCAAAATTGTAACTCCTAATAAGCGAGATGCTAGCATTCTTAAAGTAGTTTAAGAACCCCTTCATATTATGAGGGGCAATGCATCATAATTAATTAGTATGAAAGCTGGTAAAGATAAAACGATGGCTAAAACATCAGAAAGAATTAGACTGAAAGGTGGTGAAAAGCCCAACAGCCATAAGCTTTCTCTGTGACCGAGCTAAAGGAACTCTTGGACAAATGGAGACTGACACAGCGAACAATTCCTTTACAAAAGACTTTCAAAACCGCCTTCTACAATATTTCAAGTTGAAAAAAAAGTCTAAGATGCTCACACACTATTCATTTCATTAAACTATTACGTCCAAAAATCTCAAACAAAAGCCCTCTTCAAATATTTCAGTAAGTATACATTTCTACAGAGCAACATGAGTTTGAATTGCCTTTTAGTTATGGCACAGAGACTTCCTGAATACATAGGGCTGCTTGTTGTCAACTACTTCACAGGTTCATTCATAAAAAAATGTTATAGGTTAGACACTTTCAGTATGTGGAATGTCACCTGGACGAAATGTCATCAGAGCTGGCACTGATGCATGGGGAAAAAATCAATGTATGTATGGCTTGGCAGTGTTCGCAAGCGTTCAGTTTGTAACCTCAAAACTCAAGGGAGGACAGTCTGAACAAACACAGCAGGAGTCAACAGGCTCTTTCCTCAGCTCTACACACACATGACATCACGCTGTGCTTTTCAAAACATTGTAAAACAGTGTAGTATCTAGCAGAAGCTGATGCTCCTCTTGTCAGTGTTACCTCTCATATTGCTCCTTTAACATGCAATTTAGGGAAAATAAAGAGCAGTGACACCTGTCCCACCCCACGAAGGACCTATTTATCAAGTGCAGCAGTAGTAGACAACTCTTGATATGCTGTGGCGATACAGTACTCAGACCCTGAAGGATAAGTTCTGCTGTCATCTACTGATGAGCAGCAGTGCCAAATAGTTTGCCATGCCTCAGTACGGAAAACAAAGTAATAACGAACCATTTTGCACTGTCACAACTAGAGATGGAAACATGACGCTTTTCAGCTCCAAATGTTGCATAAACAGTCTAAGTACCTGATGGCAAAGTGTGGCCTTATCTTTACCTCAACACTTAAACATATAGTTGAGAGAAAGCATGTCCAACTTGACATCCCAGAGAGGGATGAAAAGGTTCTTCTCAAGAAACTACTTCTATGTTTACCAATGCAGCAATTTTGAAACTCTGCGTTGATGCTTACAGTTCCACATTATTAAAAATACCCAGATACAGGTTCTGCTACACAAGACTGGTGTACTTGAGAAATGAGTAATTACTTTTTTTTTTCCTAAAAACATATTAGTTCAAAAAGCATAGTGAGATTTTCTGAACAAGCATTTTAACCGAAACGTTTTCATCACAAATTATACTCTGGTAGAATGGTAAAGAATCACTCAGTTAAGTGTTTCTGTCATTTTAAAGCAAGATTTGTCAAAGTCAGGACTTTTGTTCCGTGGAAGAGTCTCTTTTGATTAAACTTCCTCATGACGAGGGTGACACTGCTCTGGGAAAGGTACCTTATCACACAAAACAGCTGATTCCCACAACTAGCATGTGATGTAGCAAAAGTTCAAATCTCCACTGTTTCAACCCAATAGAGATTCAAATACGACTCCAGACTTAAGGAAGGAAAGATGTTATTCTTACTTGCAAACAATGTTCCTTAATCACTTCTGAGGGGATTAGCTCTAAGTGTATGCAGAGTCATGCACAGGGAAATCAGTGTCTTACACTTCTATTTATGCAAGGAAGTGTTTGCGTCACTTTACTCACCATTCCATGATTTAGCCACGCTGGTATAAAATTATCGAGCAGCTTTGGGTAAACCAGTTCCCTGTCATAGATATAGATGCTCCAAAACATCGTCACAACAAACTAGAGAAGAAAAAAACCAAAAGACAAGACATTTTAAAATACATGCTTCTGAACAATTAGCTACACGTTTTAGATAGCAAAATGAGGCATTTAGCAAGTGATCTATGGACAGACATGGACATTATTGTTCTTTGACCAAATCCTGCTTTAATAAACAGTGTCCATCTGGATTATTCTTTGCATTCACAAGAATTTTGACTTTTTTTTTTTTTTTTTTTTTCTTTCAGCCTGGAAAAAAATCTCATTTTTTACTTACATGCCTGTGGCCAAATTACAACGCAGTACTAAACTTTAGTAGCAGATGTAGCACATAAATAATGTTTCACCACTAACAGGATAGAAAACAAATGGAAAATCAGGTAAAATATCACTTGGAATTCATAGAACATATAAATATGAAACATTCTACCCTGAACAAAAGCCTATAAACTCACCTTTGCACTTTTTTGTGTCAGCCATCAAAATAGCTTTTTTTTAAAATAAAATATTTAACCCTTTACTACTCTGCACACAATTCATAAACTGGAATCCACAGAAAAGAGGACTAGAATCCTGCTCGTTTGTCAACATGAAATTTGGCTTGGTTCTTGTCAGAGACTATTTACCAGGAGCCCAGAGAAAGACCATTGTTTCCTCTAGGCTGAGGACAGGGCAGATGGCTCAGATAAAGTTTGCACTAGGCTAAATTTTTGTCAAAGTGTGCACAAATTATTCTTTAAAGATACCCTGATGTCTGAAAAGCGAAGACAATATAAAGCTGCAAAAATGTACAGAAAAAATAGTTTTAGCTTACCTTAGCTGGGGAAAGAACAAAGTAAGTAATCTTTTAATTAAAACACAATTCTTTCTTACCTTGAATTTGAGTCTGTTTTCTAGTAATAAAAGGCTTATTGTTTACAGCAGTAAAACCCAATATCTGGCCCAGGAGTGTTTCAGTGACCATTTTTAGGGGATTTCTACACAGTAGCAACAAGTCCAAGTTTATAAAGTTTGAGAGGCAACAGACAGCACTTTCACTGAGATCAGCAAGGAAGTATTCAGTCCATCCAAAGATGTGGCCCATGATCTTATGGCTAATTTGGGGGGTCAGTAAAAGAAAGTGCAAGAAATATGGGGTGACCACAGCAAGGTCAGCAAATTACTAGTGTGTGTGACAGTGTAGGCGTAAGTTGTTTCATATGCTTCTGACTTCGGAGAGTTTAAATTCAGGTTGCAGTTTATCAATGGCACCTTGTTCTAACCACAGACACGCAGACTTCGGCCAGCCAGCTATGTGAATGACCTGAACCAGTACACTGTTCCCTCAGTGTGCATACAGTACATAGTTTCTTGGTTTCCAGCACACTTGTTCATCTGTTATGATAGCTATTGGTGCCTGTTCAGAATAAGCTTGGATTATTTGACTAGTACACAGAGGACGGGGGGGGGGGGAAAGTTATGATGGACAGCCTGAAAAATACTGCAAATATAAGCACCCCACAAGAAGTCTCTCTTCTGGGCCAGTCTTGGCATTGGCACAGCCTAGCTCTTTACGCACCTGCTGACACGTAAGTGCCAAGATATGAATAGCTGAACAGCAGGGAAAATGGAAGCAAAGTATCCTCTTCTCTGTAGGCTTCCTAGAAGTCATGTATTATCACAGTAGGTCTGTGAGAATGTGCTAAGACCAGCTGGGACATAAAAGCATATTCTCAGGTGCATGAAGACCAAGACTGACAACGCTTTTTTCCAAGGAAGTCTTACAGCAAGAAGAATCACCCAGGATTAGGTTGAACTGACTGCAACAAAGCTGGCAAGCTTTGACCTGTGACTTTTGTGTGGAGCAGAATAAAACAATAGACTTTGCCAAGGAGGTAAAGATAAGAAAAGAGGGGAAATGCCATCTGTCCCTTAACCAAAGTCAGCCAATGGATGGAACAGGATCAGCCTAGCTGGTTGCAGCCATCTGGAGCTACAGACGGCAAATGCTGCTTAGCAAAGCACTACCACAAGGCAGACATAAGGTAAAGGAAGTGCACAAAACCCAAGGTGTTACAGAACCAACCTATCCCAGAGGATGACCCAACATGAGACTAACACAATGCCCTGGGGAAGATCCCTTCCAGTGTGTGAATGGTTCACCTTACCTTTCCTTATAATTAGTTCATTTGGATAAAATGAGCTATAAAAATGAACTATTGCACTATGAACCAAAATGAACTATAAAAATGAACTGTTTGGATAAAAAAAACTGTAACAAGAACTTGCTATTTAGCTACCTTGGCTGCTTCTGAATTTGTTTACTTTGATTAACGAGCAACTGTTGGTCCGGTATTTTTAAATCACCTCTACTATGCTTACACTTAGGTACTGGTAGACTTTTATTTGGGCTGGGTTTTGCCAAGATCACACATGGTCATGCAGTGCCAGACCATGACACAACTGAGCTGCTTCTTTACAGTGCCTGTATCAGGCTCCATCAGAACAGCAGCTCTTTTGCTCATGCTGCCTTCCCTGTGGCACAACTCATCACTGTTGTGGATACAGTCACGGCACTAACCTCACCTGCCAGGCTGAACAGGCTGCTCATACACAGCAGACATATTTCAGGGAGTCAAATATTTTATTTTCTTTTGTTCCCAAGGAGAAATGGCAAAAATGTCACTCTTTCACTTCCTCTTTAGAAAAATTCAAGGTCTGGAATTCAAGGAAGAAAACAGGCACCAGCAATTGCTTTTACACTTCTTTGCACAGGAGACTCCTAAGATTGCCAGCTTTCCGAAGACAGCTATCACTTGGTTAAACATAAGGTTAAACAACTTATAAAAGAATGGAAGAGTCCCTCATTTGCTACTTATCCTATCTACGCTCATTACAGACCAGAGGGACCTCAAGTTTGCAAATAGACCGTGGAAACAGTTTGAAAGTGTGGAGTAGCTCACTTGTCACAGGCATAAGTATTGCTAAACAAATACACAGCAGCAGGAAAAAAACAAGGCTGAAAACTAAACTGTTTTCCCACTTAAGGAGATACTCCTTGAGTTTTTGTCCTTTGTCTCTGAAGCTTCAGAGGACATGAGAAGAGCATGTGGCACTGCCAAGGGAAAAATTTTAAAGGACAGTTTGGGAAACGGTTGATGATTCAATAGGGAAAACAAGTGGCTTTATCAAAACACCACAAATGGAAGCAAGGAGAGGAAAGCCAGTGAAAAGAATTGCATAATTTGCTGTTTTACATGAGCCCAACCAAGAAACGTTATGCAAACGAAGAATGAACCCAGTGGAACTATATTTTCCTGCACTGTGTGTTTTTGTTTCTGGCTGGGCTGCACAGCTCAGTTCACTCATTTCCTGGATGGCCTCATGACAAAGACGAAAAAAACCCCAACCCTTTGACCTTGACAAAATTTCTTCTAAGTACTTCTTAAAGGTAAGCTTTCTGGCTATCTCCCAAGACATTTGCAGTTAACTGTGAGTATAAATATATTGTTTGTGAGCCTCTTTGAGGGTTAAAGGCATTACATACAGAAGCAAAATGTTATTAAAGGCAGACCACAGTAAGCACAAATTGGCATGGTACCGGCTTTAGGTGGGATCTAGTGCTAGCACAGCATCACACCAAATGAATTCCAGAAAGGCCAGTGAAGGAAATCACAAGGAATGGGAACTGAAAATCAGGGAAGACTCCCCTCAGAGAAAAGAGTTCAGGAGGCAATGGCATCACTGCTTGCTCATGCTCCCATTACCAGCTACTGCAACACTACAGATGAAGGCAAAATCTAGACTAGAGAGATTTTGACGTGGTCAAGTCAGTAACGGAAATAAAAGTATTTTGTAGTCCGGTCAAATAACAAGGTAAGTAGGAGACTGGAGCAAATGCCTACACATCTTTTCTTGGGATAAGATCCCAGATCAGCATTACTGATGATCTACAGAAGAAAGGTGATCAGCTTTCCTTTTGACTGTATCAGTACAGAGAAACAAGAGATAAGAAAGCATGCCTGGCTTTTTTTCGTATCACAGGTTTTTATAAACATAAAAGTATAATATAAAAAATATGAGGTAATTCTAGCCAGTTTAGATTCAGACCTGAACAGAGCTATTAAAGCTACATGATATAAAATACCAATGGTAGAGTTTGTGATTTTCTAGGCAGCAAGCTCTCTTCTAATATGTAACAGTAACAATTTTCTTTCTTCTTATTATTTCAATTAAACACAGTCCTAAACTAGAAATGCCTGTTTTGTCTCTTCTTCCTCTTGTTTAGTACAAATTACAAGAAACACATTGATAAAACCATACACAGTTTACATGAAACACTAATTAAACACAGAAACTCGCCAACTTCAAGATCTGTCAAACAAATAGGAAAAAGTAGGGACAGTTTAAAACACTGGTGTAGTCTCTGACTTTTAAGTGTGTCTCACACTTCTCTAGCTGTGTAAATTATTCCCAATATAAATCTCCTTTACATTGATAAAGGAGGGGTAAGTGCAGCTAGCATATTTGAGAATTGGTAATAAACTTCTAAAGCATCTATGCAAGCATTTTTCTTCAGTGGATGCTTCCTGATCTCTTAGGCATTTGAGTAGTACCCCAGGCTTATAATAAACTGAAAAAGGGCCAGGAAGTGTTGCCCACAGACTTTTCATGGAATAAAGCTTTACTGCATAGAAAATTGGCCTATTGATTTCTGATTTAATTCTCTTAAGAGTCATACTAAAAAGAGCAACAATAGGTAAACAGTAGTCATTGTGTCCTTCAAAGAAGTTCATGTTTATTTCTTGATGCTTCTAAACAAAACGGTAGGTTGGCAATGCAGTTTTATCTCAGCCCCTGAAGATACACAATGCATAAAACAACACTGGAGAGAGATGATCTGCTGCAAAGATTTTGCAAGATCTGATTTGTTGCAAAGCCACCCAAGGAGATTGTTTGCCCTTGGGCTGGTTCTTTCCCCTCCTTTGGAAGGTGGGAGGAGGTTGGTGGTCAGACTTCCCAGGTGGTTTATATGTAATACTTCTTTAGGAAGTACTAAAAATGAAATACTTTATTTTGTTACCTCTTTGTTTTCACATATCATTGTTTGACTTGGGAGTGGAAACCCCTTTTCTCATCTGTTTTTCAGAACAAGTCATCTCAAGGGCTTCAGTAAGCAGGAAATACAGAAAAAATTGTGTTGAATTGCTCTTGAAAAACTACAGTTAGTGGGCTTTAAAATGTTCCCCCAGTATTTGCACTATTCCCTAAACATGCCCTGTGTAAAACACTGAGCAATAAAAATAATTTAGATGTTAAGGCAACTGACAAGTACTTAAGCATGACCACTGCTGTTACATTAGAAACCCAACAAGGTTTTTATTCACATCTGTCCAATTTTTATGTATGAAGGTGCCCTTGTGTAGCTACTGGAAACCACTGAGAAGCTCCATGGAGAGCTAGGTGGGTGAGTCTTAAAGAAAGTAAGTCTGCATTTGAACTTCTTTTGTTCTGGTTTGGGTTTTTTATTTTGGTTTGGTGGTGGTTTTTTTGAGAAAGGTGTTGAGAGAATATGGGAAACAAGGGAACTTTAACTTTTTTTCTGCAGACACTCTGGTGTTTAGTAACTTCCTTCTAACAAGCACCTCCGCATACCAAAATTTCACTGGGTATTTTCTTACACATAAATAGCTCTTTAGAGAACAAAGTCAGTGTTAGACGTTTGCTACTTTCGGGCCCTGAACTCTTCATACCCGTAATCCCACTGAAGAAGAGCCCCCGGTGGCTGGCAGTCCCTCAGGCACTGGCCAAGGCTTTGGCAAGTGGTAGCTGTGGGGTGGTGGGCACTGCTGGAGAAGATCAGGAAGGAGCTGAGGCCAGTGTGAAGTTATAAAGTGCTGCTGTTTGTCTCCCAGTAGCCAGGAGAAGAAACAATGAAAACAACTTTTTTAGGCTTTCCTCATAAAAAGTAAAGTGAAATAATATGTGGTAGTCACTTGGTCCCCCTCACCACAGAAAAGCCGCCTTTGGAAATGGACAGCATCTGCCCAATGAGCATGGCCATTTCTTACTATTTTCTGGATATATTTTTTTTTTTTGGTTAAGACAGAAATTGTTTCTGTATGAAACCCTTGGGAAAGTAACTATCTGCAGGTATGCAACACATCTCTAGGGAACTGCTAACTTGTAAATGTTGCAACAGTACTTCTAATGCAGGCAATGGCTAGCTGCAATTCCTTGCTTATTGGTGGCAAGGGAAACAATGTCTGAAAGAAATGTGCAGAACTGACATGACAAAGTGAAGCTGAAATTCTCCAACATCTTGAAAAGTTTCAAGGTGAAGAACACTGTGGGGGCGGAGGAGCACACAGACAACAGTACAGAGACAAAACAGCGGCAGGAGAGAATCCCTGAATCCTGAATGGCGTGGGAGCGCCAAGGAGAGTGTGCTTTGATGCATGTAAAGGCTTACACTTCTAGAATGAAAAAGGCACTTAAATAAAAGGAAAAAGGCACTCTTTAAATAAAGACAAATAATGTGATATTGTTCTCCTTCTTCACTTCTACTATCAACACGGTAGGAAAAGCATGTGTTGCCAATCACAATCACAACTACTTCTAATTCCCAATCTCCCTTAAAATATAAATGTAACATATAATGCTCATCAGAGTGCTGGTGCACCCCTCCTATGAAGACAGCTGAGAGAGTTGGGGTTGTTCAGCCTGGAGAGGAGGAGGCTCTGGGGGGACCTTATAGCAGCCTTCCAGTAGCTAAAGGGGGAACTTTTTACAAGGGCCTGCAGTGACAGGACAAGGAGAAATGGCTTTAAACTGAAAGAGGGTAGATTTGCATTAGATATTAGGAAGAAATTCATTACTGTGAGGGTGGTGAGGCACTGGAAAAGGTTGCCCAGAGAAGTTGTGGATGCCCCATCCCTGGAAGTGTTCAAGCCCAGTTTGGATGGAGCTTTGAGCAACCTGGTCTAGTGGAAAGTGTTCCTGTCTATGGCAGGGGGGTTTGGAACTAGATGATCTTTAAGGTCCCTTCCAACCCAAACCATTCTATGATTCTATGAAATCTCTGCACCCATAAAATACATATTTGCAAGTCTGTTTATGCACTGATATTTTTTTTTAAATGTATTAGTTGATACAGTTTCTTCTACCATGGCTGGAGAACTGCAGTCTGTTACCCCAACATGAACTGTGACCCCTTCCAAGAGGTAGGCCAGCAAGTACAGTAAGGGAAGGTTACCAGCTGGGTTTTTATGAAAGAAATACCTGCAAAGTTTCACATATGCTTTGCATTTTCTAACTTTGCAAAAGGATTTTGTATTTCTTCATGTATTGTGAAATACCACATAAATGGTGAAATCGCATTTTAACAAACCATCTCTTGAATATACAAAATTATAAAAGATAGATTGATATGTTAACTGCTGTCAATTGACAGTAAGTGATCACCTTTTGTGAAACAGTACAACTTTAGATACCTCATACAGTTTTCTAGTAGTACTACAATGAAAAAAAAATTGCTTCTAGTTAATTTATTTTGAACTACTGTACACTGAAATAAAAAATTAGAATTAAAGTCTGACCCTGAATTACAATAAAAGCAATACTTTAGTGAAAGGTTCACACATTTTTTTAATGTAACCTAAACTTAGACTGACATAGACCACACTTCCATGTAAAAACCCATGAAATTCTGGATTTTCAGCTGCTTTCAAAGTGTGGTATGAGACACATAAAGACACTCAACACCTTTTGCCATTGACAGCAATGTGCAATGTCCCAGTGGAGTAGGACCTGATCCAAAGAATAGTTTTCTCTTGAAAAAGACATGTAAAACCCGTATTTTTCCATACCTTCTGTGCGCTTTTTTACATTACTGACAAACTCCTTGTTTTCCTACCCCATTTCTTCTGTCAGCTCCGAAGCACCTATGGGATTAACAGGGAGTAACCTGGACTCTCACTTCCCTTCTTGCCTGTGACAGAACAGCTTACTGCCTGAACTCTGGTCAGGTTGTTACGATGTGAAACATGCTACAGTCAGCACTCCCACTACTCCCAACTATGACACACTGTGCAGAACAAGTCCAAATTGATTCTCAAGATGTTGCTGGTACAAGTCACATTTCAAATTACTTGTACAATCAAGTTCCTATTGTAAAGTACATTTTTTCTAATGAACCAAAAATCATTTCAGCGCTCTCTTACACCTGTGAAAAACAAGAGTAGTTAAAACCATCTCTACCATTTTTCCCTTTCTGCAGTCTTTTGTGGAGACGTGGGAAAGCCTTTTAGCTAGAAAACAATCAGTAACACCGCTCACCCAGTTTGTAAAGACATGGGGAGATTAACACCACACTTACCACTCCAACAGGGAAAGCTAGAACAGCCATCACCCAGTCACGGAGGGAAATTAGTTTTTTCAGCTGCCTCTCTTGTTCTTGACTGTCATTTCCTTTGGTGAGAAGACTGGACAGGTCAGTCAAGACGCAGATCCCAAAGAAGACAGCCTGGATAACCTGCACGGAAGGGGAACACACTCTTGAACACAGAGAAGACCAGACCTTTGGCAGAGAGCAGGCTGGACACAGGTACACATGAGGAATATTGCCATGGAATTGCCATGGAAATTGACATGGGAAAACATCAGTCCCTTAAACATGGGTAGAGTTTGTTTACATAAAAGCCACTTGTGCTCCTAGACTGAAAGCCCTGCACACACCTTGCTGCTCTTTTATGGGCAGAATTGATGTGAGTGGAAGGACTGTTCCAGTGGTGGGACTTCCCACCCTCACCTCAGACATCTGCCACCCGCCGGGGACTGAACTGCAGCCACCCCTTCCTGCTTAACTCCATGCAACTCGGCCCCAAAGCCATAGCATTCACCTCTGAGGCAGAAAAAGTGAGGAACGCTCCCTGTAAAAAGAAAGGAAAGAAAAAAGACAAGTGGTTCTTTCCCTTGCACCAGGAGGTCTTCTGTGGAGACCCTGCCTGCCCCAGACACTCCGCCCAGAGACCAAGAAGGTGCCTGAGACTTCCTGAGAGATGCAGCACACAGCCTGGGCTTCAGCACATCTATCACCACTCCGGTAGCGAATGACAGAATGAGTATGCTGCAGGAGTAATTCCAGCTTTCTTTTTGTGATGGTGGACTGTCATTTACCCGCTTTTTTCTTTTTTGCATTTACATATTTGTGTGCAGTATCGCATGCTTATCTGTTATATTAAATTGGTAGTTTAATCACCTGAACCCACTGATTTGGTTCAAACTTGACTTGATCATAGTTTGATCACTGTGTTTTTCTTCCTTAATTAGCTTAGGAAAACTGTAGTAAGTTAGCTCAGGAATGCTCTTGCCTGAGGACCTGTGCATCCCTCTAGTACAGTTTGGAGGAAGTGCACGCAGCCTGTTTACTCCCTGAGCTGGAAGCCCGGGTCACAAACCCACACACATCAGGTAGTCTCAGGTAAAAAATTAACAAAACAAATCCCCAAACTACACAGTGATTCATCAAAAAACATAAACATATGATTAAATTACATACTACATGTTTTTCAAAGCAAGGATGGAGTACTAGTTTAGAAGTCTCCTTTGTAAATTTAAGTGTTCCTCTGACTAGGAGTCTCTGACTAAGCAGCAGATCCTCAGTATGACGTAAGAATAACACATACCCAGATGTTGCAAAACAATTTATTATGTGTGTACAACTTTGCAGAATGTAGATGATCATAAGTAATGTAAAAAACCACCTTAGGCTAGGGGACACTGATCTGGAATGTGGCAGGAGGGGAAGGGAGGGAGGGAAGAAGGAAGGAAGGAAGGAAGGAAGGAAGGAAGGAAGGAAGGAAGGCAGGCAGGAAGGCAGGCAGGAAGGCAGGAAGGCAGGAAGGAAGGCAGGAAGGAAGGCAGGAAGGAAGGAAAGGAAGGAAGGAAAGGAAGGAAAGGAAGGAAGGAAAGGAAGGAAGGAAAGGAAGGAAGGAAAGGAAGGAGGAAGGAAGGAAGGAAGGAAGGAAAGGAAGGAAGGAAAGGAAGGAAAGGAAGGAAAGGAAGGAAGGAAGGAAGAAAATAACAAACAGATGTTGGCTACTAGAAAGAAATCCAGAGATGTGTAATGGTTGGATGGTACATTCCCTTCCTCAGCAATCCTTATATGACCCAAATACTTGTAAATTCTGGCTGTAAAGCTGTGAACAATAGACATCCAAATGGCCCCTGGATCTGCTTGCAATTCTGCTGCCATTACTCTCCCCTCTCGAGTCTGTAGCTTCATACAATTTGTATGATAAATAGATGAAGCAACATTACAAAACATTCTCTGAAACCATGAAAAATTACAGACTACTAGTGCTAGAGCTGTATATTGCGCTAGAGAAAGGTAATGCTACTTCAAATGACTGCCTGAAAAACTTACCATCTTCTACCTAATTTCTGAAAAACACTTCATACAAAAGTTGGGGCTCCTTGGAGCTACATAATCACGTGAACTCCTAATGCACTTTTTCGTATTATTTGTTTGAAACAAGCACTTAGTGGAAAAAAATCTTCCCATACTCAGCCCTGTTTTCCACCAAACAGATGGCCTATTTGGAGAGAAGGAATAGAACAACTAATTATGTATTTGTTTGACTTAGGAGGAGATATGATACCATCTACTATTCACTCAAGAGGGTGAATGCCAAAGAAGGAAAAAGATTTCAGACAGCACTGGAAAAAACAAAGTATACCTAACTGTAATGAGATCAATCTGGGTGTTAAAAAGTTTAGGCTGAGTACCAGGAAATATTTCCTAACAGTGAGCTCTGTCAGACCATGAAATAGTTTCTCAGAGGAAGTGGTAGAAGCCTCATGGCTTGAGTCACTCAAACCGATATTGGACAAAACACTCAATAATGTACTGCAGGGAACAGTATTGCGCTGGCAGGGCTTGGATGAGTGACTAATGGATTGTTTGCAGCTCTAACTATGATTCCCTGAAATGGTCTCTCTCCAAAGAAACACACTCAAACAATCACACGCCCACTTTCCAAGGGAATTCAGATTGTACATCCACTAATCAATCACAAACCTAACAGCTTCTCTCCCCATTATCCTTTTATGAACACACTGCTTCAAGGGAAAATGTAACAATATCATCAGGAATAACTGAAAACTCCTAAAGGGGAAGAAAGTACCCAAGGATTTCAGAGAGTAGGTATGAAGTAAACTATTCTACAAAAAGATTAACAAATAAAACTTCATATTGGAAAGAGAAAATTACATATTTATTGAGAACATTCAGAGCCAATGAAAAAATCATATAGTGTGCAGGGAGGCACAGTTCCAGCTTATTCATACAAATAATGTACATACATTCCCTCTAATACTTCCTTTCTTTTCTAGAATGTGCAAGAAAACTCCTCTGACACCTATCAAGATTTAGGATTAGACTGAGGACCTCCAGAGCTGCATGAGTCTCAGCAGCACAAACTGAACAGCCAGAGTCAGTAACAACTTACATCCTTTGTGGGTCTGGTATAGGAAAAGCATAGCATGCAGCTACTGATGGTTTATGGTTTGAAATGAGTAGAGTCCACGCTCCTCAGTATGAATGCTGCCTAACAGATGTGAAAAGTTCACAGCAAGGGAGTAGAAACTCCCTTGAAACAATATTCTCCAAAGTGCCCTGGTGTTACCTCAGATTTAGGATCACATTTTCAAAACAAGGACCTTCTTTTGAAAATCTGCAAGTGGTGAATCTATACATGAAACATCCCCGAGATGTTAAACAAACAGTTGTCTTTTTTATTTTTCCCGTCTTGGAAATGTAAGAAATAACAGCACTTCAGAAGAAATATCTACAAATTTTGCCTCTAACTATCATCTGAAGGAAAACAGTAATTTAGAAAAAGACAAACACAAATTTGACAGAAAACAGCCACACCTTCCTTATACCATGTAACAGTGAAAGATTCAGAAACTTGTAAGCAGAGTTTGCAAAAATAAGAAAATCATTAGAACATACTAACTTACTGCTGACCCCATTTTCTCCACTGAAGCCTAGATGGGCCACTGCTGCTATAGCTGATACTACAGTACCCTTAAGCTGTGATAATATAATGACAAAAAATAGAAATGGACATCTACAGGTATTTTAGTAATACAAAACTCTGAGCAGAGAAGATACTTGTCAAGTTGCTGCAGGAGAAAACAGCTATGAACAGAAGATGAAGCCAAGCAGGCCAGGAATCTTCCCAAACAGTGAGATCTATTCAGATTATATATCAGAAAATATTGTTCCTTATGAATGATTAGAATAAAGTAAACTAATTGTACATGTCTGTCTCCTACAAGAAAATAAAGACTTGCTTCAGTAGGACAGTTTTTCCACAAGGTGCTCACTGCACGATGGCAACTAATGACCTCTCTGTACTCCCTCTAATTTGACTTCTTAGAGTCAGACAGAAAATATATTTAGTCATAAACTAAATGTATGAACTTCAGGGCATGGAGACTCCCTTCTCCCCCATGCCGTGGGGCTCCACAGCACTGTCAAAATCTCTGCACAACTGAGGTCAGTGTAAATTCTGTCACTACTCTTACCAATGTAGAAAAATCCCATGAAATGCACTGAATCTAGGATCTCATTGCCCATGGACTCTTTCTCTTTCAAGCTCACCCTCATAATGAGAAGTATTCTCTAGAGCTCAGGGCAGAAGAACTGGAAAAGTCTATGCAAACACCACTATTTATGGGTATACCTCTGAAAATGGAGAAATAACTGTCCTCAAGTTACCATTTCCAAGATTAACAGCAGTTACAAACTATTTCATGTACCTCTCTATGAAATAAGGCATCAGAGTAGGCTGGCAAGTAGACAGCGCTGCCAGAATAAAACATGGGAGTAACACTCACGAAATCAGCAAGAAATACATGGAAAATTCAGTCACTCACACATTCCAAAATGCCATGCTTGTGCATGAAGCGTGTGCACGCATGTGTGTGTGCGCGTGCACACATGCATTAGGTACCTGCACCTCACTGACCAGGTGTGCTCCCACTGTTTAGAAGTAAGACTGCATTTAAGAAAGAGACTTCAGAATCTGCAAATATAACCCATATTATAGAAAGACTAATTCACACTAGGGTGTCAGGGAGCCCTGGCTGATCCCTGGGGGCCAGGAGCAGCGGAGGGGTGCTGCCAGGGCCCATCTCAGCCCCAGCCAGGAGCAGGGCAGCCAGGGGCACCAGGGCAGTCCCAGCCCCGGGCATCAGGCACCTCCCTGGGGATGGGCCACCAGCCCACGGGTGGGGGGCAGGCATAACCTGACTCATCAAAGCAATGCTCATGCTTAAGACAACTCGTGGCTTTCTGCGGCAAGATGAAAGTTTAACTCTACCAGCATGCAAAATCAAACTGCTGTAAGGTGTCACTTCTCATGTTTTTCAGATTTTACAATCTGCCCCATACAGAATGTGGTCTGATTTTCCTTTTCAAACAACAGGAATATGATTTATAACCTCAAGAGTATCTGTTACTACTCCTTGTCACCTTACGTCACTTTGGCTTTCATTCCTTCAGCCTCTAGACATTGATGTACAAATGTACTATGCTTCAGCAACTAAGATCACTGTATTTTAAGAAACTCTGAAGTAATTTAAGACCAATTGTATCTCTTTGCCCACTGTAAACATGACTCTGATTGGTCTGTTTTGGGATCATACTTGGTTTGGGTTGTAGTGTATCAGGCTGTACACAGGTTCGTGAGGACAGCCTGCATCCCTGTAACAACAGCTCAGTTATCTACAGTTGTAACACACAAGAGCGTGTCCAGTTTAAGTCGAGAATAACAAGGTATTTTTGATAGATTATTAAATCTGTTACTGCTCTTGACTGCATGAAGCTACTGATTCTTCTTGTCCATCGCCATTCCAGCATTACTCACAGGCACACTGCTTTTATTCTTGTCACTTCTCCTCCCCTCGCCCGATCTTTGTTAGTTATAATAGCAAGCAGCTGGACAACACGTAATCAAGTGCTAAATCTTTGTATCTGAGAAGCTACTGACTTCAGATAAGGAAAAGGCAAATCTTTGTGTCTACAGACAAATGACAGACATAAAGAAATAAAAGCAAGAAGCATCAGCATTTTAAGTACTAAAATACAAGCTAGTGTAATATGCCTAATCACTAATTCTACAACTAATTAAAGCTGAAGTGCAAACATAATGACAAAGTACTGTGTGCTACTCAGAATCATTACTTTTGTGCAAGGAATGGGGAAGACAACTTGTATTTTAAAGGGGTAAAAGAGCAGCATCACCCCAGGACATTCACTGACTGACACTGAGTTGGGGCATGCAGTCAGACCTTGTATCACATCTTCTTCCACACCAGCTGCAGTGCCATGGCCATTTTAGTTTGTTTGTTGAAGCAGGTTTCAACAATGCCATAGGCCACTTCAACACAGAAAAGGAAGACAGCACCTGCCTATCAAAAGCCAGCAGCCTGAGAAACCAAATACACAACACACAGGAGAAAAGTAAAGGACAAGAGAGTGAAAACAGAATAAGCCAAAGAAATACTTAATGCAAATACCATCTATTTACTTTGAGTTGTTTGTTGGTTAGGAATCTTGAAATATGTATGTCTCCTATTTCTCCCCTCTCTTTCACTTACACAAACCAGAATTTAAACTCCACTAGTAAAACATGACACCTATTTCTATCAGAAGAGCCATTAGAAATTCAGTAAGTGCATAGATGGACAGCCTTATAAATATCTAGCATTGCCCTCATCCAAAACAATGACTCCCATCTCCCTTTACAGCCTTCAGCGGGGGGGAGGCTCCTCTAACCAGGATGTCACACATGAAGAATAGTCTTTACTTGGAAATTTAACTTCACTTTCATGATTTAGTCTTATGACATGTATCATCTAAACATGCCTAATCATACAATGTAAGTTCGGGACTCCTTTAAATATCATCTTTTACTTTCTACATAACCTCCTGTAGTCTTTTTCTTTTAAGCCCACCAGTATTGCCCAGATGTAACCAAGAATGGGGTTTAAACCAATGAAATGTTACAGATGCACAAAAGAGTGAAGTGTACTATGGAATTATTATGCATGGAAAAGAAACCCATTTGACTCCCGGGTCTTGTTCTTATAGGTACTACATTGTTTTAAGTCCAAGTGCTTCAGCACCTACTACGGAGCTGTGGAATGAGGACAAAGCTGTGTAAGCTAATTAGACCTTATGTTTCCGAGAGATGCATTTTAAAATTCTGCCTGTTAGAACACAAGATGTGTTTTTATCTGGACAGACAGAAAAGCAACTTTTTGTGCAAACTAAGCAACTTAAATAAGAAACCAGAAAACCAAAACAGATGTGGCCCCTAAGATGTAATTTTTATAGCACTGCCTTTCAGCATCTATTCTAATTCACAATTTTCAGCACATTAAATAAAAAAAATTCTGATAAATAATATAATGATACTGCTTGCATCTCTTCCTTTCTCTCTCCATTTCCCCTCACTTAATCCAGGAAAAACCCTTACTGTTACACTTACTGGAGAGGTTAAGTCTCAGCCTGTTCTGTGTTAACATGATTCTTGACTGTCTCGTAATGGTTTTCAAAAATATGCAGCAGAGTTCTTGGAGAGGTAACGTGGTTGTGCTAACATAGTTTTAAAAGCAGTTTTCTTCTTATTTTTAGTACTACTATAAGGACAAACACATTCCTTACTACAACAAGCTAAGCTGAAGTTTCGTAAACAATCAAAAACATTTGGAAATGCTTTAAATTGTAAAGGCAAAAAAAAAGCATATTTAGTTATTCTTTTTACATGGGTAAAATACCCCCAATAAAAAACCTGCCATAATGGACAACAGTTGAGAAATTCATTTTAAAGTGCTACTATATCTTAGCTGTGTTGCACAGATGACATTTCCAACATGATCTCAGTGTGACAGAGTGTACGCCATCTGGCTCAGAAGTGCTAACAGCGTGGAATCCACTACCATGTATCAGATGAAGACATGCAATGGACAAATACAGAGTACACTACAGCAATATCAACAAAAATTTGACCAGATGCTGAGAAAGTGTTAAATCTTCTCAAATCTTTTGCATTCTTTTTAGCTATGTCATTCCTCTCCAACACCATGTCAATCCCATCTTCCCTCTTCCTCTAAAAACTACAGGTATTTTCTGGATACTTTTGAGTTATGTATGTTTGCATATCTTACTTTGATCTTAGCTAATATACTCAAAGAAGCACTAAGCTCATTGTTGCAGTATTTAAGAAATTATTATTCTATTTTTATCTTTATCTTTTTCATTTTAAATTGTTTCGACTAAACTCATTTTCTAATAATCCCCATCTTCTTCCTTACTCTCTTGCACTGTGTATAGAAAAACTGCCATTACTACTTATTGTATCCTGCTTATAAGACAGTGTAATTTCATTAAACTTATATAATCCATTCAGCAAATATGTATAATACAGTTTATTCAGAATAGATTATGATTTTATTAGGTTATATCTTTTATGTTTTTCTTTGCTAAAGCTTAATCTTATTAGGATTATACACTGCACAGAAGGTTATGTCATTATTTTGGCTTAAATGCTAATTTTACACATTTCAGCATGACTGGTACGCTCTCTGCAGCAGTGGCCTTGCAGTCAACCAGGCAGGAATGGCAGCTCTCTAGACAATGTTTGGGATAGCCAGCTAAGAAGCTAAGACTTGTTCTGCAGCTGTCTGTGCTAAACTGAGCTTTAGGATAGGGTTTCTGATAGCTGGAAAGTCCCTAGCACTTTGTAAGTTAATTAGCCCAAAAAGAAATTACATTTTATTAAGTACAGAACTTTCTCAAGGAAATGGCTTTCTTAAAACTTCAGAATATTTTGCATTGCACCAGCTTTTTCATGTTTAGAAATAGTTTGAAAACCACTAGAGGGGAGCAATTTTGACAGATCAAATTTGAAAGCAAAACTACATAGAAATTTCTCAAAGTTAGAGTGCTTCTCATTTCTTCCATTTTTAATGAATAAGGTAACAGCTGCCTTCTAAACTGCTGAATTTAGAAAAGCCCATGACTGAGGTATCTCAGCAACATGGTGACAAAGCTGGAAATGCAAATGAGAAAGGCGCTACAATCTTCTGAGACACAGCAGCCTCAGTGCTGCCCTACCATGGCTGTAGGAAAAAAAGCATTTTAATCTGTTTCCTGGGCACTGTGTAAGCAGTAATGAACGACTCCTCACACCAGTCCAGCAAGGCAGGCGATTACGTGATATTGTCTCAGTTGGGCAATTCTTCCTCTCTCCAGGGATGGTAAGGGAAGGAAACATTGAGAGCTTTATCCCACCTCTTCATCCATCCAACCTACCACCTACACACAAACCAAGTCAGCTGCAAACCCATATTGCGAAAAATAGTTCAAGTCTCCAATCAGGCTCACCTTCAGCTTTTGCTTAAAGCACATTTTCTTCCTCAGTTCACTGCTGCAGCAGCTGAAGGATAATTTATGAGGGGCAGGTAAAGTATATTCATAAATAAAGTTATTACTAAGATAAGGATGTTCTGTAATTAGACCACAGCAAAGGATGCTGCTATTCAAGCTTCACTTGGAAAAAAGAGAGGACATAATTTTGTACATTAATTATAAAGCACATGGTTCAATGAAAAGTGATCTAACATGTTGTACCGTCCTCATAAACAAGACAATTCTTTGCACAATATTTCAAGCAAGGCACTGTGTGTTATAAAGAGCTGTATTTCAGGAGAAAAAAAAAAGTTATCATTATCTTACATCTCTAAAGAAAACATGGGAAAAACCCTGATATAAGCTAACTGCATTTAAATTAAATAATACAAGGGGGGATGAGCATTCACTAGGTGTGTGGCATTTCAACCCCAGATGATAACACTTCCCTGCTTTCATTGTCTTTCTCATGAATAAGTCTCAAAGGAAATTAAGGATTTGTTTCCTGATTGCCAGTGAAAGGGAGGCAGGGAGAAGTGAGATGGCCAAGGGCAGGCAGTAAGGCAGCAGGGGACCCAGGGGATGAACTCAGGTGCCCAGACCCCTAGGCAATTCTCTAGGCATTAGATCAGGCTGTTTTCCACACATCTGCACTCACTCTTGCAGTGACTGCCATTTCCACTGCTTGCTAGAGAAACATTCCTGGCTTCCTCACAGAAACAGCACAGACCTTTTCATTCCCTCCAAATGCAGCCATACTACAGTTAGCATAAATCCAAATGCTTTTCCTCTTACGCAGTTCATATCAGTCATAGTTTTCAAAGACCTTTTTTGCTTTAATGTGTCTTTCAAACTTTCCTAATGGTTTGATACTGTAATTCTGACTATTGTGATCTATTTGTGCCAACCAACTACTGTCACCAAGGTCTCCAGTATAATAGCTTTGGAGAGGTCGTCCATTATACCATTCCCACCTTCACTGTTCTTACACCGTAGTTCATAATAGGAAGTACTGATTTTGAGCAACACTAGCACTGAATAAATCTTTTTAATTTTTTAATCACTTGTTCTGCTCTGTATGAAAAAGTTCCATGAGCTGCAATTTCAGTGTGGTGCACACATGGCTTCCCAGCATCCCTGCAGGACAGAGCACTGGGTGGAAGAAGCACAACCACCCCATCTGCTACCTGGAGACTGTCTTTGGAGAGAGTGGCCTGAAGAATAAATGGTGTGGAGCCCTATCTTGCTTTACATGCTCATGAAGGCAAGCACAGCTCAAATCTCTCTCACCCCTTCTTACTCTAACCAACATTTAACCATTTCTTGAGTTTCCAAACTAATCTTTCAGACACTGCTATTTACTGTATTTCTGTTTTCCTCACTGCTTTTCATTTCACTTGCAAAACGAAGAAGGAGCTTAACTGTAGGGAAGTTTAAATTTACATTCCCCTACATATTATGGGAAGCCACTTTACAACAACTACCTGGCATCACACCAGGTTCCAAATCCATCAGATTTAGATGCTCTCCATCAGGCCATTGCACGCTGACCAACAAACAGTAAATATACTTTTTTAAATAAACACCACAAATTCAATAATACGCTGTCCTTTTTTCTCTAGAGACAGGAGGCTCAGACAACACCTGTTGTAGCAGTTAAGAAAGCAGCAGATGACTCCAGGAAAGAGACCTTTGCTAAAGTGTGGTACTGGTCACCAGTACTACTGACAGTGAGCATGGTGTTTTGGATTCTCCAGGACAGACAAAGCACTTTGCAAGTAGTAGCTTGTAGATGTGGCAGCCCAGCACACCAAAAAAAAAACCAACAACCAACCAAACCACCATCCATGCCTATGAAGGAACATAGCCTACTGGGCAGCTGGGCAGATCACATCAGGAAATGCCCAAGTATCAACTGTCCTCTGCTAAACCTCTCAGTACTCCAACACTAATACCTCCATGCACCAGGTAGCTGCATGCACGTGCACTCCGAATTAACACTGTATCTGTAACTGTAATGCAGCTGGGGACAAGGGTTGTGCCCTGCACACGCTCAGCATGCTGAGTCACTGGTGGGAACTCCCTGGGCAGTCCGGGGAACTCCCCAGCTAGTTTCTGTCCAGATGAGATAACTGACTGATAGCTACAGGAACCCGCCCCAGGCAAGCCCAGCTCCACCAGAGGTCTGAGGGATCCACAGAAGAACTCCCCAGACAGTCCTCATCTGTGCTAACAAGATAAGAGTCTGTATGACGGGGACTGGGGAGTCAAGGAGTTCCCCGCAGCCCTGGGACCAACCCAGGTGGGTCCTGCTTTGCACACGTGAAGTAAATGGTGAGCTGATAGGCACTATTTATCTATTTATATATGCTTATCATTGGATAGGGCATTTCTTGCACATAGTTGAGATGATTTTAACTAGAAACTCATCATGCATGCACTGGAGTGTTGACAGGGGACCGTACGCCAGCTGGGTAGGACAGAAACTGGCCATATTTTTACAACAGTGACAACAATAACACAAGTGTTACCTAATGCAGAACATCCAAATAAATTAAGCTTCTTTAGTTAACACTTGAACCAGCGTGTGTGTGTAACGTGGACCAGAACAGTCTCTTAAGAAAATGAGAGACTCCCACCATTTAAGCTGGCCACAATGAAATGTCATACAGATTTAAAACATTACCCCTGAGCATAAGGGCATTGGTCCAAGTAAATGTATCTGATGCCACTGTCAGATTTTACATAAGGTACCTCTAATTCTGACTTGCAGAATACATACTCTTTTCCCAAAATACTTAGTAAAGGAATACATTCCAGTATTCTGCCCTGTTCCTCCCAACACAAAAACGCTGGTCACACAGATAACACTCATTAATGTTGGTGGTTTCTGGGCCATGCCCATTTATTTATAATCGGGCTGCAGTCCATTGCAGCACTAGGCACAGACACCACTGCAATGGAACAAGGACCTCTCCTGCCCAGACCACTTGTAACCATGCACATGAACCTTCACACCAGAGTCCCGGAGTGGAACTGCTGACCAGCTCTGTCAGCATACCTGTCCTGAGACACTCGGTTCTGATTAACAGCGAGACCAGGTTACGTTCAACCTCTACCTTTGGATCAGCCATGAATCCTGGTTCAGAGATGTGTTACAAATTTCACACAACACACCCTCTGCTCAAGGGGTCTGGACCCCTCTGCCCCCCTGTCACGAGAGCAAGGCCAAGTACTCGATGCAGAGCTGAGTCCAACCTGGATGCTGCCTGAGGACCACCACACCAGGCTATTCTGTGTACATTCAGAAAAGCTTCGTTTGGATTAGGCCTGTATCCACCAGGATGTTCAGGTGTGACACTGCACAGGGTTTTCAGACACCTGGCTCCCAAAGTGAAAATCACAGCTTTCACACAACACTCGATTTCCAAGTAGCAGACCACAAAGTGGGGTGGTATTTAAGAAAAAAAAATAACAGCGTATAGTAAGGAAACGAGTATGTCTGGAATCCTACCCCTCTCCTGCAGGGCACATACATGCAGCACTGAAGTCACTTCCATCAGTTCCCTGTGTGAGACTGGAGCTCGCAGCTTGTAGCCCAAAGAGTGCCTAGGTGTTTAAGGAGTCAGCCCTTATCTCTCAGGACTGCTTACTGTAACACATGTCGGAAGGAAAAGACAAATTCTTGCTATCAACTGTTATGCGACATCAAAGTAAGCGTATTACCTGCTGAGGGATGCACCTTCTACACCCATTTCAATCCAAAATGAACTTCAAAAATAATTCCTGTCTTCAAGAAGACATGTATTATAGACAAGTGACAATGGGTAGGATGTCCACCCTTCCTGTTAAGTTGTGTGAATGTAGGAGAGCACCCACAGATGTCTTTGGGGGCTTATACTGAGGTTCCAGCCCTTTCCCTAGATTTCACAGGGAAAACTATTTGCTAGCATACTTTATCTGGAGCAAGAAACAGGAACTAGAAGCCAGGACTACTTCCTTCTGTCCTATCCTCCTTCTCCACACTACATGCAAACTGGACAGCCACTCTTCTAAGTACAGCTTTTTGTGGATGCTCAGTCAACTGTTTTGCTTTTAAAATAATTGCTTTTCTTGGTCAGAAACCCACTATGTTTTACAGGCCTCACTGCAGAGCTCAGATATATAAAATTTCTTCATGTATTACTGAAACCTCAAGGCAAACACATGCCAGAGGTGTTTTCAAGTTCCGCTGGACTCAATCACATTACCTTGTTCTTCCCACTCCACTGAAGGGAAGAGGCACATGTGAGCTCTGGACATATCCAAAGCTCTGCATTATTCTGCTGTCAAGACTGGACCATTTGACTTCTTCATTTCTATTTATAAACATAGTTAGGTATTACAAGAGCCAGACTATTTAACCATGAAGACTGTCAAAATAAATAATGTATTGTGTCTCACTGAATTACAAACTGGCTGAGTGCCTAACCTTTTGACTGCAAAGGTCCGCTCCATCATAGCTCCAGCAATGCCTTCTATCTACTTCAAAAAAGTTCTGGAAAATAGACAAGTGTGAAATGACTATATGGATCATACAAATTATATTTGTTAATCCTTCTATTGGTTAACAGCACATAGTTACTAGATCTGATGCCAACTTGGGAAGAGTAACACTTTACTAGAAAATGTAACTGATGACCTTCATTCTAACGAGATACCAATCTCTCACAGTATTCACACAGATGCGTGCTCAGAGAAGTAAGTGTGATAAATTATTCTACTGGAACTAGTTCTCTGATAAATTGTTTTCCTTATGTATTTAGGGAGTGCATATGCATCCACAGTGCAATGAAGATTAGTATTACATTTCAAAGAACCGAGTACTTAGTGTAGTAGCAGTTACAGCTGGCTAATCATGGCTTGGATGGGTCTACTCTCCACTGGGTAAAAACCTGGCTGGATGGCTGAGCCCAAAGAGTGGTAATGAATGGAGTTACATCCAGCTGGCGGCTGGTCACAAGTAGCATTCCCCAAGGCTCAGTACTAGGGCCAGTCTTGTTTAATATCTTTATCACGATATGGATGAGGGGATTGAGTGCACCCTCAGTAAGTCTGCAGTCAACACCGAGTTGGGTGGGAGTGTTGATCTGCCTGAGGGCGAGAAGGCTCTGCAGAGGGATCTGGACAGGCTGATCAATGGGCTGGGGCCAATTGTACGAGGTTCAACAAGGCTCAGTGCTGGGTCCTGCCCTTGGGTCACAACAACCCCACGCAGCACTACAGGCTTGGGGAAGGGTGGCTGCAAAGCTGCCTGGAGGAAAAGGACCTGGGGGTGCTGGCTGACAGCCGGCTGAACATGAGCCAGCAGTGTGCCCAGGTG
>JAVJGI010000062.1:50530696-50559842 GCA_035590275.1 Ibycter americanus
AGTGGTGGATTTGGCAGTGCTAGGTTAACAGTTGGATTTTATGATCTTAAAAGTCTTTTCCAACCTAAATGATTCTGATTCTATGATTCTACAACACAGTGACTGTTTTTATGAGGACCATGAAATTTTATTTGACTCACTGAAGGTATTGCTTGTATCTGCTTCCAAAATACCTGAGTTAGAAAACTAATGGCATGTAAATGGGTTAATATTGGTTAATAAAACTATTAAAAAAACTGTAATAAAAACCTACAAGTATGGCAAATCTAATATGGGTAGGGAAGCATCCTCTTCTGAGAGGAGAACACTGAAACAAAGTAATAACCCAGAACATGCACATTGACTCCAAGTTAAAATACTACAGCTTGTCTTTATATTAAATTATATTAGCTAATCTTTTTGAGGAAAATACAAATTAAATACTGCTTTGATTTATAAAATGCTTGACACCCAACCATTAACCTGCACACATGCACTAAATAAAGTAAAAGCACATTCTGTTTCCCTATGAAGGGATTTCTTTTAAAGAGGCAAGGTTTATCCAGCTATGGATGTAGTCAAAACATGTATTTCACTTAAAAGCAAAATATGATATAGTATTGCAATACAGTAGTATTATCATTAATATAAAACTGTAACTGCAGGAATTTTATGCCTATAGTTACATTTGTCTCAATGCCAAGATAAGGTCAGCACATCAGCATATACTCAACTTGAAAAGCAAGTGCAAAAAGTCTACAGCAGAAATGGTCATATTTTAACCAAGCAATTATCAACCTTGTGTGCTAAAAAGTAAACCACTGTATCATGTCTTCCCTATTGTGTCTTTAGCTTAGAAAAATTAATCCATTTGCATATCATAGTGTTACTACAGCATAATAACTGTCGCTCTACAGACATTTTCACCACCACCCTTTTTTTTTTTTTTGCCATTCCTACTTCCCAGGTTTTCAGACTGAAGATGGAGAGAGCGCTGCCTCGCTAAACAACTACTCAAGGAATCTGAAAGGATCTCACGTACTTTATTCTAGGTTTGCCTTCACTTTATAGCACTAAAGACATATATGCATTTATTTTGCCACTAGATACAAAGACAGCCAGCTTCAGATAGGGACTTTCTCTTTGGTATTATCAGATCTTTACCATCTTTTAGAGAAACTTGAAACTGCTAAGGGATGAAAGAGATACTCAACTTGTTTCTTATCCATCTTTTATTATGTTTCTAAATGTCACACTGAAAGAGGGGTTTATGTGGAACTGACATAAACCAGCCTATTTAATGGTATCATTGCACATTACTTTGCGGTGTAAATTGATTGTATACTGTAATATTTCTATCAAGCTAGTAGTTTTTTTAAAACCAACAGAAAATCATAAAGCAGAGACCAACTGATTGCTGGCTATATTTTATAAAACGTGGCTCAGTTCTAAAAAACAATATGGTGTGCTTCCCTGTTTTTAATTTCTTTATTCTTCTTAACAGTAATCTTTGTTAAAGCGCTAATAAAAGATATTTTCCTTATAGGTCAACATATTTATTCAGATCAAACAGAGGAGTAAGATTCACAACCGAGATGTTCCCTATCAGTGACCATTTCCTAAGAAGGCAGAATAGTACATCTGTTAACTTCACTGTTGCGTAGTACCACAGGAGGAGCAACCAGAGTGAAGCAGGCAAATCCACAGCAATTTACTGTTTTGTAACTCAAACCAGTGCTTTAAATTCAGCTTGAAAAAAACCCACAGGAAACGCTACTGTAGCTGGACAAAACAAAAACAAAAGTAATTTCTTTGTGGCAAGATACACTTAGTAAGCAGACTGCTACATTCAGCACGGCTTCCCATTTTTGGATGAAGCCCCTGCTGAAGAAAACAGCAGAAAAGTAAGGCCTAAGGCATTGCTGCCACGTGAGCATCACAAAAACGTCACAGTGAATGCAACTGCCTAGTCAACCACAGGCAGAAAAAAGGAGTCTGTAGTATTCTGGAACGTAACCAGACTTGTAAGGGCCAAAACCAAGTAACAGAATGGCAAACACTTTCCCTAAAGAAATAAAAGCATGGGGTTTTGCTGTAGCCCTTATTTTTTTTTATTATACTAGAAAATGGTGAATAAAATGGTGCATTTATTTTATTTCTGATAGATAATTATCATGACTGGTGACAGGCTGGAATATGCTAAAATTTCTGCAAGCAGAATTTTGAACTGTTTTAACTAAATAAATGAACTTATTTAAATGTGTCACACGTAAAGAAAAGCTTAAAACAACACATCATGCATTTAAATCTGACATACTGAACAAATGAAATGTTTTCTGTAGTAAGTAAAACTAGATTTAGTGTTTCTTTTCACCATGCCTTACAAGATTTTAGAGGTAGTAGATATTGTTCTCCCACACCTCATTGTTATTCACAGGTGAGGAGGAGGAATACCAGCTTTCCTACTTTTTAACTCCCAGTTGGTTTCTCAGTGAATTGATTTCATTCTGTGTGAATGAAATAGTTATTGAACTAAACTAATGAGTAACAGGAAGAAATACATTCTCTGCCTCTGCAGAGAAGACTAGTGTTGTCAAAAAAAGAATTAATACTGAAGCTAACTCTAACTCTGGTGCTTAACCATTACCTTCAGTAGTTCTGTGGTGTGGCTCCTCTTAAAAACTTCAGTAACACATGCTCCAGCTGGATGTAACAAGAACTACTGAAAAACCTGGATGTGTCATCCATGCTGATCAAAATCCAAAAATATGCTGTATCAGGATACATGATGGATTATGAGTATATTAGATTATCACAAATCCAGCAAACAGGATTATCACCAGTGAGATGCTTACCAGACCATGTCATTGAGCAGTTCTACAATACAATGAAAAGAGATGGATGTGTAGTTGTACAAGACTATTAACATGCTCAAGAGTGGAGGTTTTCAACCCATTAGTCAGGACTTAGGTGGACAAAGACCTAGGAAACCTGGGCCAGCGCTGAGCATGATGTGAGCAATGGGTTGGGCTAGATGACCTCCTGGCTTACCCTCCAACCTGAGTGATCCTATGATTACATAAAGTCTGGGGCTTCCCATAAGGGGAAGTGTTTAGTCTTATCAAGTACTGTGAAATCTCTTCCCTGTTTGCAAAACAGAGATATCTCTAGATAGATCTCCAGCTGATCACAAAATCTTAAACACTTCTGAAGTGTTTTCACAATTTACTGAAGGACTTTTCCTGTAGTCATTAAAGATTTAAGCTTTGCATGAAGATACTGGTGCCCACACACTGCAGCAATAGTACTTGGTCTTGTACAAGCGTCTCCCTGCTGGTAAGACTTCAAACATGTTACTCAGTTGCAGGGTGGGAGGGAGAAGGAGTTGGGGACACAGACCAACTGAAGATTTGAGCTTAAATTTGTATAATAGATTATCCCTAATTAATATGTACTAGGTAGCATCCAATTGCTCTTTTATATGTTCATATAGAAACAACCAAAAAGAACCCCTATCCAAATTGTGTCATCCATCTAAAACTGGAGATCATTCTGTGATTGCAACGCCTGCAAAGACTGGCTAGGCTCAACTCACCCATTAGAACAAAGACAAGCTATTTGTGCATGTTTAGGCATGCATCTGTTACTGACACTCAGAAAGAGCACAGACAAGCAGCTGGTTATTTCATTGCCATTTGCTGTCTAAACAGGTCAGGAAGTTCTCACCTACACACTTACATACTAGTACTGCTTTTTAAAACTGCCCTTGGATTTTTCAAATGTAATCACAGATTGGTCTCTCACCTCTCTGGTAACTGTGCAAAATCTGTTTCTATCTGCATGAAACCAAAAGACATTGAAACCAGTATTTTTCTCTTTTACGTGTAATTTTACAGTTCACTGTTTCCCCATCATATAAAGAATTTTTACTCACATTCTCTGTCCAACTTTTGGTTCACATTAAAGTGATGCTATGCATTCTCTGGTGAGGTCCTCATCATGGAGTTTTTTCCTGGATCTTTCCAAGTCTTGGTATCAGCAGCAAACTAACACCAATTCAGCTTCTGACCAAGATGCACAATGTTGATAAAAAATTGTCACTTAAGTATCTATAAGGCAAGTTGCATGTGAAATGCAGCACCCATATTTTCTTGAAAAGGCTTATTAAAATTTTGTAGGTCATCCCTCCAACTGCTAATGGTATTTATTAAAGGGCTTATCAACTGGGGGAGAGCTTTTAGGACTTGAATTTCCATAGGTTGTCGTTGCCATCTATGTGCAACGTAGACAAGACACTAACAAACTAGCATGATAACGTTTTATTTTCACTTTGTGGAGTCTTCAGTCCATTAAAATGTAAGAGTCAAGGTATGGATGTAGTCACACAGTTATTTTCTCTGTTGCTGTAAAGGCTGAAAAGCTTCAGTTTGTCTTGGGATATTGGAGTTCTCCAGTGTAACACCATAGATGTGTACACTTCAAAAACTGCCTAGCCTCAAAAGCAGTCCACCATTCCTCATCGTTGTTCCTTAAAACTAGAGAAAGAACCCTAAATCTTAATGCCTGTTTATGGTACCATAATCACATCTATTGTAGTCTGCAGAGATATACTCAGCTAGAAGAGAGAACAAGGAGACTGTGGTAAGAGGGACTGTTGCTACCTCTCCCCTTACAATAAATCCTGCCCTACATATCCTACCCATACTCCACTTCACAAACAAGATTCAGCCATTCTCATACGTCCTGTTATTTTTCCTCCTTTGTTTGGCTCTGTAATACATTCCAGGTGGGATCCTAAGTATGCAATATTCTTTGAGCTTTCTACTTGTGTTGGGTTTGGCTGGTATAGAGTTAATTTTCTTCATAGTAGCTGGTATGGGGTTATGTTTTGGATTTGTGCTGGAAACCGTGTTGATGACGCAGGGATGCTTTAGTTTTTGCTGAGCAGTGCTTACACAGAGTCAAGGCTTTTTCTGCTTCTCACCCCACCAGCGAGCAGGCTGGGGGTACACAGGAAGCTGGGAGAGGACACAGCTGGGACAGCTGACCCCAACTGACCCAGGGGATGTTCCACACCATGGGACATCATGCTCAGCATATAAGCTGGGGAGAGAAGAAGGAAGAGCGGGGATGTTCAGAGTGATGGCATTTGTCTTCCCAAGTAACTGTTAAGCGTGACTGAGTCCTGCTTGCCTGGAGATGGCTGAACACCTGCCTGCCGATGGGAAGTGGTGAATTAATTCCTTGTTTTGCTTTGCTTGCGCACATGGCTTCTACTTTACCTGTTAAGCAGTCTTTGTCTCAACTCACGAGTTTTCTCACTTTTAATCTTCCAATTCTCTCCTCCACCCCTCTGCAGGGGGAGCGAGTGAGCAGCTATGTGGTGCTTAGTTGCCGGCCGGGGTTAAACCACGACACCACTCCACTGATGCTGGCAGCTGCCTAACTTTAACTATACAAAGTCTTTGAAAAATCTCACTTTTTCTAATAATATGTGGCATGAAATGAATATGCAAAGCCTATATGAAGGACTTTCAGATACATCACACTGAAGATCCATAACCGAGTCTTATATGCACTGTCAGGTGAAATCAGGTTGCCACTGGGTGTGTGTGTGTGTGTGTTAATTTGTCTTTAATGTTCAGAACGTTTGATAAAGTATGCGGATGATAGCTTCAAATCCTACATATTAAGATGAGAAATATTTTCTAGTGCAGTTAAACAATATTGTATTACTTGTTTATGTGAAGAAACTGTGAAGAAAAATTACAGCTAGTAAGTATTACAGCTAAGTCTATACAACCTTTTAACATTTACAGCTAGGATTTCAAAAGAAACTGAAAAGGAAACCTACTACGATTCATAGCACAAGGTACAAAGCATTGTAAAATCGTATTTATTGTACCTCATGACATCATCCAGTGAAGCAAAAATAGCTAATTTTATTGTCACATTTTATAGATAAACTGAAGCCCACAGAGTTTACTAACTCTCCTGTGATGACATGTTAAAGCTCATGATATTCTGGAACAAGACAGTCAAAACTCTTGACTGAACGAGACTCATTAAATAATCCTTTTGCCCTTGATAGAAGACAGTTGGCAGAAATTCTACAAGATTTGAATATCTCCCTCCCTTACAGACATCTTTGAAAGGTCATACTTAAATATAGGTGTACACACTTCTAAATAAACACTACTTGCGTCTTCCTCTTGCTGATAAAGCTATGCCTGTATGATGAGTCTATCATGGAAAAAAATAATTTTCAGTTACGGACCCTGGCAACAAGCAGATAAGTTGCACTATAAATTCAAGAGTCTTCTCTGTGCTTCAGTTTGTCTATTTACCAGATTCAACATGTATTTCTAATTGACATCTGCTTCATGGAAGAAAGCCTTCATCCAGCCTTTGTCTTTAGTTTCTATGCCTTGAAACTTCAATCTGACCTAGGTCGACACACAAGGTGAAGATAAGATGCTAGCAATATCAAATTATAATGATGTGCACTCATATTCCTAAAACGTAAATGGCAACACAGGGTGCAAGCCTCAGGCCTTAAAACTGGATGAAGAATGTTCAAGCGCTAACGAAGCTAAATCCTCATTTGGAAGAGAGTAAAACAACAACAAAACTAGCACAGTTTTCAAAGTAAAATTGTCAGAAGCAAATGCGGACTATGATTAATCAAGAATATAAACACCTTAAATTCTTTTGCTGCCATGATTGTTTACTACTAATTAAGCAGATATTCTTTTCACACTCCATTTGCAGCAACATTTTCTGTTTGAAGTGTTGTAAAGATGTTGTGTTTGTCCAACACAGAAACAAACACTTTTAAATTTCCCTTTTTGATGGTTCTATACTTTGATCAATTCAGTTCCTTTTATGACTTCAGGAAGACTGGCTTTTAGAGATTTATTCAATCTCCTGAGAACTCAATATATGAAACATTTGATGACCACTAATTTTGGCTCTTTACATTGTTGTCTCATGTCACAGTTGAGGTGAGATAAAAATAAAGCTGTGGAAAAGTCACACTAAGGATGAGTATCGATATTGCTTCCTTTTGTTGCTGTGGTTCTTTAAAAAAATACTTGGACATACCTGGTGAATGGAAAAGGCCCGAAGCATGGTTTGTTCACAGACATGCTAGAAAATGAGGAGGGAAGGAAGGACATTTATAATGGAAGTAGGTCTGATTGATTGCTGTAAGTTTAAAGCTCAAATCAGATAAATCACTTAGGATGTAGATTTTCAAATGATAAAAATTTGGAAGTCATTGTCATATGATTACAGATTAAAATGGCAGCTACTCTCACAATTAGGTGTATCTGGAAGCTTTCTACTACAGTTAACTGGCATTCTGCGGAAGCAGACACACAACCTTATCTGAGTGTAAAGAGCAAAGGTAGTCTTCCAGTGCCAGGTCCAGGGCAGGACAAACCAAGCTGCAGCACAGAGTAAAACAGCTGACACCAAAACTGACTCTGACTCTAAGTTTGTTATTAGGGTTCACTCGTGCCTTTTTGATATTCTAGCAGATGACTTTACAACTTCAGACTTTCTTTTTAGACCAGTTTTTTATAAGTCAAAGACCTTTTTAGGCCACATAGCTGAAAGAGATACTAGGGAATTATTCAGAAAAGATTAATTTCATGCTCTGGGGTGGGAATGCGAAAAATGTACTCGTAACAAAACATGCTTGGAAAATATTGTTGTGACAAAAAGAATAAGCCATAAACCCTTATTCTCCCCATAGAAAAGTGTTAATGAGATGACTGAAAACCATAAACATAAAACATAAATCTAAAAAAATATAAAACCCAAGACAGTTTGTGAATGAACTTGACACATGTTCCACTTCACCACATGAATAGAGTACTTTCTGTTGTGTATCCCACGTCCTCCTTTCTTTGATAGATAATCACAAGTACATATACACATACTCCCTCTTACGTATCTCAAAACCTTTGGGCCAGGGTTGGCATTGCCTTTTTTCCTGAAAGAAGGTGATGCACTCTGCAGCTATGAAAGCTGGACCCCCTCACGGAGGTGACTCCCAGCTCAGTGACTGTGGGCTGCCTTTACAAGGAGGGAGAGGAAGGCATGCAGCCCAGCTGCGCTCTCCTGCATGAAGGCAGGTGCCCAGGAGCCAAGCGGCATGCTGCCTGCAGGCAGGCCTTGGCCATGAGGCCTCACCAGCCTGCATCTGCCCAGGACTGGCTCCGTCTCCCTGGGGAGGAAGAGGGCGAGCTGTCCATGACTGCCCCTCCGCCGAGTCGTGTCTGCGGGCCACCCTCCAGCACCGCTGCCAACCAGCAGCAACAGCAGCAACGCAACAAGGCCCCAACACACGAGTGCCGATGGTACACAGGCTTAAGTATTCACATAAGCACAGACTACAAACACTAATAAATAAGGGCACACACAAAATTCATGATCGGGAAGGCTGCCAGGAAAACGTGTTCCTCTCCGAAGTGTGCACACAGCTGCCTCAGCCCAGCTTTTGAGAAGGACCCTTCAGGCAGAAGGGCCCAGCTCAGGAAAACATGGCCTGATCCATGAGGATCCGGGACTGGCAAAATACTGACGATACTTCCCTGCAGTTCACCGCAACTCACGGATTCTTTATGAATTTTCAAATAATGAATACTGGAGAAAAAACCGTCCAGCACAGTGAAGCAATAATCCATGGACAGAAAACGCATTCCTCATTTCTCTCCCCATTCAACCAACTCTGCAGCTACATGAAGACAGTACCACAGTAAACAAGCCGCCTCCTCCTCAACACACTTCAAGTCATTCTTCCCACACACAGCTGCCACTATCATGCATATTTCAAAGCCTCCATCTGGGCCTGACAACTGTACCTTCCTTTCTTCCAGCCAACAGAAATACACGTCCTACTCAAACAGGCATGGACGGCATCATGCTGTTTATCTCAGAAAAGAAACTGCTCCACAAGTAGGTCATGTGGGTGGAAGCCCCCATGCTAACCTACATGTTCACCATGTAGGTTAGAGCTACCCTACATTCATTTTTCCCTCTTTCCAACTAGAAACAGTCTCCAGGCAGCATGTGAGGATTCGTGGTACTTGTCCAGGCTGCTGAATGCCTGGTTCTTCTGGATAAACACCTACTGCTCACACAGGGATTAACTTCACAGTATACACCCAGCAGGTTCAACACTTCCCAGAGATTCTTCATTTAAGCCGCATGTGCTACACAGTGCAGGTACACCTCCTTCTGTCCAGAAATATGGCAATAATCCCCACGGCTGCTGCAGACTGAGGACACTCTGCGTGTAGCACACACAGGGGCCAGATCTCTGGTCTGTGGTCTCATCTTTTTCTCCTGAAGGTCAACACTCCCTGCTGCAGCAATCCCTCTTGATGCTCTGCTGCAGCAACCACCCACTCTGCACCCGTAGAAGCAGCCTACATTCTACTATTTAAATAGCTGTGTCTCTTCCTTTCTCCCTCAGCAGCAGCCTGGACTCAGCTCACCCCTCCTGTATCATCAGATACAGATACCTCCCTACATCTACCATGCAAACAAGCACTCTGCTTCTACCCACTGCTTGCTCTGCAGCAGCTGGTGGGCACAGGTTGAGAACAGTGTCTGCCTCAACGCTGGGAAGGGCTGAGGCCAAGATCAGACATGGCTCTTACCTTGGAGAGCAGAAGAAGGTGGGGGCAAACAGGAATCACTGTGGAGTCAGGTTGCTCCGCTCCACCAAGGGACAGCATGTGCCTTCATTCACACCTGATGGCAATGTCCACACATTTCCCATGTCTTTGCGGATAGCGGTAGCAGTGAGTCACCCAGTGAGACAGGGCAGACTGGAGGTGATGTTAATTATCTGGACAGTGCTGCTTGAATAGCTAGTCTCAACTCCAGCATCACCCCACTCCACAAAAAACCCCAAAGGCTGACAAGGAGTAATCTATGGGCAGTCTCTGTCCCACAAAGCACCTCCTGGACCACTTGAGATTTGCGATGTTTTAACATATAGATTACACAACTAAGATAATTCCTTAAGGATTTTAATGACTGTATGTCCAGCCAATTTCAGTGCCTTGCATGCTGGGCTTGCATTTGGTTTAAATCATGCCTCTCTGCAGAGATACTGTGAGGCTTAGTTGGCTAATATTTCCTAAGTGCTTTGAGATCTTGTAATAAAAGGTGCAATGGCACTACAAAGTAATTTTACTCTTAGTAAGATACTTGCTACTGGGATTTATTAATTTTGTCCTAAAGAGAAATCAGAAGACCTCCATCTACACGTGCATTGCTTCTTTCTTGGAAGATGGAGATCAAAGGAGATAGATGGTACAAAAATAAGTATCCATAAAGAGAATGGACAAGTAACTGGCTGTTTGGAATAGACACCCTTCAGCTGTTTATACCATTTACCTATGTTTTCTTTTTGGAAGACCAACAAGGAGGAAAACTGCAAAGCAAACACCAGCGGAAAGATGCTTTCCACCCAGAACAATCATTCATTTCAGGTCATATGTAAAGAGATGTGGCCTAGATCTTCTGCCACTCTGCAGCCACTACCTGTCTTCCCACTTTAACAGCATTTCCAACAAGCTGAGATATGGCCTTAATTTTCCTTAAGCGGATCATACAGGTTTTAAATTTTTTTCTTTGATATTCGTCATAGTGCTTCGGAGGTCACCCAGGCGTTTTCTGCAGACTGCTGGTACACTTAATCATTTCAGTGGCTTCCTGCAGTAAATCAAGAGACATTATATCAATAAAAGATGGGGCTGTTCCAGGTCTGATTCATACTGCTGAATCCCCATCTACCTGGCTTAAAAAGGTCACTTTACTCTATGGAATTCTGAATATCAAGGATATGTCTTCTCTCACACCAGATATATACACTTGAGATCAGCACCCAGAAAGGTACAGAAGACCCTGGAGTGATTCAGAATGAGAGCTCACAGGGTGGGCTCTGTCTGCCCCACAACTTAGCCAAAGAGACCTTGTCTGAAAATACAGCACTGAGATACAGGCATACCACACAAAGAAGCATGTCATAAAACAGGTTTAACTGCACCACTGTACTTCTCTGTCTGGCAAACACTGTCTAGTCACATTGATAGAGCACAAGACCCAAGACAGGCAAAATACCAAGTCTAAGAAGGAAAGAGTGGCCAAAAGTGGATTTGCTTGTACCATATTATTATTATTTGGTTATTCTTCAAAATACTTATTAATCCCTGTAATCGGGATGTACCTAATTAAAATTAAAAAAAAGAGAGATTAAACAGTTTGTTTCTGGATGTGACTTATCACATCCCCTCCTGACTTTCACTTTATATTTCAATTTCAGACTTGCTTTCATTATCTCATACACCACAGGTACAATTCCTATGAAATAAGGGTAACACTTATGACTAAGTCACAACTTTCAGTATTATGTTGCTCTTGTGACACTGGTCTTGCCCTTGCTAAAGAAAAATAAGTTTTCAATTAATACAGCTGGGAAAATATTTCTGAATAACTATTTCTTACAGCAACAGCCAACTCCTTTCTAATGTAGTTTTGTCCAAGTACCTTAACAAAGACAAGCAAATGTTTTGTTTTCACTTGGTCAGTCCAACTGCACTGAAACCATGACTTTGAAATACTTTTTCTAAATCTTTTTCCCTCACAAGAAATTGTGAGATTGACTTTTGCTTCCCATCTGGAACAAATTCATAATTTCTAAATTTACAATCACACCAGAAGAGTCATTAAAAAAAAAAATCAACAATCCACCAAAAAAAATCGCACTAAAAAGCCCCCTTCAATACTTCAGGGTCTTACCTTGCAAGGTGCTCAAAACTGTCATATTTCTAACTCACATGTAGCACGGTGTGGATGCTGTGTATCACCCCAGAACTGCAAGTCTGACCTCAAATAAGCGGAAGAAAAGCGGATAATAGATGATATCTTCCCATTAGCTGCCAGAAGTAATGCCAAAATACCTTCGTAGATCAAAGCCTTTGCAAGATCCAGAGACCTTAAGTGACATTTTATCACGAGGCAGTTGAGAGCACTGGTTTCAACAATATTGCACACAGATCAAACCCCATAGCAGGGTCAAATTCTCTGCAAAATGTGGCACTGAGACCAAATAGCTCCCATCAGAACAGCACATCCAGCCTGCAGCCCACCTCTGTGCTGGGCACAGGAACGATAACCAGGCAGGCTGCAGGCCCTAGGTGGGTTGTATGTTAAGCATTCCTTGTTCCAGTCACCATTTGACTATTTGGCTGACGTATCTTAAAAGATATTTTTAAACCTGAACCACCTAGTCCACTCAGAATTTTATGTGCATTGACTTACACTTCAGCAACATGATTTTACACTTCTGTTTTTGTATGTGCCTGCTGGGCATGCATTCAGCCCCACTACTGGTTAGACACGGGGGCACGGAGCCATGCCAGGCTCATCTCTATCAGGCAATCCCTAACAAGAATAAATATGCTTCCATGCAGGTTTGAGTAGAAAGTTACTGCTGCGAAATGCAGATTTCTCTCTTACCCTACTTCTAAATTGCAACAGGTGTGTCTGCATGCATTCCCAATCCGCCCACGCAAACAAGGAATAAGTATTCATACACGTTCACACAGAAAAAAAGAAAGCTGCTTCTATTAATCACAGTAATAGCCGACAAGCTAAGCAACATTTAAAAGTATTTTTGTTCATCTCATTGAATGCAGTAGATTTCAAACCTCACAATGACTACTAGGAGATAAGTTTTCCTATTAGGAAATATAAAATACAATTTAAATAATTTCAACACATAATTTAAAATATATAAATTACAAAGAAAAGATGGAAAACATCTGAAGAAATACTGATCGCTGATTCCATACATTCTGATTTTTCAACAGAAACATCAGATTCTATCAAGGACTTGCTTCTGAACTGGAAAATTTCTCATAAAAAATTGAATGGCAGACTACCAAAAAGTGACAAGATTTTAACACCATAATAAACGTTAGGATCATGATCCGTTATGCTTAACACTTATGGGAGTTTTTTCCTGTAACCACGGTGCTTAAAAACTTGTTCAAAACCAGAAAGCAAAGGGAAGAGTCTTATGTAACAACATCATTTCAAAAGTGGTTTCTTTAAGGCTATCACCATACCAAAACCAAGCTTTTCTGATGGAAGATGACTGAGTCTTCATTGTTTTGGGTCTACACAAGGTGCTTTAAAAAGACAACAGAATGACACTGAGTAGGTCTGGTATTTGGGAAGGAACAGGTTGAGAATGCAGAAGACAATGTAAGACAGTGAGTGTACTGCGAAAAAAGACAGTGTGTGTGAATGTTGGTGAAAGAGTATAAGGAGTACTGTGGGGATAAGAAAAGCAGCACTAGGCAGGAAAACACATGCTTCTGGAAGAGGACTGGGTGTGCAGTTGGAACTGGGACACAGCGCTGAAAGAGCAAGGAGACTGTGCTGAGTAAGAAGACATTAGAAGGAACAGGGAAAATGGATACTGCACAGGTGGGTTCCTATAAGGAAAAAAGGGCAGAAAACAGAGTGATAGCTAACAGCAACCTGTAACTTTGCAGCCTGACTGGTTGATAAGGGGCATGAATGGATCAGGGCAAAGTGGGAGCACTTCCATTCACAAAGCCAGCAGTGGATGAACAGAATCATACCTTGCACACATTCAAAGACATTCATGTTTTGCTTATATGTTATAGGTTGATTTTTAAAATCACGAAGTCCAGATCCCACTGGCTCAAATCCCCAAAGTAACAAGAAATCTCTCCACCCTTTTCTAAAGTACATCCTCATAAAATACATCTCATCATTTTAACTCAGCCTTATAATTAATGGGGAACAAAACTGCTTTGAATTGATTTGGCAATGTCACATCATTGGGGCATTTTAATAGCTTCCGCCCCAAAACATGAGAAAAAGAAAATTAAACTTAGCTTAAAATGCCAGATGACTTAATAGCATAGACTAAAATATCTGGAAATTCAGATGTGTTTATCTTCTGAAATTATACTGGCATTGAGTCAAGGAGATTTTAATACTGTTCTTCTATACCCATATATTAGAATTAGAAACATCATTAGCTTCTTAATAAATACAGGTATATCCTTTTCTAGCTGACCCGAAAGCTGTTTGCTCTCTCTTGTTAGCTAGAGTTCTCTGACACTCAAAAATTTAACAGCGCCTGGTACCTCAAACCACTGTAATCTTCTATCCATGGTTCATTAATTGGTCACCTAAACAGACTTTAGCAGTAGTGCACTGATCTACTCTTAGATATACACAGCGTATGGACAGACTATAGAACAGAGTAGCCTTTATGAAGTTTGGTATTTTCAAATTATGCGCAGCATAAGTAAACAACTATTATGTCAAACGTACAGAAAGATGCGTATCAATCTTCGAACACTCCAAATCCCTTTCAGCCTCCTGAGTGTCCAGTTTAAAAGTACAGTGCTGTGCAGCAGGTCCATGCATAAAGGTTTCCTTCCTGACTCATGCATTCTTAGGACTCACTTCCTGGGACCTACAAGAATACAGATAATTGTGTCTAATGCACAGGCAAATTCGCAGTTCTTGGAATGCAGCTATAACAAGTAAAGTCAGGTCAAGAAAGTTTTCACAGCATGGAGTTTCAATTTGTTTGTAAGCTTAAGTGAACAGCAAATGGGGACCTCTGCATCTGTCAGTGCATATGGCTTCTAAGGACAAAGTTTTGCAAGCACCCTCCTCCACTGAGCGGAAAGTGTGCTACAGCAATCAAGTCATGTGCAGGGAAGTGGTGCTGTGCCACCAGTGTGGGGGTTTTGTTTGGGGAGATTGTGTCGGTGTGTGGGAGGAAGAAATGAGGGAGAGGACAAGGAAGGGGAGGAAGTCTGAGAGAGCTAAGACATGCTGTTTTAGCTGAGAAACACCAGCCACTTTGTATCTCCACCCCTTCCTTGTTTTCCCTCACTTTGTCCTCATACCCAGCAGTCAAATACTTAAATACCACTTTGTCACAACACGAGGCTGATCAGCATGGTGCACTCTCTCACACACCCCAGGTACAAAGTGCTGTCGTCTGCTAGATCTTCCTTTTCTCTCCCACCTTCTCTAATGCACCCTTTACAGAGCTGAGCCTGTGCAAGCACTGGCCATAAACAATTTGCATCTTCCCTAGGGTCAAGGGTCCTATTGCAGTGCCTCAGGATCACATAGGGACCCTAGCCTGAACATTAGCTGTATGAAGTGATCCCACCACTTCAGGCACAAGCTTGTTAAGCACCACACAGAGAAAAAGAGAAAACATCCCTTTTGCATTAATGCATTTTATCAATTTACACAGCAGTATTTAAAGTCAGCTGTTTCTTTTTCTTCCTTTTGCATCTGATCAAGTACATTTAGGAACATGTGCCACCTCTGCTCTGCATGTGGAACCCCCACTCCTACTGAATTATAATAATAATAGCAATAATAATAAATAACAATTTGTTACATATGTGCTGACAGGACCAGAAGGATTCAAGACACCTGACAAAATATATGCAAATTGGGGGTGGGGGGATAAATTTACCCACAGGTACACAAAGACTAGGTTTTAAAAAATACATAAATACAGACAGCACTGCGTAAAATCAAAAATAGGCCAATCAATTCCTAACAGTGAAACTGAAATTCTCCGTGAAGTCCCTGCACAACCAACTCAGTCAGAAATGTCTAGCAGCATTTGTAGAGGTAAGATTCAGCCTCTTCAATTGTTTCGCTTAAACTAATTGCAAAAACCCACCACCCCTTGTGCTTTGCTCTACAAGTCAGCAAGGAATTAGCAAATGTTTTGACATTCTGCTCTTCTCCACATTCTATTCTAGTTTATTTTTACCAGAACACCTAATATTCAGCTCGTAAAAATCTAGCAGCACTAGTTTTGTTTTAAGCTATACTCTAGACAGTCCTCAAGCACTTAGAAACAACTAACCTGATAGACAACTGCAGCAAAAGTACCTGAGCTATGTCAGTTGCACACAGATCTAAGTGGAAAGTAATTATATAATTGCACCCTTTGGCAAGTATTTGGAAATCCTACTGTAAACAGGATGCTTGCAAGGGCAGTGGCAAGACAAGATGTTCAGGGAATGCAACTAGAGGCATTCAAATGTTGCTTTCAAACTCTCGAGGGAAAATTGCATGGACTTAACTAAGCTGCCAGGAGCCTTCGTACAAATGAAAATCAGGTTCTGATTTTCTCCTAGCATTCACATAACCTGTTTCCAATCAACAGAATCTCTAAATTTTGCAGTATACTGCAAAAACCTCCAACAAGCTACATGCCAAGAGTGTAAAATACCCTGAAGTAACTGGCAAAATGCTGATGAAAACCCTCTAAATGCTTAATCACAGTTCTAATTGGGAGAGGGACTTCGGTTTAAGTCTTACCAAAAGATGCTTATAAATTTTAATTTACTTTAGTTTCTTCTTCTCTGAAAAGGCTGGAAGTTTTACTTCACCTTCCAACTGATTTTTTTTTCTTCAGACTTTGGTTAACTTTTCCATCCACTAAAGTTAAACAGAGCTTTTTCAGTGGTAGCAAGTTTAACTGTGTCAAGTTAAAAAAATCTTGCATCATACATAGTAATAGAACAAAAGCCGTAAGGCTTTGAAGACTAATAACAAATTCAAAGCTTTGGGAAATATGGTATGGGGAAAATGTAGTTATTCAAATAAATGCTAGCAAATAAGGCAAAATTTGAAAAAGCTTTCATTAGAAGGAAGAAAGCTTTTCAAGTTCAGCCATTCAAAGACTGAACAAGGAGTTTGTCCTTCACTTCAGTCTTCAAAATAAGCCAAGGCATTGTTAATTTTGTTTCTACCTCACATGCCATATATGTATCTGGACATGCAAAGTGAGATCAGGCCTTAGATTCAGATACTTGAAAGAAAAAACCCTACATTGAGAGGAATTTGATGTTTTTCATGTGTGTATTGAGAGTAATAACATCACTTTTCTTTCAAATATAGAAATGTCCAATGTGAACTTATTACCAGTATTTGTTTGACTCTTGAATTCTGCAGAAAGGGTACAGACCTGTCCCTGGTGTTGATCTTTTTGACATTTACTGACTGGAGTTGCATTAGCAATTAAAACTCCAAATGACAAGGAATTCTTTGACCATGCTGAGCTCATCCCAAATTCAAGGTCTATATTAAAGTCGTGCAATTAGAAAAATGTTTTCTAAATACCACAATAGGATAGGCAGGCACTGCAACTCCAATTATTAGATACAGACAGTTGCAGCACAAAAAAGCCTGTACGTAATGGAAGGAATCAGAGATATTTTTCTTTTATTGTTTTGTTCAGGTAAATGCACACTCTTCATAATCCCTTGTAATAAATCTACATTATAGTGTTTAATACATTGCAGAATTACCTATTTCTTCAACTTTGTTTTATTATATTTTATTGTGGTTTTACTTTGTCCAAATCTGCAAACTTACTTCAGTGGAATGTCAGGGTTTTGTAATTTCATAAAGGTGGTTTTCTTTCTATTTGTAGGTTTAAAGAATTCCATGTTTTGTTGTATGGTGGCATACTGGCATGTTTGAGATTTCCATCACCCTGATAATAAAAGATTTCTATTGTGTGATTGTTTCCCCACTTTCAGACAGAGTGATTGTTTCCTTTTTTTTTTTCAGCCTAAGGACAAAACAAGTAACTACCCACATGGACTTCCACCCTACAAGTCTTTGCATATCCTCAAGTTGATGTAACTGCAAAGATTCAAGTGGAATTTGATTTTTATTACAAGTATGTTTAATTTAAGTTTGCCATTTTCTGTATTAGTTAAGGATATTATTTGATAGATTATATAGATCTTTGACTTGAAGGTCAATTTCAGAATTTGTTTCTTGTATAAGCTTACACAGCCTCATTAAAATAACACAAATACAAGGTCAAAAATACATCAATTAAATATTTTGTTATATACTTATATTCACAACAATTAGGACAGCTCTGAACCCCAACTTTGACTTCAGCATAACACGAACATAGAACACTAGATGTGTTGCCCTTGTTTAAAATAATTGTTTAAACTATTTAACAATTTTGCCATATGGAGGCATACAAGATTATCTGAATTATCCTTACCACTATAATAAAATTGTAAAGAAAATAATTCAACTGTAGTATCACATAAATAGGATTTTTTTCAAAGTTGAACTACAGACTACTAAACGAACTCCTTGAAGCTGTCATCATTTGAAACTGTTCTGGCAAAACTCTACAGACTTTACACTGGTTTAAAGCACAGCACTGTTACCTCTTGCTTACATACTCCAAGTTATAAAATAATATTACTGACATTAGTTAAATCTATCATCATAGTAAGTGATCCCAATTTATCCTCTCTTCCACTCTCCTCCTTTCCCCTGCCAACCCTATGGCCAACACAAATATTTCAAGACAGCCATAACTTTCCTAAGAATTCCCAAATTAAATGTTCAACATATTTAAGGCCAATTGTAAAATAAAGACATGCTAATGCAACATGAAAATGGAACTCTTCAATGTGGTGCTCAAATTCCAGTCAATTTGTAATAGTGCTACCAAAGCAGATGGAAAACATGGGTCTATGAATAAGAAACAGTGATGCTATTACATTTTTATTGCTGCATCAATGGCACTGTACATAGCTGTTTCTCTGACATGTTTACAGCCTGAGACGGAAAAAGAAAGCTCTAAAATACATGCTTACTAAGAGGCTCCCTTACGTATATTGTTGCCTTTTCTCTCAAATACATTAAGCACCATTAAGAAATCTCACCTGGTTATTTCTCAAAAAGCAAGCCCTTTCTTTCTCTGTAAACTCGTCAACACTCTGTTGACTGTATTCTCTGTAATAATAAGAATACTGAGACATTTAGACATGGTGATGAATTACCTCTGGGACTAATATATAATAATACTTTACACTTCTGTAATCTTTTCACCCAAAAGCCATAAAACACTTGAATATCAGGGTAACTTTAGAGATGATGAAAGGGGAAAGCAGAAGGTGAAATTCATTTTTCTAAAGAAAATCCTGGAAAAGAGTCAGTTATATTTCACAGTGTGGAACGCGTTTCCACTTTTGTCTTCTGTGTTGTAGTAAGTTTAACTCATACAGTTAGCAATGAAACTTGCTCAACTTCAGACACCGCACCAGTGGCATAGTTTATTATTCCTCAATTGTGAATCCTCTGGCCTTTGACATTTGCTGGTCATTTTATTTCCCATCAGCATGACTAAACACAAATTGGGCACAAATCACCTATAATTTTTAGCTATGCTTTGTTAAGCTGCTATCTTTTTTGTTGTCTAGCAATCGTATCTCATCTAATTTAATAACTAAATACACCAAATCAGTAAATGACAAATCTACCAACTCTAGTTTCTAGTCCTATTGTTAACATGTCCCTCTGAAATTTTCCAAAGACAAGAAAAGAACTAAGTTCTGATGACTTATTTAAACCTAAACTAAATCTAAAGGCACTTTCTGCAAAACAAATGCAACACATACTACCTAAAAGTGTGTTGGGACCAGAGCTTATACCTGAGACTTGTAGAACTCAGTCTGCCAGACAATATATAAAAGTTCATATGCACACATCCTGCTACTTCTTTCAAGAGAATAATAAAAGTATAAGGCCACGCAGATTTATATATGAGCAAAATCAATTCCTCTCTAGCTTTGGCTGCCCTGGATCGAGTCATATGAATACCCACATTAACATTCTGTTATTCAAAATGAGATCATTAATCATAATAATAAAACATAATACTTGATACTGCTTCCAAAATGCTAGTCTTGCTTTTTGTCTCTGTAACTACCCTGTTCAGCCTAGCAGAGAGACCTTAAGATTAAAAAAACCCCAAACAGCATTTTGTTAATGCATGCGTATGTATGTGCAATAGCATCTTGGTTTACCCTAGCTTCTTTGAGGAATGAGGTTTTCACAGAAACTGCACAATGAAAACCAGAAGGTATTTAGACCAGCGCACCCCCCACTAAGAAGATACATACTTATTTTAATACTTTTCTGCTAATTATCACACACCCAAACACAAAAAGTAGAAGTGGTCTCCCCTCGGCACCCACAGGCTCTACTTTATTCCAGAATACAAATTCTATTTATTTTTCCCTCTTCTCATAACAGAAGTAAGAGAGCCAAGAGAAACTGAAGAACAAAACTTAACCCCTGCAACAAGGATCCTGTCATTTTAGACAAGTTGGTGCAACAGATCCCTCAACAAACATGTATTTATAAAGGCAGGTGTGTGATTGCAGTGTGTGCAGGATGACCTAGTTATCTTTATTTCCAGTATTATTAATTCAGCTACTTCAAGTACTTCCAGAACTGAAACAGTAGTACAAGTATGGAAAATTTCTGAGACTTATATAGCTGACAAACTTGCTGCAAAGAATCATTCTGTACTGGCATCATTTTCACCCTAACTTAACCTTCAACTATGACGCTCAACAATGAATTTATGGGTTGTGGCACAGGACAGTGCAGTCCTGCAGCAGTCCACTACTAAAACACAGAATGGTGAATCTCAGTCTAACAAAGGCAGCTATACAAGCAGTTTCAGGTGTACCTCTTGAAATATCCCATCTGAATCCAGTTTTTCACAGGAACTAACTTTGGGGCTTGGTTTGTGTTGTGAGGCTAAATGAAAGCAATGTGTTGTAGTTCTGAACTAGCCTGAATGTTCAGTTCAATAATTTGATCTGCTGGGCCCACCAACTGATCTCAGCAGCAACTCTTTTAAGTCTTTGTACCTCAGCTTCCCTCTCCATAAATGACAAAAAGGATACTGCACGCTTTTCTGAAGTGTTCTGGAATCCACAGCCACTATGCAGATATCTTTACCGGGATAACCAGGATAAGTACCTACCACCTCTACATATCAGGGAGGAAGTCTTAGGTGGAGAAATGATTGCTAGTAGCAACAGTGAGGAGCACCACCAGTGTAATGGTAAAACATACTGCCAGTACATTGCTTCATAAACCAGAAAAATATTCCATTGACATGGGTGTTTTAGGGAATACTGCCACCACATTCACAACTGCAAAAAACCTGAGTCCGTCATCAGAACAACAGCAGATAAAAGAAGTCATCAGTTGCACTTGTTTTCTTTCTAAACTCAAGGGCAGGAGAGATTAAGCATGAATATTGGCATCTCAGAAAATCTTACTTAGATATGAACATCCAAAATATTACAGATGGACAGAGACATTACAGTCTTCATCTCTGTATTAAACAACTTCCTCATAATGCTCAACTTCTGTGAACAGCGTGAGGGCTGTAAGTCTACTGTTCAGATTAATGCACGTATTTAGAATACTTTACTGTGTCTTGTGTTTTGCAGTCCAAACTACTAGTTTTTCATAATTCGATTCAAAATTATGTTACCTGCAGATAACTGTAAATTATTTCACACAGCAGCTCTGCAAAGCCAGTTACCTGAATCTCCAAGACATTTACTGATGCTGAGACTCTAAAGGAATGTCCTTTTACAAATGAACAGATGAAAAAAAATCCAAATTACTTCTTAGATTCAAATCATAAAATCACTTTTTTCAAAAACTGATAGCAGTTTTTGGAAACAGAAAGAACTTTTACATGCTTCTGTGATGTCAAAGATGAAATCTCTGCTTGTGGAGGTACAATCTGTAGCAAGAACACACGTCTGCCAAGACTCTGGCATTGATGATATTTTGTCTAGACAGCCTTTGAATGTGACTGACACAGGAATACTGCACAAGGTTGAGGAAACTGAAACTTAAAGGAGAGCTTTTCAAGACTTAGTCAACATACAGTATTCTGGAAATGTGCCTAACATCCTCCAACCACGCCTCCTGTTATCCTCCTCAGGATTCCAACAGTTTTTGTTTCTTCAAGTCTCCCAGTTGTCCCAGGAGACAGACAGATTTGCTTAGATAAGATGCTACCAGGGCCAGAAGGACAGAAATTACTAGCTGCATTTGATAACCATACTAGACATTGTAGAAAACACTACATATTTATCTTGACCTTTTGGGCCATGACAGAAGTAGCCTGAACTACATGCATGCTTTGACGGGAAAGTCCACATGAACTTGCCACAGACTGCAGGCTGTAATTTTTGGGAAATGACAAATATCATGTACTGTCAAATGTTATTTTCACTGTATGACAGTCTTAGTTCACTTAATCCTCGAACAACTGTCAAGGCTAGGAGAACAGAGAAAAAGGTGAAGGAGACTCAAAGACAAGATCATTGGCTTTTAGCTTTAGTTGGTTCACTTCCAATTCAACTGCCAGTAAAGTCAGCAGCTCCCCCCTAACTTACTGGGACTTGATGCTAATTTCTGTCAATTAGTATTACTGACAGTACAGTTCAGCAGCCCAAAAGGAAAAAAAAATAAGATTCTAGTCTGCCTTCCAGAAAAACATCAGGCCTTAAGGTGCCTTTTTACAATCACAGTAAAAGCACTAGTTTTGCCTGTGAATCCTCAGACATCCAGCAATTTTTTGGCACCCAATACAAAAAAAATCCTGGCTAAATGCAAAACACGGTAGGTGCTTCTTCTCTCCAAATAAAATATGGACCTCGGTGAACCTTAGCTTATCCTGATACAGAAATTTGCACACTTGACCTGCCAGGTTAATCGTGTTTAGAGTTTGGTCTCCAAACTCACAAACTCAACCTACTGACTGGATATGAAACGCATCTGCAATAGTAACAATATTTGTGAATCTACCATGAGGTTCTGAGATAGGTTTTATCACTGGGAAGCACTGAAATACTTGCACTTCTGGACTTTTCTGTAACTCGGTAGCAACTGCAAAATTTCTCACCTATTTACACTGTGGATTCAACGAAAAAGAATACTTTATTGTAGATACTAGGTGTAAGTTGGCCATCCTATTTCTGAGCTAGAAACCAAGTTTCTCCTCCCATCTCCTCTCTTCCTCCAGCCCCCTCTCCTCCCACCTGCACTAGGGGAACAGTGTTGTGGAGGCGACAAGGCCTGGAAGTCCAGAGCAAAACCAGCCCCTGGCCAGCACCTGGGGTTTTCTAGCAGGCCAGCATGCTTGGGACTGTTCCATATCTGGACCCTTAAGAAGGAAAGCAAAATGAAACCTCTTTTGTTTCACCGGCTCGTTTATGGATTTGCAACCAAAACTAACTGGATGCGGCAAGTGGAGTTGCCCAACATTTTTTGTGTCACACTCACACACTTGCACCTGCCAGGGATGGATTCCTCAGAAGGGCCAAAGGGCGCAAGACATGTTTTCTATTTTGACAGCACACAGGAGCCAGATGCTGGGGCCAGCAGGTTCTGGTGTTTACTACCAGCCGTTAGGAAAGGCAAACACAGCACCAGCGCCGCGGTGCCAGGGCAGGCGCCACGCTCCTGCCTGCGCGCTGGAGGTCGGTGAGCTCCCGCCGCTGGGTTCCTGCCCTGGTGCTGGTGTTTTGCAGCCGAAGCCCAGCAAGGCGGAGGCAGCGTGCTCGAGCGTTCTGTCTGACGGGAACGTGGGGAGGGGGAGAGGGAAAAAGGCTGTTAGATCTATCGCTGGCAATTTAGATTCAGAGACATTTCATCTGCAGTTCCCTCAAGTGTTGAATTGAATAAAACCAGCAGCAGCAGTGGAAAGGGAGGTGGGGGAAGGGGTCTGAGCACTCTCGGCTAAACAAAAAGAGACAGACAGCTCATAAAAAAAGAATTGCATCCTTGGGCTGAAAGTACAGATTCACAAGGAAGGGAGGAGAACGCGTGGCAGAGCCCATCCGGCGGGCAGGGAGGGCTCTGGGCAGGCACTGCTGAAGGCGCCCAGTGTTCCTGCAGCCTGAGCAGATGACAGGGTTTGCTTCTGGGTTTCATGATTTTCTGTGGGTTTTTTTGAAGCTCCAGTTGTAGAATCAAGCAGGAAGAACAGAGTCCCAAGCTTTGTTTGCAGTTTTTAAAAAAACTCTGCTTCATTGTCCAGTGCTTCAGGAGAAAAGTGCAAAAGTGAAACCCTGAAGGGTCAAAAATTTAGAAAAAAAAAGTAACTTAGCACTTAATGTTCTGTAAACACTTGCTGTTTGGGGCCTGACTCATGGTTCCCAAATGCAGTCATGGGTTGGCAGAGCTGCCTTCATCGTTAGGTGTTTCCGTTCATCTGCCTTGGAGAGGGATTTGCTGCTGGTTTTTGTTCTGGCCATGCATTGCAGCATTTGTTTTTCTCTGGGTCTGTCGTTCATTCCCCAGGTACCAGGTGAGGACAGCTTTCACAGAGAGCCACCCAGCCCAGCCGAGCCTGAAGGAACATGGCAGCCATTTGAGAGAATTCAATTACAGCAGAAAATAAACTCTTAGGGTCTCTGTTGCCTTGTGTGTGGTGCCACCGCTTCCACGGTGGCGCGTCCAGCAGCTTAAGTCACAGACAGGCATCAGCTGTCTCAGGGCTGACTGAGACCCTCCCTCAGGACACCCCCGGTGACACTGCGATGCTGGCTGCTTTGCTGGCAGCGCAGGGCACCGCTGGCGGCACCTCCCCTCGCTGCATCCTGGGCACCATCCTCGCCATCGGCCTCCCCCGGGGTGGCACACTGAAGGTCCCGCTCCGAGATGCGGCCCTCGTGCTCGATGCAGGCCTGCGGCTGCCGGCATACTGCCATGACAGTGGCACTTACCCCCAGCCCAGCTTGCCAGAGGGAAGGGCCCTCGGAGAGGGGCTGCTCTGCAGCAGGAGGCAGCAAGCCTTCCTCCTCCAGAGTGCCCAGGCTCTACCAGCTTGTGCTCATCCCCAGCCTGGTCTCTTCTCCTCCTGCAGAAAAGACAGTTGCTTTCATCCCACTCAGGCAGTTTGTCCCCTCCAAGCAGGGTCCCCAAAGGCATGGCTCTCCTATTGTCCTCCAGCAAGCATCGTCTTGGCTGAGTGGGGAGCAAGACTTCTCTTAAGGTGCTGTCTTACTGTTCCATGAGGTGCTGCAGTGAGTTAATCCAATACAGCTGTACAGAAAACCTCCCTACGGCCAGGCCAGCACAGCACTCCTACAACTGCTTGCACAGCAGCAGCACAGCTGTCAGCACCTATTCAGGCACAAGGCAGAGTTCTAACCCATGTTTACTAACATGTGCTTACTGCTACATCCTACTCCTCTCCTGCTCCCCAGCATGTGCACAGCACGCGGGCAGGATTCGCATGGGATCGCAGTCGGGAGTGCCCTTGCGGGTGCGTGACCTGTGGGCTGCCAGAAGGGCTCCACAACTCAAGCCTTTGCCAGCCTCAGCACACCCGTCCGCAGCACAAGGCGGCTGGTGGGGTGATGGGTTGTTGCAGCACTACCAAGCTGCTACTACTACTATCAAGCTGCAACAAGGCTTTTGCCATCCCATACCAGCCCTCTCATGGCTCGGCACCACCACCAGCCCCACACAAGGTTCTAAAAGTTCATCTCCTGTGTGTGCTGTTTCTTCATCCTCTTCAGGCCAGTCCACCCTGCTTCTTGCCTCTCTGATGCGTCCAGGTTCTTCCTTCTCCGGGCTCCTCCTCCATCCAGCCTCTCCTCATCCAGGCCCCCTTCTTCTCTCAGCTTCTCCCAGGGTCTCTCCTACATCCCCAGGCTCTTCTTCATCCAGCCTCCTCTCCCTTCAGCCAGTGCTCCCTCTCTTCCAGCCTCCCCAGTGCTATTTAGCTGCTTCGCAGGAACAAGCCACAGCTGTACATGGCTGACGTGGGTCAGCCAACCCACCACCCCTGAAGCAAGCCCACAGCTGTACATTATCAATGTTAATTAACCCACCTTCATTCCTCTACAATGGGTTTTTACCTGGGGAACATCTAGGCCTGCTTTGAGTCCCATTACATCATGGCACAATGTCCGGAACTGGTTTGCACCGGCATTTCTAGTGATCGGGGGGGATCACAAGAAGCTGCCAGTGCATAATCCCAGAGCAGGTGCCAGGTGCTCGGGCAGCAGCTGGTGACACCGCTCAGGTCCCACACCCACGGCCTGGATGCGGGGCAAAGGGGCTGGCTGATGCTTCTTGGAAGTTGTTTCTTCCAAAAGCATATTCCTGCCTCAGGTGGAAAGATAGGTCTTTTGTTTGCCCCCCACCTTCTTTATTGACCTCCTTGCCCCCTTATAACACTTCCGTGACAGATCTCACATTTTACATTTTGCAGAGCTCTGCCTCAGACCACGTGCAGATGTGCATGCAGAGAGCACGTGCACATGGCCAGCGCACCGTGTCGGTGTAACGGGTCTGCATGGCAAGGTTTTGGTAGAGGGGGGCTACGGGGTGGCTTCTGTGAGAAGATGCCAGAAGCTTCCCCCACATCCAAGAGAGCCAACGCCAGCCAGCTCTGAGACGGACCTGCCGCTGGCCAAGGCTGAGCCCACCAGCAATGATGGTGGTGCCTCTGGGATAACGTATTTAAGAAGGGGGTCGGGGGGGAAGTCTGCACAAAAAAAACTGCAGCGGAACAGAGGAGTGAGTATGTGAGAGCAACAGCCCTCCAGACACGAAGGTCAGTGAAGGAGGGGGAGGAGGTGCTCCAGGCGCCGCAGCAGAGGCTCCCCAGCAGCCCGTGGGAAGCCCACGGCGGGGCAGGCTGTGCCCCCAGCCCCCAGAGCCCATGGGGGAGCAGATCCCCACCTGCAGCCCGGGGAGAGCCCCACGCCGGGGCAGGGGGATGCCCGAAGGGGGCTGTGACCTGTGAGCAGCCCATGCTGGGGCAGGTTTGCTTGGCAGGACCTGTGGAGAGAGAAGCCCAGGCTAAGGCAGGGCTGGGGACCCCGCGGGGACCCCCACTGGAGCCAGCTGTGCCTGAAGGACTGCACCCATGGGAGGGACCCGCACTGGAGAAGTTCATGGAGAACTGTCTCCTGTGGGAAGGACCCTGTGATGGGGCAGGGGAAGAGTGAGGAGGAAGAAGCAGCAGAAACAACATGCGATGGACTGACCATAACCCCCATTCCCCATCCCCTGTCCACCTGGGGGGAGGAGGGAGAGAAATCGGGAATTAAGTTAAGCCTGGAAAGAAGGGAGGGGTGGGGGAATGTGATTTTCTGATTTGAATGGTAATAAACTATTTTTCCCCAAGTCGAGTCTGTTTTGCCCGTGACAGTAATTGCCGAGCAATCCCCCTGTCCTTATCGCGACCCACGAGCCCTTCATTATGTTTTCTCCCCCCTGCCTGGCTGAGGAGGGCAGTGACAGAGCAGCTGGGTGGGCACCCAGCGTTCAGCCAGGGTCAGCCCACCACAGCCAGCCAGAATGCGCTCCCAGCACAGCATGCCCCTGCGAGGAGACTGGGCACCAGCGTCGCACTGGCGTGTGAACGGATGCTGGTGCGCAGCCTCGGGGGAAACAGGCATAGGATGGCATATGGGGAGGCACCTGGCTTGAGCCTGCTCTCCACCCTGCATGGAGAGAAGCCGTCTGAGTGAACAGCATGTGAAGTTGGTGCCCCACAGCTCAAGTCTAGCCAGCACCGAGTTACCCAGCACTACCAGTGGTGCAGCTGGACAGCTCAGCCTGGTCCCTGAAACCGTGCTGGCTGTGGCTTGGTGTAGCGCTGCGCTTACATTAAAATGTCCCCTGCCTTTGCTGGTACTCATGCGGAAGTGCATGTAAAATACAAATGCAAGAACAGGGCGAGGAGTCAGGACTTCTCAGGGCAGGCACTGATACCTTTCTTTCAAGTCGTTTCAGCTGTAAAACAGGGGTCACAATTCTTATCTACGTCACTAGGATTTGGGAGCCTGATTAGCTACAGCCTGTAAAAGACTGAAGAAGTCTTACTGTGAATCTAGGACCAAAGCAGAGAATGAGAGAGGCAGTCTTACAGGCATTTATTATGCTGCCCTGATTTTTCTCCCTGTGTTATTGATCCAGCGGCTTGCTAAGATACAACCCCGCCTGCTGTAGTGGTTTAATTCATTTTTAAGCATCATTATTTTTCATGTTGTGGTCTTCCCCTGCTTGGGGTGCTTCTCACTGCCCATCCCCAAAAATGTCCATTCCTGTCTGTGTTTCATGGTGTGCACTGCTCCCACGTGTGTGTGTGTGTGTGTACACCAGGGAGATGGAGAGGCAGCTTCAGCTACACTAAGCAATTAAACTCCGGTAGCTCAGGGATGAGCAGGAGGCCGTGATTTTCTTTTCCTTTGCAGTAATTGCCTCTGCAATCAGCTTTGATCACCCGAGAGCAGAGGAGATGAGTGCTGCAAGTTGACATCAGTGGTTTTAATATATCCATTTACATATACAGGAGCAGTGCAGCATACAGCTTTCCATAGCGCCTCTGACCTGAAACCATCGCCGCTCCATAGACACCTCATTTAATTTAATACTTCACCGCCACTGCGGAAGCCACAGGATGGGGATGGGAGGGGGGATAATCAAGCCCTCACTCTCTCGCTCTCCGTGAATGTCTGTAGAAATGACATGAAAGTAATTGCTTTTGAAAAGCAAAGCAGAAATGGCACAATTGATTCCACTTAAATAAGAGGAGAAGGGGTGGGGGTGGGGGATGTTCACCCTAAACATGCCACCTTCTTTCCTGCAGCAAGCAAATCGCTTCATGGGTCTGCGTGGGGACGAAGGGAAGGTGGGCTTGTCTCTGAACGGCATGCAGGGGAAGGAGGCGAGCTCAGGCAGCAGTGCTGCTTTGAGCAACATGCATCCTCTCAACTAACTCGGACCCAAAGGCAGACGCTGCTTCATGATGCCATATGACATCCCCTGTTGTCACAGCCATTTCTGTTGCCAGGGAGCTGGTAGGGAGCCTCATCACATTGAAAATCCTAGAATTATTCTGCCTCCAAAACCCACTCACCTGCCTCGCAGCTGGGGGAAGGGGTGTTTATCCTGCATGCTGAGGAGACATTGGTTCCTCTCGGTCTCTCATCCATCTCAGATTATCCCTGGAGATAAAGCTTTGCGAGCCCAAGGCTTTGGAGGCCATCCAGCCCGGTGCCCACCGGTGGGTGCCCACCCTTCTGCCACGGGCCCTGTGCCTGCTCTGCCAGCCGCCCGGCACGTGCCGCCGGCTCCCCCGCTAACGGGAGCTGGGATGCAGCCGTGCCGAGGGGCAGCCCCCTGGGTGCCCTGCCTGCCCCACGGATGGCCCCCCGCAGCCCCCGAG
>JAVJGI010000062.1:50559942-50587864 GCA_035590275.1 Ibycter americanus
CAGGGGCCTGTGGGCGCTGCCCGGTGCCGGGCGCTGCCCGCACAGCCGCCCCGCCGGGCCGGGCGCTTGTCCTTCCCTGCGTGGTTCTGAGGCGCAGTCGCGCCCCCGGCGTTGCCGTTCCCCACAGGCGCACACCCTGGCCGCTGTGGGACGGGGCCTCATTAGTCCGGCGTTAAAGCGTCGGCGGAGCACCGGCGTTATAAGGAAAGACCGTTTCTGTCAGCAGGGGTTTGATCACTGAAGGGATCCTTGGTGCTAGGAGCAGCTGGGGCCGCTTGTGATTGGACTTCTACACCCTGAAAAGGGAAGGATCTAAAAGTGCTTGATTGCAGGGTAAATATTAAATTGCACCACCATCTGGGAAAGTTATTTTGAAGGGGAGGAAAAAACCTCCAACAGTGTTGTCTGGGCTTGGGTAGACAAGTGACTTCTATAAACACCATCTCCGTACATCTGTCTTCTGAAACACATATTTGAACGATAAGGTGCTTCATCGTAGTTAAGCTATGGGAAGGCAAAAAGAATCAATCTCTCTGCAATACGTTCCCTGATTTTATTCTGTTACAATGCTGCTTCATCTGGTATCCACTGTGCTCAAGTTCTGTGAAAATGAAGGGCTTTTAGGAGAACACATGCTAGCAGCTATTCTAGGTGAAATTAGCACAGTTTAAAATCTCTGTTTATGCGGAGGAATTGTATGTCAGGCGTGGACAAAGAATCCTCTAGAAGCATAGAACATGAATTTCCCACCAGATCCTTTAGGTTATCTTACCTATCAGTTCACAGCCCCAGCAAGCACGTTGGGCAATCAGACCCTTCTGTTATGGCATGTATTTTAGCCTTAAGGGCTGAAAGGGTTTGGTCTCGTTGAAGTCTCAAGGTTCAGTGTAAGAGGTATCTGAGTGAAATGTAATGGTCTGCAATGTGATGGGAGACCAGACGAGTAACATTAGCAGTGTGACCCAATAGACACGGATCTGTAAAGCAGCGCAGTTGCTGCTGCTGAGGACCTGATGTCTGTGCTGTATGTACTGTGGGAGGTTTCACTTCAGAACGGTTCTGCTCTGGATCTGTGGACTGAATATTCATTAGTGACTGGAGTGCATTGAGCAAACCCCTGGAGCACATCTTCTGTTTTGGTTTTATGCAAAAGGAGTCCAGCTTGCTTTCTGAAACTGTCAAGTTATAAACAAGAGCACAGTAGCAGTTCAAATGATGAGGAGATTTACTTCTGAAATATACTGTTTGTCTGACTTTAGTGGTACTGTAGAGGCACCCTTTGTGTGCAAGTCTCGCTGGACTTGAGCTTTGTAAGCTCTCAAAGGCAAATTACTCTGTGTGGAGCTCCACAGATTGACTGATTACATACCCATGCACACCCTTCTGTCTTGTGATCAGCTTCTGACAGGAAGAGTTTGGAGCTGTCTAAGCCTTAGGCAGTCTGTCCCTACTTTTCTAACTGTACCTCCTCCTATGATGTACAGGAACTCACTCTTCGGGTCACCTCTATGTCACTAACAAGGCACCACAGACATTAACACTCAATGAACATGACTTTGTAACCACCATTCTTGGTTTGCCTTTTAGTCACATGTATTTAAACATCCTCCAGGGTTACAGCATCCTCAAAATTTTTTAAAAAAGTAAAAATTCCCCAACCTTTTTGGAGCCTCATTTGAATGCTCTTCAGTTCTGCTCTCTACTCTTCCATAGAAATCTCAGCAAAGCTCACAGAAAATCTTAACCTCATACAAAGAAAAACTTCCACTCAGCCTTGTAAACCAAGGTGAACGTCTAAATGAAGCAGAATGTACAAACACTGTTGTTCCCCATTTTTTTTCTTTCAGTCAAGAAAAGCTCAAGGGAGGCTAACTAACATGCTAGGCTCAGCCAAGCTTCTTCCTGGTCAAAGACTATTACGCATTTCTAGACCTTTGAAAGGAAAAGTAACTCATTTGTGGGTGGGTTCTTTGTGCCTGTGTTCTTTCTAAAGAAGTATCTGTTGAATCTCTGGACAGTGTTATAATAAGGACTAATTAGATTGTAGGCTGCCATTAGCCTTTATGTGCTACTGTGGGCTTTATACTCCCTGTCTATTGAGAGACAAGCAGCAAAGCCTTTTTTTGACTGTGGTTGAAATAGGTTTGCAGTGGATTTCATTTTCCTTTGGATTTGGTGTTAATTTTTTTCAGCAAAGCAAAAATGAGAAGTTTATTAATTTGCCCTTTATATTGCTATATGTATGCAACTTTTTGGTACTTTGTAAAATGTTTACATTTCAGGTTTTTGATTAAGTGCATAAATCATAGTAAGGTAGACTATAAACATGTAAAATACGATATTCAGTGATAACCTGTGATTTTTCAGATCCTGATGTTTAACATTTGTTTGTATGTAAATTGTGAAAAGCCTCAACTCAGTTTTCGTAAGTCACATACTGTAAGTTTATTTGAAAGTGGGAGTTTGACATGGGTCATACTTGTCATTCAGCAGAGATGAGAAATGGCTTTAGAAAGGAGAGAGAGTCCAAAGCGCTGGTGTGTCTGGCATGGGACATGTTAATAAGTGCTGTCTGCTACAGGAGGAAAAGCAAGATGCCTACAAATCTGTCAGAGAACTAAGTGGAAAAAGGAACTAAAAAGGTGAGTTTCCCCTCCAATTGTTAATATAAAATGAGTAGCATGATGTTCTTGCTACTTGGCACCTTGGCAGAATAAAGTGTAACATCTTGAAGTCCAAGTTTTAATCTTTTCTTTGCAGGCTAGCAGATGAGAATGCTTAAGAGTTTTTTGGTGGTGATGTTTTTCGTTGGATATTTTTGTTTGTTTGGTTTTTAAAGGAATAACATTTGAATTTCTGAATAGCAGTGTGTTTTGTGAATATCAAAGATACTGGTGAATATTGGTGCGTGATCTTTGAGAGATGTTTTGAGACCTGGGAGGTGCCTTTTCTTAAGCAATTGCTTTAAATGCAAGTGAGCTGTTTACAAGGAATCATGCCACAAGCACAGCAGTTGCCTCCAAAGCAGTAATAATAAGAAAAATAATGCATGCTTGAACTCATAGAGAGTTGGTAATACTGCCTCATAATGTGTTCATGGTGATGCACCTGATACTGCAATTTCTAATATTTGAGGCAGTGTACAAACTGTGCCAAGGTAAGCGTACTTGGATGTGTGGGAGTGTGACTCCCACATAAGCAGACATGCAAAAATTAAGCTTTCTTGCAATGAACATAAGTGATATTATTGAAACATTGCAAGTTAAAAATCAACAGGAAATTATTGAAAAAAGTCTTGCCTGTGTCTAAAAGATTTTAGAAATGTTCTCAGTCAATATTCATATATTTAATATATAGCTCTTCAGTTGGATGAACTACCACTTGGCTAGTAAATGGCCCCATGTATCAGAGGAGTATTCAACTCAAAATCTTTGGTAAAGACAGTTATCTGCTGTCACTGGGCCCATTGTTAATACTCACAATAAAGTTTAGGCAAGTTTTTATTTCTTCATTTAATTTGAAGAGATATAAATGATAAAAATTGAAGGATGGAGGGAAAAAAGATAATAAAAATTAAAAGACCACATTTATACCAGGTATAAAGAGCAATGTGTTTAGTAAGACTTCTGGAGCTACTTGTTTGTATGATGACTGATAATACCGATTTAGTTTCAAGTTTAGGTCTAAGAATTACAGTGAAGTTACTAATTTGGCGTATTTTGTACTGAGTGTTCTACAATAAATATATCCATATGTATTTAACAATGGGAAATAGAGCTGGAGCAGAGATCACCAGTAGATAAGTGGAACAAAGTTTGGGGCAGCTGGAAATTTATTCGTCCTCTCTGCAAGTTAAACGTTGCTTTATCCTGAAAAAACATGAATTTTCTTGCTCTAAAGGAGAAATGAACAGATAAAACTTGCTGCATTCATCTTCCCTGTTAAGTTAAAATTTCCCAGAGTGTTGATTTTATAAAGAAAAATCCTTATTATACACATCAGGAGTTTTGAATATGTAAGTCAAGTGGGGACTGTGTAAGCAGATGAACTTTCCTTCAAATTTGAGTCCGATACATTGCGTGTAACAAAGCTTTTTCACTGTAAGGATTTAATATCCTAATTTCATGTGCTTTCTGCTGATTACATTGGTTAGTGTTAGGGCAGGAAGGGAAGGCAGGTAACAGGTCTCTGAGGTGCAGGAGAGCAATACTGACCGGGAGTATTCTATTGGCCCACAGACGATGTGGCCCCCTGTAAACCAGAGCAAACATTCTGCTGTAGCATGTAGTCTCACAGAGGGATGTAGACTTTGGGAAATGGTTTAGGTACATACAGTGCAGTTATAAATTACCTGCTGTCCTGTTTTAAGAGCTTAGCCCTTACACTACATCTGCCCATCATCAAATTATTGAAAAGGCTGGATATGCAGTATTGTTTAGGAATATCAGTGAACCGTAAAAAAGCAGAACTGCTTCCCATGGGGAAATATGAGTCAGCTTCTTATTCATTAAAAATGTGCAAAAGAAGACAAAATTTCCACAAATAATTATAAAGCCAGAAAATTTAACCCTGTATGTAACCCTATACTGAGTGTCTGCCTTCTCTTAGACCCTCTTGATAAAAGACAGTCCTGATGTAACAATTGTTACTAGGTACCTTTGAAATACATGAAATTTCATCTGAATGTAAGAACATTCTGTTTACTGTCAGGATGGTTGAACGTAGGAGCAGGTTGCCCAGAGAGGCTGTGGACTCCACATCTGTGGAGATACACAGAACCCATCTAGACACGGTCCTGGGCAACCTGCTGTAGCAGACCCTGCTTGAGCAGCGGGATTTAACTAGATTATCTCAAGAGGTCCCTTCCAACCTCAACAATTCTGTGATGCTATAGTGTAACTGGAGGTACGTATGTGACTAATGCATAACTCACCAAGTCTACCTCAACTTCCTAGATTATCTTGTTAAAATCAGCTCTCTGATGGCTTAAATCCCCTAAGTGCATCACCATGCTACCTCCTCTGAACACCTGGACAAAGGAGTTAGAGGTGTGATGAGAAACAAGGGATAGGAATGATGCAGGTGCCCCATGCCACTTCTGTAGTATTGCTGGCATAAAAGAGTTATATAATTCTTAATTTGTGCTGGAGATGTAATATGTGTATTTTATGGATTGAATTGAACAAATCTCTACCCCTAGACTGCCAAGCAAAAGTTGTGGAAGTATTTATCTGCACCCTATCTCTACCCCAAATTCTCATTCATAAAACTGGACTAGTAAAACTTCCTGTGTCCTGACTGAAAGTTCATCTTAGCAAAAACTATTTCTTCTTGTATTTTAAAATAATAAGTATGCAATTATACTTCACTCTGTTACATCTTGGACTTCTGAGGAAACCTGAAATATTAAAAAATATAGTATTGTCTTAAACAACAGATTCTTTTCTGTGACAGCTAACTGTAGTGGGCAGCACTGGAAAATAGAGTCAACATGAAGTATCTTCTGTTGTGAACGGGTGAGTAATTTTCTGATTCAGCTGCAGTAAGGTTTAACTGATCAAGGGAGAGCAGTAATATGCATCTAATACAACAGCCAGAACGCAGAGGGCGTTTCATTCAGTAGCAGAACAGCAGCACTGTCTACCAAGGACAATAGTAACCAAATACCCATCTCAAAGATTTGGCATAGCCAGTTTTTTTTTTTTAACTAGTTTGACTTTGATGACTTTGCAGAAGCTTGTATTGCGTTTGGGCTGCCAAGCAAACCTGGAGGTGCCTACTGTCATCTGCTAGCCCCCCTGCAGGAGATGCTCATTGTGCCAGCTCCCCCTCTCTTGGTAGGAGCAACTCAGCAGAATGCCACACTTCTGGCTTTTTACTATCTGCCAGACAATACAGCAGTAACCAGGCTCTCTCTGTCACCAGCTGGAAGCTGTTGCTCTATCTGATTTTTTATGCTAGTGCTCATCCTCAAAATGTCTTTTACACAACTTGTAGAAACTGTCGTTTCAATATGCATCTTTCCCTTTGATACAGTCTGCTGCTGAAGGCTCACATTTCTCTGGGCTAACAATGGCAGGGGGTCTCTGCTGTACTGTGATGATACTGATATACAGATGGATCCATAGGATGATTTTCCTGGATACTGATATACGGATGCTGCTCTTTTTTTTTTTTTTTTTTGGTGCCTCCACTTAGCAAAAATGTTTGGTCAAAGCTGATTCATATTCTGGAAAAGTAGAACATGAATAAGAAATCTTTGTGTAAGGTATCTTCATATCTCCAGAGTATCCTTTTATTTTCTGCCTTCTTCCTTTGTAGTTCAGTCTATGGCTATGCCAATGGATTAAATCCTTTCCTTCTTCACTTATTTACACTCTTCCACCCTCCTTTCAAATCTTGTTCTTAGACACACAAAGCCACTGTGGATATAATAGACAGAAAACTATTCCTGTAATTTCCTCGTTTATTAATCTGCCATGTGTCTGTATTTCCATAACTAAAACCCTATTTTAAAATCAGCGTGAAAAAAAAATCCACAATAAAAACCTGAAAATGTAAGTAAAAAGGGAGAAAAACACACGTGATGTGATGCAAAAACTGAATTGCAAACCAGGTTTAGGGAAACAACCATGAATAACTTTCTCTACTGTTTGTTCAGCTTTGTATATTCTTATAGTCTGATGATCATTTGAGATTAATCGCAGAGGATAGAATGATAATATGCTTTAAATGAGAAAAGTAAGGGGGAAGCAGGAAAGAAAAGAAACCAGCTGTACACTATTGCATATTTGAGGTCTTAGATAAATGACCGCAAATACATGTGTGAATAAGTGAACACATTGAAATCACTTTGCACTTTCTGACAACGACCTTTTTCTGTATTATGATACGCTACTCACTTGCTGGAACAAAAATAAAAATCAAAATATTTTGGGACAGCTACATCATGGCAATTTCTCTAGAACGGAATGAAATAACCATTATCCTTGCTTTCCTGAATGACACCACTGTTGCACAATATACATAACCACTGCAGAGGACAGACTGGAATAATGGGTGTTTGTGAAGAAAAGCTAGTACTTAATATCATTGGGAAAATTTGGCTGCTGCAGCTCCTGCCCCCAAATCTCAGGTTCACTAACTGAATGGACTAACCACAAGTCACTTTGCCATTGTTTTCTGTTTATAGAAGGAGTACAATTGTATACAATTCATAGGTGCATCATGAAGAGACAGCAGGTTAAGCAGATGTGAAACAGCATTACTACAGGGCTTAGTAGTATGATTACTAGCTAATAAAGTGCAATTGAATAAACTAGAAGAAGAGGCTGAATTAGGATGTCTTTGCTGGAAGTAATCTCAGAGACTGTAAATATGGTAATTAGGATACCTTTGAAAGCCTTTAGGTGCCTTTTTGGAGTATATTAGCTGGTAAATCAGACTAGTCTCTAGTAATTGGCAATTGGTAGGGATAATTGAAAATGCACAGGACTTCAACTTTTTCGCCGAAAGTCACGTGAATGGGGTTGGAAGAAATCCTTTTTATAAGCATTTTGGAAAAAATATAGCCTGTTTTCAAACATCTTCAAGTCTTGCATGTACTTTTGCAGCCACTGACCTAGCAGGTTTATAATTTATGAGCAGCCCAGATGGCACACTGGGATTCAGAACCCAATGTAAATCCTTGGAAGACTCCATTTAATTTTGGCTGGTTTAGATTAATCATGAAACTGTCCTCTCTCTTTATGTTTTCTGAACCTAAGCAGTCCAAGGTTTGAGAGGGTTTTTTTATTTTGGTTTTGTTTGGTTAGTTTTTGTTGGCATCCTAATATAAGAGATGTCCTTCTTATCAGAGTAAATGATACTATGAATGTTTCCAGCAATGACTGGAGAGAGGGATTTTTAAAATTCCAGACATTCCTGATGGAAGCTGAGGAAACTTCGTATTTTTCACTTTGTCACTGAAAACATGTCCAAGTGTGTCTGTTATCCTGGTAAGGGATTCACTTTGGGACAACAGCTTGCTGCTTATGATGAACTGAACAGATATGATGGATTCAGATGGAAGAAGTATACAAGTTTCTTTCAGGGCCAACACACCTAGTTAAAATCTTATTGTCAGCAATATAATGATGCATCTTGTGGGGATTACTGGTCTGTGATGAGGATACGGTGTAATGCAGGTGAATGCAAACTGCTGACATTCAGGGTTTGTATAAATTTTAAGCAGTTACCTAAGTCTCTATGAGCTGAATGTTAATTTAGAAGTCATCTTTCTAAGATATTTAATGTACTGGGAGCACTTAAGTACTATGTCTTTTCCACCTCTTTGATATAGTTCTGTCCTTCATGAATAAATTAGCATGCCTAAATAACCTGTACTACTTTTATCAGAATTAGTCTATAAACAGTTTCCTGATTCAACTAACCAATCTAAATTTGTGTCTGGTTTTAACACCTTCAGGGGGTCTCTGGTGAAAATTTGACCCTTCTTCTTCTGAATTTAATGATACAGCTTCCACTGATAATGATACATGATCACGCCTGAGCTCATGTAACTTATTTATTCAAGGCCAGTGTTCTGACATCATTAAAACATTAAAACCAATGCACAGAGTGTAGTTTCTGTGCCACGACTGGAACACAATACATTTTGAGTAACATCATTCTTCTTTCAGTATGAGCAGATATTCTTAGTTTTCATTAATGTGCCACTAAGTTGAAAGGGAAAAGAAATAAATGAGCAGAATATTAACGCAAAACAAAAAGCAGCTCAGCATGAAAGTGTGCATGCAAATGAAAGTATGTGATAGTGGCAGGAAGTAATTGCATCCTAAGTCCTCTGCTTTTTTTCCAGGTTTTGCATTATTCTCTAAACTCTAAAATTATAGCAATCGATCAAATAATTTTCATAAAACCAAAACAAAACCCAGTATTATTAGGTTGAGCAGATATACCATGTGGAGTTTGTTACCATTTGCTAATTTTCAATTCATTTATTAAGATCAGCTCTCATTTTTTAATTTTCAGTAATCAGTGTCACTCTGTTATGAAAGCACCTCTGCAGTCTAGACAGTACATACTCATTTATGTGATAAATAATGGATAAACACTGAGTGTGCCATTAGCTGTTAATGCAGTAGATTGATTCCCTGCAGCACATACTCTCCATCCTTGTTTTAGCACTTATGCCACCTGTCTCTTGCACTTACTGTATGATGCTTCAATAATGCGAATGGAGTTCCCTGATCATTCTTAATTTAGCTCATTTTTATCATCTCATAAGTAGGTTGGCTTTGCTATGACAGATGTGCAAATCAAAAGGTCCCTCACTACTACCCTTATGATTGCTATCACTGCTCTATCCAATGTTTTTACCACAATACAGATTACTTGTGGATAACCAGATAGAATCAGTAGACCTATTTTCTTTCCACAGATTTCCATTTTAACATATCACTACTGCTTTGGCCAAGTGGCTAGGGCAAAGACAAGTCTCTGTTCCCATTTTCTTCAGCTGTAGGAACAGGGATTCCAATTGAATCAAGCCAAATAGACAAATTAGATATCAGTAAGTCACCAAGGCAGGTTGGCATTCAACCAAGATTTTGAAGGAACTCAAATGTGAAATTGCAGAACGGCTGGCAAAGTTGTCTCACAAATCTATAGAAACGGCCACTGTGCCAGACTGCCAGTGAGACTTCCACCTACAAAAACAGCTCTAAAAGAGAGCTGGGGAACTACAGACCAATAAAATACTCCATTCCTGATTAGATAGTACAGTATATCATACTGAGTAAGATACTTGATCACATGGATAAACATCACCTGTTGTGAAGAAGTCAGAATGGCTTCTGTAAAAGGAAGGGCCCTCTCAATCACCTGCTGAAGTTCTGTGAGGGCAGTCAGTAAGCACATAGATAAAGGGTATTCAGGGGACTAAATATTTTGATTTTCAAAAGATCTTTGACACGATTGCATACCACTGGTTGTTAGAAAAGGTAGTTTTCCATGGGGATGGAGGAGATGTTCTTTTATGGACTGAAAGCTGGTGAAAGGATTCGGCAAATGAAAGAGTTCGATCATCACTGCTAAGGGTGGGGTCGGTTACCAGGGTTCAGTGATTTAAGCACCTTCATCAGTGACCTGGAGTAGGATGTAAGCAGTGAATTCTCCAAGACTTATTTTTGGGCAATGAAATGCAGTGCTAAGCACAAGGGACACCAGAAACAACTTGCAAAGTTGGGTGAGCAGGCAAGCAGGGGTCATACTAGCCTCAGTGCAGATTCTAGGGAAATAATCTAAACTCCATGTCTGTACAATGTGAACTGAAAAGTTGTAACTCAGAGAAGAGATCCTGAAGTTACCATTGACACTTCCTTGAAGTCATCAGTTCAATGTGGGGTAGCAGCCAAAAAAGCCAATAAATTGTTGTACATCATCAGGAAGGGTACTGAGAACAAGGCAAGAAACACATTGCCCTTTTGTAAGGTGTCAGTGCACCTACACTATAGGTACTATGTGCTGCTCCAGCCACCACAGCTCAAGAAGATATGGTGCAATCAGAAAAGATATAGAGAAAGCAGGTGAAATGGTTAAGGAGCTAGAGCAGCCGATTCCTAAGACACTCAAAAAGTGGGCATTTTCACTGCGGAAAGAAGACGGCTGAGGGATGTATGTTCTAAATTATGAGAATGACATAATTCTAGAACTAAGAGACACTCAATAAAACTAGAACATCAGTTTAAAATGTATTTTAAAATTACTACTTTATCAAGCAGTTAGTAAATTTCTGGAAAATGTTGCCTCTCCCAAAATTTTGTCTCCTTCTGACAGAGTTGGAGTCCAACAGAGGATGTTGGGCTAAACGGACCACTGCTCTGAAACAAGAGGCCATTTTTACTCTTACATTTTTGGCAGCATTTGAGGCTAACCTAGGAAAGGAGGCACCTCACTTGCACACCTTTGTCACAGTTTTCAGTCAAAAACAGGAAAATATGGAAAAAAGTGTGCTGCTTCACACACACAATGCAAAGATAGATCAGCAAAGCAGAGATGCTGCAGAAGTCAGGTGTGTGTCCCATAAATAAAAAAGTCAAAGGCCCAGGGCAGGAGATGAAGTACACAGGCGATGAGGAACACACAGTTTTTAGCCACACTAAGGTCTATGGATGTTACAGCTATGAATATGTTTCCTGCATGACACAGCAGTGTGCCTCAGTATTGTTGCTGCACAGGAGCTGACTTATGTGAACGTTGTTATTCTAGGTGCTTGGGATGCTTTTGACCCATGACAATGTTTTAGATATGGCATAGTGATAGATCAAGGCAAGAACATCCATGACAGATGCATGATTATACATAAATAAGTAGAAATTTGTGATTGTAATGCAGTTCATTAGGTACTGATGAACAGTATTTACATACAGATTTGTCACAAATACATGTATATGGTTTAGTGAAATAAATATCTTCTGTTGTAGATTCTAGCAGTCTAATTAACAATTTATTTGTTCCTCACCTAGTGCCTTCGGGTTTACTGGGTGATGTTCCTAAGATGCTTCTTACTTTTGATAGCCCATTGCATTTCACTTTTTTATGGGTATTACAATATTCAAGTCCTGCTCTCCTGTTTTGCATGGTTCCCCCAGTTCCTCGTGTTCAAAGTGAGAGGTCTGTGGCTGCAAGTGGATAGCAAATTACCGTCTATCTGTTGGTCTGTAAGGGGATATGCAAATAACTTAAACGTGAAAAACCTTTTTGTTTGTTCTGAAACAGCATATTGTAGGAAAGATGGGTGAGAGAGAGCAGAGGGAAGGATGGACACAAGCAACTGAAAGATGAACTCTTTTTCCTGAATAATCCAGGTGTTAAAGCAATTGGCAAGTATATGAGAAAGTTTGGTTCAGTTCTTCCTAGCAGCAGAACAGACTAGAATCTGCAACTCCCACTGCTTATTTTCTCCAACATGCTAGAGGATACGTTTGGGTGGCAAAGGGTTCTTTTTAATTGTTTTTGGTGACTGTGTATTTTGTATAAATAATAAAATACTCTTTATTTTGGAGATTAGTGTTCGGGTTTCATCTCTGAAGCAGGACTCAGGGCTTATTGTGACCTTGGCTGCTGACAGATTGGTTTATGCAAAGGAAAAAGTGTCAGCAGTAGAAAATCCAACTACAACATCTTAGCCATTAAGGCACTCATGTAAAGATAGTGGGAGAGCTAGTTTGAATCTACTCTCTGCCTCATTCATGTATACCCATGGCCTTTTAGCCTTGTAGTTACATTACTCTCTTAAGCAAAGAACTGACCTTGTGTTGCTCATATCTTAGGTAAGCATTTTAACCCTAAAGTTATTAACTAAAAAAGGGGGAAAGAAGGATGCAGGGAAAACCTCCATTATTCCTGTTGCAGTTCTGTGAATACAATCCTCCCCACATCCCAAAAGCACCTTACAGTCAAAAGTATTCAAGCATTTGAACAAATATTTGCAAATAATTTCAAGACTATTAAAAATCCATTTTCCTGAATTCAATATTCCTTTTTTACTTGCTTAATTCTACATAGACACAACTAACTCATTTTCCCCCTGGATGGGCACATGCGACTTTCCTGAGCACATGAAAGATTGTTAGTAGAGAAAACGGTCTGTAAAAAATAGTTCTACTAAGAATACAGAAAAAGCTTATTTGTGTCTCAGTGTGTCAAAGCCAAGAACAATGCAGTATGGCCAGAGATTTCAGGATGTCTCCAGCACTTATAGCTGTAGTCCAAAGGAGCTAAGAACGTGAACTAGGCAGGTTAGTGTGTAGATATTTAAGAGAAATACAGAGATCCAGTTTGATACATCTCTTGAGTGCCACATGCTCTAAGACAGTTCTTCCAGATTCAATTCTTCACAGGGAAAATTGCTACTAGAAGGTATTTATTCAGGAAGAATTACCTTATCTTCTTCCCAAGTCCATTTGTCTTTTCTATGGACACAATTGAAAATTAAGTTTTTTGAAAGGCTTTTACTCAGAAAACTGACTCTTCTTTTTTTGCCAGCATTTGCATCTTGCAGAACTATTCACATTTATACCTAACATTTATGCAGGAATATTAGATTTTAAAACTGAAGTTCATGAGAAAGATTTCAAAGTGGTCCCACTGGAACTAAACCAAATACTGGGATGAATGTTGTTACTGAAAATTAGGCAATTATTGCTTGACAGAAGAACATAAATACCAGTACATAAATACCAGTGGTACCAGAAAATTCCAAGTGTGTATGGCTAAAGCTTTACTGGCAGGGCTTAAACAAAAGTTCAGTCAGAAATAAAAAACCTTGCTAATGCCATGGAGATAAGAGGAAGCTACTTTTTTCTACCTACATTTCACGTTACTTTTTATGCAAAACAAAGGCTGCCTTGGTTGAATGTATAGGTCATGTTACTCACACTGGTCACTTGCCTTAAGCCTTGTAAGCGAAGGTTTGGGTTCCCATTGTTAATAATGTTCTTCCTTGATTAAGAGGAGTCCCCAGACATGGCCAGGGGAACTGATACTTGACACTATCTCCTCCCTTGGTAACAAAAACCTCCTTGCCCAGAGAAAGTTTCCCTCCCCATGAAAACATAGACTGGCCTAACTGGAAAATATGCCCTGTTAGGGCTGTTGACAGCACCAAGAGCAAAATCTCTGCCTGTTCAGACGAGCCAGAAGGTTCCTGCCTGCAGCCAGCTGGCTAGGTCTGCCCCAGCCCAGGCTCCTGCTTCCTCCGCCGCGGTCCTGCATGCCTAGCTGCAAGTGGCCACCGGCGCCAGCCTTGGGAGCATGTGGTGCTGTGCCTGCCAGGGGATGGCACACAGGCTTGTGCAGGCCATGGGCCGGCCATCTGCGGGCTGCCTGCAGAGTGGTGGTGCAGAGAGAAAGCAGATGGGGCCAGGAGCATGCCCTGGCCGTGGCTGGTCCAGGGGCAGCTCTGGCACCGACTCCCCCCAGAGCAACTCTTCTTCCCTGGGAGTTTGGGTCTGGAGATACACCTTGGAGTAAGTCACGGGCGTCAAGATCCTGCTTGCAGTAAAATGGAGAAAGACCAGTGCTCCCACTGTCCCTTCAACTTTCCCCCTCCCATTCAGGATGGAAGGAAGTGCAGGACCACACTGTGAGCCACAGTTTACAGGGTTCCTGCTCAACCCCAGGGCAACCTCACTGCGGGAAAGTGGGGAATGTATTTATCTTTGCTGCATAGATCATAAAGTATATTTAAATAATGTAATTCTGTTGATCACTGAATGTGCTTTTGCTTTAAAAAGAGGACTAAAATGTAAAACAGTAAATGAAATAGGCATGTCTCTGTTTCTATAAATGCACAAACTTGATTTGACTGTAGCAAAAATGTAGCCAAGAAGATCAGAATGCAAGTCTATTCAGTTTAACCAACAAAAACTGTTTCCTCAAAGGACTGTCAGAAAAGGATTCACTTTTATTTAATCTATTAATTTTGTGGCAGAAAGCTACATCTCTTATCCTCAAATTAAATTTATTTACCCACGCGTAAGGGAAAAGAAGTGAGCCTGAGAGATGCCCTGAGATTTAAAATTCAGTAGATTTTGCTTTTGGTTCCATTAGATTCTTTCCTTCTTGAATTTCAAAGACTCCTAAGCAACTAAGTCATGCTACATAGCAAAATTACACAAAATAATCTGACTTTCAAAAGAATGATTGTTATGGCTGAACTTTGGAAAAAGTGGTGAGAGGCCAGGTTAAAGTACTACGTGTATCTTATTGTCAGTCTTAGAACACTGAGCTACGTTCAGCTGTGATAGTCTACTTTTCTTGGCAGGTTTTCATACTGCATTCAGGAGAGCAAAGTTATTTCAGGCTGAACAACAGCAACAACTATTCATGTCCTTCAAACAACACATCCCGTGTATCTTTACTGTCAACTAATCTGATTCATGTATACAAGTTATTATCCTGTTAGTTTATCAGAAAGGACCCAGTCATATATCCTCTTACTTCAGGGGAAAATCACAGCAGTCTTAAGGAAAAACTTGCACTGAGTACCAAGATGAGGCTGATACCAGAAAAATGGGAGCAGCTGGGGAATGAAAGCGGCACAGTCCCTTCCTCTCTATGCCAGCCCATCGGTGCTGCGACTTAGTTTATCCCAGTGGACTCCTGATGTCCTGGGGCCTTGGGTATTTGTTCTGGTTCCTTGCCTGTAATCCCACCTATGGAGTAAGATATTGGACTGATACTCAGCACCAGTTAAACTTGATGCTGATCCTACCACATTCTTCCCCAATGGCTTGAGGAAAGTCCAGGGCAGTGATAGAAATCTCCCCTCTCTGGGATTCAAGCAGCATATCCCATCTTTGTCCCTGTGAAAGCCTAGCTCTAGTGCCCTAGGAAAAGCACTGGGAAATAATTATATATATATATATATATATATAAATATTTTTTTATATATATATGTATATGGGAGGCAATTACTGACAATGACAGCAATTTTTTGACATCTGACTTCTGGCAAATAGAATCAAGTTCTTGATTCCACTTGCCACCCTATAGACAAACCCCATCAAAACATGTGTGGTGGAAATACACCAGACAGGGAGATGTTGCATCCACTCTATAAGGTCACATAAAGCACCAGGGAGGTCTGCTCCTCCTTATTTTCTTGCTTGCCAGCACAAAGTGAAGTCATAATCTTTTAGCTTCTGCTTCCCATCTGTAGAAAAGGCCTATTTTCCTGCTTATACAGATGGCTTGGGAGAATAATCTTTTCAGAGACAGTCACACACCACAGCAAGAGTAGCCACAACAAAAAGACAGCCTCCACTGGCAAAATCTTGGAGGGAGCCTTTTAACTGAATCCTACATTTTACCATGCATTACATATACATATATACAATATTTGGCATATGTAGCACTTACAAGAAACAGACTTTTAAAATAGTCAATTAACTAATTAAAAAACATACCTATGTCCTTAGAAAGATAAGAATATACATTACTGTTGAATAGTTTAAATAACTACCTTTCTTCTTAAAATTCCCCTTAGTAAATCTCTGACTTTATTCTGTCCCTTCAAAATATCTGAAGTCTTTTTTGAGGAGCAGTCTGAATCCCATTCTGTCCCGACAGACTAGCACACCCATTTGCAGTCAGCGCTAGCAGGGCTCTGGCTCAGTGGGAACAATGACAACATGATAGCCTTGTCATCTGGAATATCCAATTAGCATCCATTTAGCATTGTATTTTTCCAAATATTTTGTCTGGTCTTCATTGCTGTTTTCTTTAACCTAAGTCCTGTAAAATCTGAAGGCAAAAATAAGTAGTTAAATTTCACAGTGATCGAGGATTATCTTGCTGATGGTACTGTGGTGTGTTAGAAAATACATTGTAGCCCCTACAGAAAAAAAAAAAAGTCAATCACAAAACTTATGAAAACATTCTAACTATTCTTTCATAAAATGTTTAGCTGTTTTATGTTATAAAAGTCAGTTTATCAGAGTTATAAATAACAGTACAGCACACTAAAAGTCAGATTAATGTACGCCAATACAAAATGTATTCCGTCAAGCAGTACAGTCATTCATGTAGGTAGCTTTAGTCAGTTTATTACTAACTTGATTGGATACTCAGGGTACTTATAATGGATTTAATTTGGTAATAATAAAGTACTGCTTACGCTAATGGTGCTATCTAGATTAATAGGTTTTAAATGGTTAGTGCTATTTTATCGTCTCTTCCTGACTAATGAACTAGTCTATATATGTACTGTACACTGAATGATGGAGACCAATAATTTAAGCAACATAATGGTATCAGTATGGGGCATCTGAATGTTTTTTTTTCTTATATGCTAAAAGTTACAGTTGAAGTTTATGAGGAAGTGCTCTCTGGTTAATGTGTGCAACAGAAAGTGTAAATAGCTGAGAGAACACTAGGAAATTGGTGCTGTTTGAGTGCCTCACCACTCCTTACTCAAACCATCTGTCAGACACTTCAGGAAAAAAAATTCCACAATTTTTGGAAATGTTTGTTCTGAAAATGTAAATTAATATTTTTTTATTTATTTCCAGTCACATAAATGGATCTGTTTCTTACACTATGTCTGCATGGAGATATGGTGCTTTTTTAACTACTTCAGAAAAAGGTTGTGAAGGCTCAGGCAGCCCATCCAAGATAAGTTTGAAATCGCTCTTTAGTTTTGCTGAAGAAGTGGAGTGGCTGAGGACACACTGAGTGCAGTTTAACAGGTGTCTTCAGCTTGTGTCCAGCTCAGCTGCAGATGCTGAAAAAGCCAGTTTTGCCCTCACCTCTCCTGCTCACATCCTCCAGCCCCCATTGCGAGTGCATTGCTGGTGCTGCTGGCAGTGCAGCTTGCACAGGTACTAATGCCAGCGGAGGAGAGGAGGTGGAAAAACAGGGCTAGGGACATGGGGAAGGGGAAGCTCATCTCGGTGACACCGTGGATTTATATCACTTTAAGCAGTTTGTGAAACTTCACTGCAGAGCCCCAAGCTCAGCAAGCTGCTCAAATATGTGCTTAACTTGAGGCACACAGACTATCAGTAAGAAAATATCGAAGCATATGCTTTAACTTAAAACACATTATTAAGTGCTTCCTGAACTGAGATTATTTCCTTCTCGGTATTTCTTCTCCCCCATCCAGCATAATTTTATTTTTTCACTCCCTGCCAATATGCACTTCATTTCTCTTTTTGCATATTGCCAGCTCTCCCTCGACTTTCTGATTGTGCATCCTTTCATTCTCTTAGGCCATTTCTGTCCCGATGGGTAATACAGGGCCAGGGCATGGTTTCAGCCCTCTGCTCCTTAGCCTGTTGTTCAGCAGTGAACAGGTTCCTGGCAGGTTTTGGCTTGTGCCAAACAGTGGTCTGCCACATACACTTGAGCACAGCCTGGGGAATAGCATGGGCTGAGGGTTGCTCCTGCCAGGTAGCATGTGTGTGTGATGCCGCTCTATTTTGGAAGGCATTAAAGATGCAAGGCATTAAACATACAAGTCCTCAGGGACAGAGAATGGGCCCTAGCCTGGTTCATTGACTAGCATAGCTATAGCTTTGTTGTCTTCTGTATAGTACAAGTCTAGCAGAAAAGTAATAAGAACCAAATTAAAAAGTTCAAATATCTTTAAATGAGCTTGGATTCAGATTTCCTTACCAGCCTGTTCTGGCATCAGAACCTATGGTATGGAGGGAAAAATCTACTTCTACACCACTTATAATTGCTGCACTGTCTCCTGTGGCCTTGGAGAGGCAGATAAAGGAAATAAAAAGCTTGTAACTATTGCACTGTAAGTCTGCTAGTCAGTCTGAGACAGCAAAATTAAAGATCCCAAACTGCAGACAAGATTGCCACCAGTTACCTGATTTGTTGGCCCAAATATTTCTTTAATGAGAAGAAGATTTTATTCTTGATTGCTAACAGCATTTCACTGAAGCCAAACTTGAAACTTCCTGTTTTTGCAGGACTTAGATGTTTGTTAGGCTTTCCACAAGTGTTGTTCTTCAGTTGTGGTAGCTTGAATGGTATGGAGTATGCAGGCAATATATTCAACTAAATAGGTAATGCCTATGCAGTCTCTGAAGTCCTGTTGGGACAATAATGGACAACTAGCACTGAAAAGGACTAGGAAATACATCAGCCTTGTTTACTGTCAACACAGCCACCTATTTTGATCTGTGTATTATCTCCTCTGCTCTTATTTCCCTTGATTTGTCTGAATCTGACCTCATGGATTCAGTGATTTCTCCCCCACAACATCTCCCACCTTCCTACTATATCTGTTTCCTAGAATATTTTTTCACATTTTATTCTTTTGACCAAACTCCATGTTAATTTACACTTCAGGAACACCTGTTGCCTACAGTCATCAACTGTCCTTAGCCATACTTTGGCTTTTCCTCCCAAATGGAAGATTCAATTTTGATTTTTTGAAAGAAAAGCATTTCACCTAAACTATTTAGCCGACTTTTACCCCTACCTAGGGCAGAGAAAATAAGATGAAAAGATGGCCTCTAATTTATTATATGGCTGTGAGAGAGGCTTCTGTGCCCATTGCTCATAGCACAAAGGGTTAGTTGCTGCTAACTTTTCTGTAGTTTCAAGACTTTCTGGATTGTTGAAGTATAATTACAGTTTAAGTGAAGATGCCACAGTGTCACAGCACTACCAAAACTATTAAGCTGCAACAAGGCTTTTACTGTCCCATACCAGCCCTCTCATGCCTCAGCACCATCATCAGTCTCACACAAGGTTTCAGAAGTTCATCTACTGTCCATACTGTTTCTTCATCCTCTTCAGGCCAGTCCACTCTGCTTCTTGCCTCTTCTGCGTCCAGGGTTCTTCCTTCTCCAGGATCCTCTTTCAGCCAGCCTCTCCTCATCCAGGCCCCCTTCTTCTCTCAACTTCTCCCAGGGCCACTCCTTCTCTCTCCTACATCCTGGGCTCCTCTCCATCTGCTGCCTCTCTCTTCACCCAGTGCTCTCTTCTCATCTGGCCTCCTCAGTGCTATTTAGCTACTTAGCAGGAACAAGCCACAGCTGTACATTACCCACATCAGCCAACCCACTGCCCCTGAAGCAAGCCCACAACGGTATATTATCAATGTTAATTAACCCTCTACAGTTCCTCTACACCACAGAACTTTTAATTTGCTCTTTTAGTCATTTCTACAGTCCAGGGATCTTGATCCAGGAATGTTGATGGCCATGCTGTAAGCCCAGGAGTGAATCTCTTATTTATATGCGTTGGTATCCACCAACTGACTTTCCCTAGCTGAACAGGCTTCCTCCTAGTTCCTTGACAAAACATTGTTATTGCACTGGCAATCTCAATTTTTAGCTTTAGGGTAAAAATGCTTTTTTACGCAGTCTGCCAATGTCCTTATTGACCAAAAAGACAACCTGACTCCTGTTTTTTTTTCCCATCTCCAGTGATTCCTCATAGTTATACTGCGGCCACAACTAAAATTGTTAGTGAACAACATCCAGTGAGTGCAACCTGTCTGAATTTAGTAGTGTCCACACACATGAAAAATCCAATAATTCTCAAAATGTAAGGAAACCATCTATATGCATATTAATAGTCACTGGAGATGGGGAAGTGTTTTATTAGTGTACTGATTTAAGCCAAATCATACTTCTCCTCCTAGAGGTGTGTAAGAAATGTCACTGTTTATGAGAAAGGATGGAGGGCACAGGATTGTAAAGTCTAGGACACTGAAGCATTTGTTTAACTTTAAGCCCAAGAGAACACCACTATGTTTATTCCTCCACTTAACAATAAGTATACCTTTACATACCAGCTTGACTTCAGACTTGACTCTACTGCACTGACTCTGTGCAATTTTACCTAGCTCCCATTGATGTAAGAATCATTGTGCAGTCTTTAGTGCATCTTAATTGATATTAAATATTCCATTAGAGGAATGTTTTTTCCATTACAGTTTACAATTTTAACATCTAAAGACTATCATTAAAATATGTAGCTTTATAGCATACTTTTTTTGGTATATGTAGCAGATTGCTATTTACTGGCAACTGGTCATGTATTAATTTTTCAGAAACATGTTTCCTGAATATGACTAATGACTCACATCCCTTTCATATCTCTTTACTACAGATGAATGGTATACGGATTCTGAAATGCAAAATATATGCTGAACACCTAATTGGGCTAATAATGGCTCAAAAATATTAAAAGTTCAAAAAATCAGTGAATACAAAGTTTGCTGTCTGGGTATTTTACATTTTTAAACTTGTGGTATTCAGAAAATAGAATTTATATTGATCTTTTAGCTTTTAGAATTGGTTACATCATGACAAATCGGTATCCTGCTAGAGATCTTTTAATGCATTTCTGTTTTCAAAGCAGAAACGATAACATGCTCTGCAATGTCTCTTTTGTTATGAAGAAGAAAAACAGTGCAAGAATGAAATGACATTTTCTTTGAATGCTTCTTCATATAATCTTTGAAACTGAAAATCATGAAAAAGCCCAAAAGTAGTCACACGTCTGCAGAAAGAGAGGCTAAATGTCAGTCAAGATATCCCCATAAATTGATAGGAAGGTAACAGCTGCCACTACTGCAGCCAGATGAAAGGTCTGTGTAATTTAGTGTCCTCAAAATGTGGCCGATGACATCGCTTAAGAAAAGAATTTTCTTTTTGTGTCTCCTATACATTTTCCATGATACACGCACTTGTGCCAGTTCAGCAAGCGGTTTAGGGACTGACCCCTGAGCATCTGCGTGCGTATGGGCCATCGTTTTAACAGCCAGTATTGGCCTATCTCACACCTAATGAGGTGAATCTTGTTTTGAAGACATTCATACTTCGGCACCCCACGGCATTCTTCTGCGCCAGGTCCATGCTTTAACTGTGTGCTGTGTCAAGAAGTGGTTCTTTTTGCTTGTTTTAAATCTGCTAAACCTGGTAGTTTTCTTGGAGGGAGTGAGGGAAAGAGGGATGGCACCTTATTATGTTTTTAGATTTTGAGAATATCAAAGCGAGCATTCACTTCTGGCTCACCCTCTCATCCTGACTAATCATTTAATAGATAGACCTTTTGTAATCCACAAAACCCTCCCGCGCCTGAGAGCCCCGGCGGCTGCCACGCTCGCCCCGGGAGCTGGCGGGCAGGGAGCCCCGGGAGCGGTTCGCAGATGGAAAAACCTGCGCCCAAAGGGGTGCCACCGCGCAGCCGCTGCTGGCTCGTGCCCTGCCTGCCCCACAGTTTTGCCATCTGAGCGGTCCCACTGGGAGCACAACAGGCAGAAAATGACCAGAAGTACATTTGGTATGTGCCGCCCTAGATCTATAAAGCTCTATAGCCTCTTTATCCCTTTCGTTTCTGAGTAACTCCCAATAACTGCTCTGTCACCTTGGCCACCGATGAACACAGCTGATAGTTTTGCAGAACTGCCTGCAATGAATTCCAGACTTTTTCTTGCTCGGTGACAGCTAGTATAGATTCTGTGACTGTGATGGTGAGTCTACAGTTAGATCTCTTCCTGTTTTGTGCTTGCTGCTGCTGAATTTTATTTCCCTTCTATCTCCTACATATGTGAAACCTTCAATGGTACAGTTTCAGGTATTACAGAGATTTTAATGTACTGTATGACAGATTGGTTAAGACCGTGACAAAACTGTAGAAACACTTCAAACTTTTATAATACACATTTTCACACTGTAAATACATTAAGATGTTTATTCTAAAACATATTATTTTATTTTTTTACTTTCCAGCTGAAGTTTTGATGAAATTCTTCATTAGAATTTTGGAGAATAATATTTCTTAGGAACAAATAAGTCCAACAGAGAAGTGTGATCAGCTTTAAATACATATCTGTTAATTTCAGTGAAGCACAATTTTAGATGTTTTGATTATCTACTGTAATGTACATGAGCAGAATTTAAATCACTGACTCCAAATTGAAAGACTCTAATGAGCCTCAAAATGGAAAGTTTTTCAGTTACCCAGTTCCACAGATATTAATAAAAGCCATTGGTCTTATTAAAATATTTATTTATGACCCACTATTACAACAGGTGAAACAACACTGACATTTGTTTCAACTTTTTGGATAGCATTACTATGCATGAATAATTCAGGGCATGAGACACAGGTAACCAAAGGACACTTTCTAGGTGTGTCAAACAAGTTATGACAGCAGCCATGTAAAGTTTCCTTTGAGCTTGTTCAGCCGAATGATTAACTGAACAAAGTGCACTATCAAAGGTAACTACTATCTGGCAGTAAAGGAAGTTGTTCACTCATTTGTTAAAACGCCCTACCTAATACCTAAAGTGCAAATACTGTGTATGTCAGTATTGCCAACACATCCATGTGTTATACTGATTATCCCAAAATTTAATCTTTTCTTACAGTTACAGAGATTGTTCTTGATATTCATCCCACTTCTGGGAAAAGTAGGGGTAGCACACTTGCTTTCAGTCAGAGGATTTATTTTTATCTCAAATTACTTTGCTTGCACGTGAATTAGATGGAACTAGCCTGGATTGCATTTGCTCATGTCCATTGCTGTGACCTTCCAATTGCTGAGTTTACAAACTTTCATAAACCAAAGACTTAATTTCTAATTCAAATTGGTAGTGTGAAGGCCTGGAAAGTTCAGGAATGGGAAAGAACTTAAGAAAGCCCAAGGGGTATAGAAGGTGGCTGAGGTCCTTCAGTAGGTGGCACACTTCCCTCTGAATGAGATGTGAACGAAGGTATTTGCAGGATGCTCGGGGCGCTGGCCTGTGGGAAGATTCCTGAGATGCAAAACCAGGAGGGCAACCAGTGTGGTTAGGAAGGTTCCCATGGCATGTGCCAGGAATGTAAGGAAGATAGGGTAATGTGGCCAAATTCTAGGTAGCTGCAACTTGGTTAATGTCATTTTTCTTATCCAAAGTGCCCTCTGCCATTTTGAGATGCCGAGAAATTCTCCTTTGCTCTGTTTTCAGGTTGTCACTGCTCGCCACTGAGAGTGGTCTGCCCCGCTGTCTCTCCCCAGCCTGTGCAGGAAATTCTCCGCACATGAAGCACTTGAGGTTTCTTTGAATTGGAAGATGATGGAAAATTGAAAGTTGCCTGTTTGAGAAGAATGCTAAGTGAAAGACTATTAGGTCTAATGGGAATATAAATAGGTAAGCTTTTAGAAAATTAAGTCGCTTAATTGTTCAGGTTATATATAACTCAGAAGTTGCTAAATCACGCCATGTCATTGGCAGGCTCTTACTTCAGCTGTTCCTAGAAAAAGTGGGGCAAGGTGGGAGAGAGAACCGAGTACAGTATACATAGCAGCTATTACTTTCCACTTAAAGAGAAATAACCAGTCCCTAAAAACACAGCCCACTTGTTAGCAAGGCAAAATATTTCCTCAAAATGTTTAAAAGTAAGGGTGTTTCAAAAACATAATTGAGTTGTGATATTAAAAAGGATGATCAAAGAGAATCTGCATATAGCACTTACAGGGTTCAATTTTCTCACATGAGAAGTGCACATAATCACTCAGCTGAGTTTCTGGTCAGCATTGTAGATTTTCCTATTCAGCTTGCTAATTAGCTGTGAAAAAATGGAAATGAGTAAAAATAATCAAATTTTATTCAAAAATCTTTTCCCAGAATTCATGGGCTTTAAAAAATGTTCCCATGAAAGGGCATAATTTCAGAAAATTCTGCCTTTTTCATTTTTTCCCCCCTTCCAAGGTCAAGTGATGACATGCTATTATCAAGCTGTTGATACACACAGCATGTTAGTTCTGCATCTGGAAATACTTTATGTGGAGAAAATCACTTTCTTTCTTTCTCTCTTTTTTTTTTTCTTCTCTTTTTTTTTTTTTTTTGATGGAAAGCTCAATATAGCAGAAAAATATTTTTCCTTCAGGAAGCAGAGCCATTTGTTCATTACTAGGCAAACAGTACTCCTCTTCCTTTGGGCCCTCTGCCAGAGTTATTTACACACAGGCTTGTTGAAGCTAACCACCTTGGCTTCTTGCTCCTTCGCACCATTTGATACTGTATTTGCTTGAAGCTGTTGTGGATAAAGAAGTGCTTCACTGTGACTTCTTTGTGCTCTGTGGAGGAGTCACGGGCACACTCCCTTATGAGGAAAGATCACCCTTGTTTATGTAGGAGAGTAGACAAACAAGATACGGCAGCCCAGATTCAAGGAGCACACAGGGAGAGGTGTTGGGAGGATGAACCTGCAATGTCTTTTTCTCTTTTCTCATAAGATAAGATGGCACTTGAGCAAAATAAAAGCAATGCCTACAAATGGAAAAGTGGAATGCTGTGGCTGGAAATATGTTTTATGGTATTAAATGATTAAAGGATTTGTGAAACTCATAGCTGCCAGTTATCTCTGAGAGGAAGAGCTTGAGATGGTCAGTAGAAGGTAGGCGTCTCCTGAAGTAAAAATCCCCTCAGTTAGCTGAATTAATACTGCTCTACAAGCTGATTTTTTGATGCATTAGGCATCCAAAGTAAAGCAAGAGACAAATGCAGCTCTTGCAGGGCTCTCACCAAATCTGATGTAGCTCAGTCCCCCTTCTTACCCTCCTTCCCAGCCCCGGAGCTGTTGGGGGTACCCCCTGAGGCTCTCTGGGAGCCCCTGAGGAGGGGCTGGTGGCAGGGACCCTCATCCTCACCAGCTGTTCATCACCCCAGCATCCAGCTCAGAGCCCTTCTCTTACTCATCAGGGGAGAAAGAGCAGGTCCTCCAAAGAGGAGTTGGACAGAAGAGGGAGCATACCTCCCTTTCAGCATTGAGAAGCCAGCCCCGAGTATCTTGCAGCTTTACTAGTAAGTACAAGGAGCGCTGAATGTAACTAGGGAGTTGGAAAAGGCAGTGGTGGGGCCGGAGGGGGCAAGGGCAGCAAGAGACATCGCAGTGCAGGCAGTCAGAAAAAGGAATGAAGGAAAACGGAAGGAAGCTCCTACACAAATAATCATGATGCGTTTTAAACAACATTGATAGGAAACTATTAGTATTTGTTTATTTATGAAGAAAGCCATTCCCAGACAGTTTCCCATAGATTTTCTCACTTACTCAGACCTGAAGAAAGAGGATGCTAAAGAGCAAGATAACACCATTAATTTTAATTTGTGCTCCTACGCTCTGAGACTTTCAGAAAATTGGATAAATTTGGTCCATTTTGCTTTACAGTACTCACACTGAAATCGATAGATAGTATCAATCCCTTTATATAAAAGATTTTTCTCTTTTGGTGTGGCTCTATGTGTAACAACTTTGTAAAGAAATAGTAAAGAGCTTGTGGGTACAGGTTTAGGGACCAATGAATTTTTCCCCAAGAAAGGATGAATTGCTTTAAAATTGTTAGCTATTTTAAGAACGGTTATTTAACATTTCAACTCAACTGTACTATTATAGAAAAATTACATAATGCTTTCTATTATCTACTTTGGGAGCAGCACACTACAAAACTGATGGATTCTGTATGTTCTGAGATCAAACCAAGTTTTCAGGATAATTTATAGTGTTTAATAAACTGTGAACATCATTGCTGAATATTATCATTCTGTATTGTGCTTGCTACTAGCAGCAGCTGTGATGGCTAAGGTGCTTTCCAAGCAGCAAGAATGAATGCTTTTCTGATGAATCTGCAAAATCTGTACTTTAACAGCTGTAAATCTTACACTCCTCTCAGTTTAGTTAGAGTGATAGTTTTATTAAATGCTGGATGTAAATGTAAAAAATGAAAAAAAAAAAATCTAGAGGGAAATGATAGGGTGGTATGATGCAAGGGCACCATTATTAAGTTATGTTGTTGTCACAAGTAGGCGAGAGTGATTCAGATGTCTGCTGCCTCTCTGTGGAATTATTGGCAGGAGTTTGTGAGAAAAACTACCTGGGCATCCCAGCTGCAGTCCCTCTGCAGGACATTACTCCTGCCTCATGCTCCCCGTGGGAGGGGAAAGGGGCATTGGTCGGGGATGAAGGTAAGTTTGCCCTCCGTTACACCCATTCTCCTACAATGCTGCACAAAGGGGGGAGTGGGCTGAAGGAACCATGCAAACACCTCCTGCCTCTTTGGCTGGGGGGGTCTCCTCCAAGCTAAGGACACTTGCAGCTGCAAGTTGTGCAGCCTGTCAAAACCTGCTCCAGGGCTTGAGCGAAACAAATTATGTACAACTGTTGAGGTCTGAGCACATGTGTAGCTTCAGTCTCTTCCCTGGGAACTCTAAGGTGCCCAAGAGCTGTAACTCTGGCACGTACCTCATGGAGCCACAGCAAAGGAAACGGCTGTGGCTCAGATGCTGCAGTACTAACAGAAAGAGAACGCGGGAAAGGATGCAAAGGAAAACTCGTTGAGATAACCAACATAATTGGAAAAAGACCCTTACTTTGAAAAGCATTACAGAGAAACGTGTGTGGTTTTTTTTGTTTTGTTTTTTTTTTTTTTTTACTTTGCTTTGACAATAATTGTCAGTAAACACTTTCTTTAAAATTATTTTTAAATGATTGAATCTTGTTGTGGTAGCTTCTGTGGGCTGGTCTCTGTGACAATAAAATGAACTTCTGAAGTCTTGTGAAAGGCAGGAGAGCAGCAGACAGGGCTGGGCATACAGCAACAAGTCAAATGTGCTGGTCAGGAGTCTGCAGCTTCCCAGACAGGAAGAGACTGGCAGCTGTCATTTGGGGGCAGAGGTAAATGCAGTTGCTGTGGAAAGCAGCAGGATGAGAAAAAACTCAATTTGAAACAAATCCTAAGCACTCCTGTCTCCCATTGACTTATTCTGACACGACATCAAATAAAGATCACAAGCCCAAGGTCGATATGTTTACTCAGACAGAATAATTCCAGCCAAACAATACTTGGTGTCAGGAATGACAGTATCACTTACACTGAAAATCAGGAAAACAAAGGCAGACATTCTCACAGCCTTAACACGGAGCAAGCAGCTCCTTGTTTACTGTGGTTCAGTCCTTTTAGTTTTGAACGTGCTTGCAGGAGCAAGCCTTTTCTCTAACAGAGGTCATCAGTTACCGTAAAATTGTGATCGTGTGAGATGCCCATGCCCGCATCACTTGAGGTGAGTCCCAAGACATCCCGAGACTCTCTTGCACCTCCTGGATCGAGCACAGTGAAGCCCCGTGTGAATCGGACTCTGAGGCCACCAAAGTCAACAGGGACCAAGGACCATATTAGGGTGACAGGGTATTTATTGATAGATTCTGTGCTCCTGTATTGCTGACCCCAAGCACTGAATTACTAGTCCCTAAAGGCTCCGTGAATGACTTGACCTTCTTAACTGCTATAATTATGAAATAATGGCTTTATTTGCCCTGGCATCTGCTGTAAGAACTGCTGCTTTCGGGATTTATGCGTGCACCCTTTCCTTGTCACCCGTCACGCTGCGATTTTTCCCCG
>JAVJGI010000062.1:50591321-50601535 GCA_035590275.1 Ibycter americanus
CGAGCTCAATTTCCCAGAAAAAGAGTTCTCTGTTTTTCTTATTAGCTGGCACTGGTGGTCAGACGTTATTTTGAGATGGTTTGTTGTTGGTGGTTTTTTTTTTTAAGCCCCTTCATATGGTAATTGCAGAAATTAAACTTCCACTCAAACATTAAAGGTTTTCTGTAATGACAATAATTCCTAAATACCCTTTCAAATTAAACTAATAGAAATACTAATGAGTTTCAGCATAAATATTTAGCTAAATAATTTCCCTTACCTCATTTTAAAATGAAGTCAACTTTAATGTAAAACCTGCCTAGTTTTGTACATTATTAAATGATCCAGAATACATTTTATGCCTACTTAGTCAAATCTGTTCTTTTTTTTTTCAGCGCCCCCCCGCCCCCCTGCTCCCCTTCCTAATGAACCTATACTGTGTATTATTCTGAAGGAAGTAAATGAAGTGGTCAGGGTGGCAAAAGCAAACCATTAATCGACAGGTCTGTGTTACTCTGCTCCGTTGAGCTGTGCGTGTGGACAGTACCTCCTGTTCCGTATTTGTGCAGCTCCTAGCACAAGGGGGCCCTGGTCATCGCTGGGAATTCTGGGGACACCTAGTAATTACTAAATTAAAAGAACTACTGGTCTACCAAGGTACAAATTCATTGGGCCAGTTTTTAAATTCTGTTGTTGTGAGTTACCGCTGGCCACGGGAGGAATTTGATCCTTGGGTTATGAGGACACGGTGCGGAATCCTCAGTATTTTGATAGTGAAAATGATATGCAGACATGCTAAAAAAGTGCATCTGTTTTTAAAGATAGGAGAGTCTCTGCCTCTTCGGTTTGCAGCATGTGGACATATTTAGATTGATGCACTGTAACCTGGGGGTTGTATTTATTTACAGTTAGATGTTAAATCTTACCTTATCCTTCCAGTCAGGAGGTATTTCTGAAAAACTTCAGGTATGGATTTTCTGAAACTTTCTTCATTATTTTTTTGCTTTGCCTCATTTCTCAAAAAAAATGTCGTAGATTAGACTGAGAGGGTTTTTGCCATGTGAGTTTGAAAAAGTTCCTACTGTCGCCTGTAAATTCATTTAAAGTTACTGTGGTTTTCAGCTGTCCAAAGACAGCAGTGATACGGTACAAAGTTAGGGTGTCATTACTTTTGTTGATAGAACAATCCAGATTTTTAATGTTTTATAGGCTCTTAGTGGTTGCCATTATTTGCCAGTGGTTTTTGGGCATAGCAGTTACATACATCCTGGTTGAGGTGGCATGTTAAAACATCACTGCTATGGATAAGAATAAAATTGAGCAGCACTTGTCTGGAAGCACAAATGTAGAGGACTTTTAATTGTGTATCTAAGTCCAATTGTGTGGCAACAGTGCAGAATGCTTCTTTACAAAGGCAGAGTTTTAGATTCTCAAGTGACTAGATTGCCTCATGTGTGAGATCTGTTTACAAACCTTCTTGTTACTATGAAGACAAAACAGAGAGCCATATGCATTTATGTGGTCCTTGCTGAATAATGGTACATGTGTCTTCTTGAGTGTTTGGCAGTATAACGTGTTTAGTTTATGTGGTGGCACCCTACAAGGCCATTCTTTTTTGACTTTTAACTATTTGTAATACCATTGTCTGGACTCAGTTACATGAGTAAACTTACGACACTGGTCCACATGTTTGTAACTAAGCTGGATGTTTTTAAAGCAGGACATTTATTGTTGAGCATTTTGCCAAACTTCTTTGTTTATTCATTTATTTAGGTGCTTGTTTTTAAAAGAATTAAGGTAGATTGGATTTAAACAAAAGTGAAAGTAATGAGCACCATTTTTGCATATCCCTCCCATAATTTTTGAGTCATCAACAGGGGCAGTTACTGTTACTACTTTTGAAATTTAACCGTATCAGGTGAAGTAATGGGAATATAGGAGCTGTGTGTCTGGCAGAAGTGGTTCACTTAGCAAAATACTGCAATATTTGCCCATTAAAGAGTAAAATGCTTACTATTTAAGAGTATTACTGTGGAGTATACAAGTCACACTTATGTGACTTGTATTACGAAATATGGCCAGCTGTTTTTCGAATTTGAGTATGGTGGGGCTTTGCAATAAGTTGTGGTTGGTCATATTGATAGTTCTCCATCCAGCTCTGTAAGTAGAGCTCAGCAAGTACTACCTGCAGGTAGTTCTTACTTGATTCTGCGTAAGAATGCCAGGTAAATTGCCAGAGCTGAGTACTAACTTCCTCTGCCTGTCTTAGGTCCTAACATAAACCAGGCCCAGCAAAAGTTGGTTCTTCATGTACTGGCCTTCACACAGGGTAAAGAGAGGAAAATGTTTTATCCATCTTACCTCAGTCATTGAGAAGATGTGAACCTGACAGTGCGTGGTTTTAAACTATTGGTCCTCCTGGCACGAGGAATACATAATTATTATTAGTTCTGATGTGTTAAAGTCTTCAGAAAGAGTTAATTGCTAATACTCTTGGGAGCTCCACAGAAGTGTGGAGTGCAGAGGCTGCATACCTTTCTTATTTGAAGAAAGTCCGATAAGTTATGAGGAAACTGCTTTAAAAATTCTTTTATTTAAGGAGGCAGGTTATTTTTTCTTGACATTTATTAAGCAGCATCTCTGAAGTAGTATGTTACAGATTAAAATAACTATTTTGGAAGTTATTTGGTTTTCTCCTGTAATTTAACTGTTGTGTTTGGTTTTTTTCCCCCTTCAGTAGAAGGAACTATCTAGCAGTTCCTGAAGTGAAGGAACAGCAAGGGGAAGTGTAAGCTAGATGGAAAATGGAGAACAGTATTTTTCATGTTTCAGTCAGTGATTTGGATGCTACATTTAATTAAAGTAGCACAGAATTATCACAAAAGAATGAAAGTTTCAAGCTCGCTGTGCCATTTTCATAGAAAATAGCTTTTACAGTTTTGTTTCTGTTTTTGGGACTTAAACATTTTTTATAAGACTTTGCAACAACTATTCATTTCAGCAGGAAATATTAAAAAGCAATTCATTGGGGCCATATTCTTCATTCTCAAATGAAATTAGGACTTGTAAAAGTGCTGGTCTGAGAGCAAAAATCCATTGTAAATAGAAGTATTAGAAGTTTTTCCATGACAACCAACTAGTGAGCCCTTACTTGGACCTTAAGAAATCATCAGTGATTTTAAAGAATACATTAATCTCTGGAAACATCTGAATTTTGGGTTTTATACCTCTTATTTTAGCATTCTGAACTTTTGTTAATAAATTAATCAATTTACCCTAACCACTCATTTGTAGCAGGTTGCCCCCAGTAAGATTTGTCCCTGGAAATCTCTTACAAAGCTATGAGCGTGGAAAAGGTGCGAGAGGGTATGGGTATGGGTAGGGGAAACAGTCTGATGCAGTGTTTCCAAATCCCCGATGTCCCAATGTGAAATAATCATAAGATGTCCAAGTAACTTTGCCTGTCAAATTAAAAGTCTCTTGCTGGTTTTAGTTGTTTTTTTTTTTTAATATTATTGTCTTGTGATTAATTTCTCACCATCATTAATATGGTCTAAACATAAGAGTTTCTTCTTGCACTGAGGAAATTTTGTGGATTCTAGGCGCTCATTTTCATTTGTCTTTCAGGCGCATTTTGTACATCTGCAAAATGGTCACTCTCTGTTCTCTGTATGCCAGGGTAATAGCAGCGGAGTGTGGACAGCAGCTGTTTATGGTCACAACATTGCTTGTGTTTCTGTATTTCCTTGTTCTGCCCTGGGCATACCTCTTTTACTGTTTCTTGAAACTGCATATTGCCTTTTACTTTTTCATAGATTTATATATGAGTAAGCAAAAACCTATACGTGGGATTTTTCTCCACTTTGTCTGGATAGGGGGTGGTGGTGGTGGTGTCTTGAGGTATACCTACCAATACACGTACCACTTAAGTGGTAGTATTCTTAAAGTAATACAGAATACAGTGTACCAACACAGATGTAATTATCTGACAGAAATTACCCTGGTACATGGTTATGCTGATATGACTAGTTTGTACAGTGATTATATCCATTCTTCTGAGTTTGTTTATGCACATTCTACCTCTGTCAGGGTAGACTTGGTCTCAACAGACAAGTTCTTTCTAAAAATGACATAGAAACCATAAGTATTGTAATAATTTAGTTGGTAATGGGTTTATGGCCACTTCATGCACATGTGGCTTTGTTTTGTTGCGCTGCAATTTGTGTTTAACAGAAAATTATTTTATTGTTTTGTTTTTTCTTGTGATTGACAGTTCTGTCCTAATGTGCCTATCAAGTCTGAAAAACGCAACTCTAATATACAAGAAATTCCATCCTGCACAGAAAGTGTTGTAAAGAATATCTCTGTTCTTAAAAGTGTAAGTTCACTTCATTGCAACTGAAGTTGTAATAAACTGCTGCAAATCTGACTAAAGTGATCTAATTTGTGTAACCTGTCAAAGGCGGGAGGAAAGGATGTACAGTGTTTTTTGAAAGACATGCTTTAATTGCTGTTGTGTCATACAGGGGGAGCTCAAGGTTGATTGTTACAGCAAGTTTCTTATTTAGATAGTAGTTTATCAGAAATTCCATACAAAGGAAAGCAGTTAGATAATTTGCACGTGTAGTTCAGTTTAATAGCAAAGTGAAAACTACAGGAGCTAAAGGGAATTGAAATTACAGTGTCAGGTGACCTTTAAAAGGTAATGTAGTAAAAAAAAATCTCTTCATAAGAAAATGTTCATGGAAAAAAGCAGAAAATTCCCAGATTATTTTTTGTAAATTATGGTGAAGTTTAGACTTTTTTTGGCTGCAGAGGCTGGTATTGCTGCTGGCATGACTAGGCTAACTTAATCCTCTCTGCGTCCCCAAACTCTTGTGGTGTGCCTGGAATTTTCCTGTGCTGGGCTTGGTGGTGGACTGTCAGAGCTTGGGTGCACTCCTTAGCAGGTGATTTACAAATACGGAGTAATACTGGATGTTTTCTAATAAGCAATATAAAAAGCTGAAAGAAATGTCTAGTTACACGTTGTAGGACATGATACAATTGCAAAGAATTTAGTACAGCAGAATGCTTAATTTTGTTGAAATAATATAATTTAATGAGCAGTTTTCCCATAAAGTAATATTTGTGCTTAGGCAGAAAGGAGCTTTATGTTTAGAAAAATCTTAGCAGGACAGGATCAGGTCTATCAGAATTAGTATTAGACAGTGGGATTTCCTTGCATATTGTTTTTTAATTTAAATAAGGGAAATGGCCAAGTCTCTGTATTTATGTATTTTGTATTTGTGGTTTGCACTAAAACAAAACACCTGTAGTGTGTCAAGAAGGAATAACATGAAATAATAACTGAGGTTACCCTTATGTGACAACAAGATGTGCCACTATTTAGTTTAGAGCAAAAACTAGTTTAGTCCAAAGTCAGTATTCAACAGAGACTAAGTAGCTGACATCTATTAACAGTCTTCATAGCTCAGTGTAGTTTATTTTGAATGTAGTCTGTTCACAAAAGTCCTAAAAGTACGTGGAGTTTCATGTTCCTTGTCTTTCAAAGATAGCTAAGTTAGATGGCTCAGCTGGAAAAAAAATCTTTATTTGCTCTAACTGTTGTCAATTTAAGTGGGGTTTGAAAGTGATTTTCTTCCTTTCTGTGCAAGCAATAGCAATGAAAAAAAGATGCTCTAGAGCATAATGCAGGCCCCTGGTTGACTGACTTCTGTGAGTGCTGACAGTGTTAAACTGAGTCCTCTGTGACACCTGTGAACGCTGATTCATCCTGAGAATTTAATTTCTAAAACTGTTTTGTTAAAGTCGTAGAACAGAGAATCGAGTACAATTCATGATCTTCCATAACAATAGAGATAGACTAATTTTGACTTTTTCCCATTTAAAATCAGTTATGTTTATGAACACAGTTTCTGAAGCTACTGATGAAAGGGTTTTTTCCCCTGCATTTGTCTAAGATAAAATAATTCTTCAGTGAAAAAGGTACTTGTTTTTGGCTGGATGGGTATTCATAGACTCCTACAACCAAACTCCCTATTGTGTTTCAGTCAGTGAAAGTTTCTACACTTTGATAAAGGTAGGATTTAACTATGAACTTTTGAGACCATAAAGTTGGACATCTTGATGCTGTGTGATGTGATAGTCTATTTTAATCACCAGGAGACGTCGTGATACTAGGCTCTTAGAGTAAAGAGTCTTTAAAATCTTTGTAGAGCTTTAATATCTTTGCAAAGCTATGTGAATATCATTTCTTCCAACATTCTTAGTAAAATTGTGTCAAACAGAACTTTGAACCTGTTCTGTTACTTTGTGCTTGGTCCTGCAATACTAGCAAAATTTCTCTAAAAGTGGATGTTTTCACAGTGCTGCTTGGCTGGGATCTTTGTTTTCTTAAGGCTTAAAGAATGGATCAGCTGTATATATTTAATTTTGTGAGGTACAGTTGAATTTTGTTACAGGCTTACCAAGATGTTATTGATACCTCTGAAGAAATTTGTGAGAAGTGGAAGGGTAGGAGTCATTTATATAACACGCTTGAATAGGAAATTATGTTAGTGAAGTACAAACTCACAGGAAGGTGTTTGTTTTAGAGCTAGAGTGATGGCAAATATGGTGTTGCTACCTCTGCAGTTGGTTGGTTTGGTGGCAAAATGTTGGGAGGGAGAGGGCAATGAAGTTGGTCCAGTAAGTTATCTGTCACATTTGATATATGTCATATCTTTTTTAGTTTTTTATTCTCTGATTTACTTAATTACTAATTAAAAAAATACACAAATTGTACTCATCTTTGACCTAATTTATCGTAGTGGGTAGTGTTAATTATTGGTGAAAAACTTCAGGATCAGCCATGCATTAGTAAAACTACTACATAATTTGGAGTAATTAGTAGGGCAGTTTTGAGTCAGCAATGTTTTTGTAGAGGAGTAAGGTTGTAAGCTGGGACTGGTATACAGTAGTAGGAAGGTTCCCATTACACCTTGCTTTGGTCTAATCACTTGTTGGCAGGACTTTGGTCTGTGAAATGTCAGGAGCCAAAAGGATGACAGAGGGTATCTTCGTTTTCTCTGCTTTGTTTTTAGCTCAGGTCACTAATAGTTGGAAACTTAACATCCAGCTGTTCAGTGATTCCATTAAATTAGTTAGTGATTTCTTTGTGGACAGAAATTCATCACTCTGTATGTTGCTGTTATGAACAGGCTTGGCAGAGAGGTGAGAAGGTAATAGACAAAGAAATGGAAGCGTATCAGATCCTCTAAAACTTCTCTTTTGGAGCAAGGACAAGGTGTGTTTATACAGCACCTTGGAAATGCTTGTTCTGCCTCTGGATTGTACAGATTTCAGCATTCAGAGCTGATAAACCTGAACCTTCCATGATGACAGATTGGCCCAGACACATTCACTTGTAAAAGATAGTGTACAACGAGAAGAACCTCTGCTTTAGTTTTGGTCTGTGTCCTCTGTGTGATGCTTTCTAAGTGGTGTATCTGGGGTCTTTGCTTGTTTGAAAGCAAAGTAGCTTTCAGTTGATATACTCTGACTTTCCTTCCCTTGCTCCCCAGATCACCCTCTGCATGGCAGGAAAGAGAAAGACACATGGGACGATGGAGTTCCTTTACACACACCTCTCCAAAGCTTCACTTCAGTGTTTTACACAAATGGAGTAACTGTGAGAGAAACCTTTCAATTTTCTTTCTCTCTCAAAGCCTTAGCAATTAAAGAAGAAAACAAAGATGCTAAATACACATTTTTGGATGTATGCTGGTTGAGAATGAAGCTTAGAGCGGAAGGTAAATAAGATGGGGAAAGGAGGTTTGAATGTGACTGACAGTGGATTATAATTGCCTACAAGAAGTTATTTTTATCAGATCAAGCTTCCCTCTAACATTAAGTCCTCAACCTAAAGAATTTTAGTACTACAGCCTTTAAAATCCCTGTCCAATCACAAGTTGTACAAGCATGTCTTGATGAGTAACTAAGATCCTATGGAAGGCATCATCGGGGATACAGTGGTAGCATCCTGTTCCACTGTTTGACATCTCCACAGATAACTGACACACAGAGTACAGTGCCTTCTTGTCTTGCTCAATGCTTGCAGGTATTTCTCTGTACATTTGCTTTGTTGTGATTTAATTTAGTTCCAGTATCATTTGAACCTGGTCAAGAGTTCAACCCACTTAACTAGCAAGCAAGGGAACAAATGAAACCAATTTTGACTAACTCTTTCTCAGTCCAGTGGGTTGTCTGGCAAGCCAAGAGTGTAATAAATAGATTTTGTGGCTATTTACAGACATATGCACTAGAAAACAGAGCGCTGTGCTTCCCGGTTTTGTTACGTAATTCAGACAGCATCACATCCAGAGGATGGGATTACACCTGTGTTTTTATGTCACCAAAAATGCCTTTTTTTTGGCTCCTGCATTGATGCTTTCCCATAAAAATAAACAGATTACACCAGAAAATGGAGGGGTTTTGCTATATTGCATGAGGAAGTATTTAAGTATGCATGTCTAAGTGTATACATACACACTTATGTACATTTATGTGATCGTAGCTTTTGCCTCCAGTCATGTTCTGTCTCCTTCACAGTACAGTATACCTGGAATAACTTCATGAGAACTTGTGGTTGCAGGTCTGGCTTGTTTGTCACTGAGAGAAAGATTTGTCCTAGATTCAATGTAGGTTCAACTTCTGCTATTATTTAAATATATATATATATATATTTTTTTTAAAAATAAATACTTACTTGCATTATTTATGTGTATTAGCATTTATTGCACAAGTTTGTCTATAGATGCATATACACAGCCACATTTTGTTAAACAGGTAAAAAAATCATGTTAGTTCTCTCTGATGAACTGCAGTGGTTTCACTTTGGTGTAATGGGTAGCAGAATCTGCCCAGGTGATCTTTCTCATGTGCTATCCACTGTTCCCAGTACATTGCTGATACGATGATGCTAGCAGAGTCAGTAACTGAGCACAGCCCATTTTATTGCCTGTGACTGATTCAGCCAAGATGATGTCTTGTTGGATCCTGAAGATGTTTGCCTTCCGAGTTGAAGCACTTTGAATTCCTTTTATATCCTCTTGCTTCTGAGGGACATAATGGTATCACTTTTTGTCTAGTCAGAAGGTTAAAGGATCGCTTCTGAGGCCCTCTCATTGATGGTGTGTGACAGTCAGCTTGTGGGTGGTGCTTATTAACCCTCACTCCTCTGGTGGGACACCCACTTCAGCACCATGGCTGAACCAGTGGTGCCAGGTCTCATGGGTGTAGAAAGGTGTCCATGAACAGACTACCTGTAAATAGATTACGTAAATGAAAGATATCATAAAAAACACTTGCATCGTGCCAGCACTTGGTATCTTGTTGCTTGACCTTCACTTCCTCTGGTGTCAAGCACAAAACCATCTTGCCCTCATCTCACAGTTTTCTAATCAATGCCCCACAGCTGAGAAGGTGACATCAAACTGTGCTTGGCACAGCTTGTGTTACTGTGTGAAATGCCTCATCTCTTGTGAGTAAAATGAAAACTCTGTCATTTTGGATCAAATCCTGACTTCAATAAGAAGTGCAGAATGAGAAGCTGTTACTGTTTTTTTTTTTTTTTCATGAGGCCAGGATTTTGCCATCAGCTGTAGATAGGACTTGCACTGCTGAAATAGTGCTCCTTGTGACTGTCTAAGCTTATAAATGGAAACCTTCAGCTTGTGAGGTTTGCTTTTCATTGGATATAGTAACACTAGGCGAGAATATTGGAAAAACTGTCTACATAGAAGCAGCCTCTGGATACTAAAGACAGAGAAGATATAAAACAAAAGGCACTCTCAACAGAAATGATTGTTACGTTGCCAGATGGTATAAGGTAATTTAGAAAGAAAAAGATATATTATCTACCCCAAGGTGCTTTCATTGTGATTTGAATATAAAATGCGTGAAGTCTTAGGTACAAGTGTTGGAACTGACAGTGGCTTAGAGCTGTGGTTTTAGCTTTTTTTTTTTTTTTTTCTGTAGTCATGACCAATCTGAGAAAGGAACTTGCTGGGTTCCTGAGGGCATCATAGTTCCAGCAAGAATTTGTGAGCTTGAAGCCTGGGCTGTACGTTACCTGTCCTGTATGCTTGTTTCCCCAGTAAAATCTCATTATCTGAGTTTGGAAGTGCTTACTAAGATGTGAGAAACGTGCATGTCATTTCAGTTTGTATGTGATTGGGGGGGGGGGGGGGGGG
>JAVJGI010000062.1:50601615-50682165 GCA_035590275.1 Ibycter americanus
TTGTTCCCCCCCCCCCCCCCCCCCCCGAGGTCTGATACCTTCTAGTTTCAAGTGGCATAATTACAGAGATTTTTTTCCTGCTTCTGGTATGGTTCAGCATAAAAAAAAATACAAGAAAACAATATTTACAACAGGTTTGCAAGGTTCTAGTGTGATGTTTCATTCTAGTGTAACCTACCTGTCCTATGTATCTGGTCCTCCATCTGAAGCTCAGTAGCACTGAACTGAATTGGCTTATCAATGATAACTGGGTTTCTCGTTGCACTTTCCCATTTTTAGATGTAATGTTGAAAGAATCTTGTACCTGATGGGTTGATTGGAGGGGATATGAGCTATTTTCTTGTTTTCAATACCACAAAAAATAAAAAAGGAAGAGCAAAAAGCCCAGATCAACCAAAGCTTATGACATGATTTTAGAATGCATAACCTTGGGCAAAAAGGGCCAGTTATTGGAGTAGTTCTTGAGTAACCTAATTGTTTGATAAGGATCCTTGCCTGTTTAAGTTGTTGGTTGTTGGAAACATTCCATTTCTAAATTTGTGCCTTACTGCATACCCTGAGGTATGTGTACAACCCACTGTAATTGCACAGTTTATTATTTTATTAATGAGAGCTGTGATAATGTGTTGGCTCATGAATTCCCTCCAGTCCAGGTATGGTCTCCTAATTGCCCAGGGTTCTGTGATTCCATGGTTTGTTCTGGGGATGGTGACAGAGAGCAAAAGCAAAGCCTTTACAAGCATGGTTTAAAGAACTCAGACCTTGCCCTAAAGCCTGTATTTGGTGTGATACTGCAACCAAAGGCTGGAAAGGTAGGATGCTTTTTTAACACATACCTAATGAATAATAATAGAAGTGGCAGAAGTAAATTCTTACTACGTAATGCTGAGTACATGAGACTTTGCCAGCTGGAAGGAGAGGGACGCACACCTTAATTGGCCTTCCTAACCATAACAGAGCACCCCTTAGTACTTCTTTGATCTGGGTCTCTCCTGCTTGCCTTTTTGCCTGAGTGGCTGGAAGGCTTGCACTTCATTTGCTGTAAGGCACACAACAGTGAGCAAGCATCTGGCATGCAACAGCAGCTCCTATTTTTAATGAGCCTCAGGGGTAGCAGGCATACTAGGGTGCTTATTCCCATGTTCTGGAAACTATTTCTGTGTGCAGATGCTAGACTCATAGTACAAGAGCAGGGAGCAGCACTGGTGGAGGTGTGGTCTGTGGAGGAGTAGTTGGGGAAATCCAGTTTACTGTGTCTGTAACTCTGGAGACAAAACTTTCCTGTAAAAAGCCACGGCAAAACACCACAACCTCAAACAACTAGCACTTGCTCCTCAGCGCTGCTTGGCTTTACTGGTATGCTGTAAACCTCTGACCCTGGGTTTGCAAGATGCAGGGAACTCTCTCAGGACCTCGTGGCAGCCCAGGTCCCCCCCAGCCTGTGGGACGGCAAGTTCACACTGAGTGCGTTGCAGGTTGTCTCCTTACTGTGGTGGCTGGTATGCTTTTTTCCACAGCTTCTGAAACTGCTCATTACAGTGCTTGGCTCTTCTGCAAGGGCTTTTCATCTCTGTAGCCCCTGTGGCTTGCTGCAGCATGGTTTTCTGGTGGAACAGATGGTATATTACGTAGAAAGTTACTGTATTTTTGTATCACTGATATTTATTTATTTGTTTGTCTTTTTTTTTTTTTTTAAGTGGGCATATAGCATAAGTGCAGAGCTTGGAATCAGTATTGGATTTGCCTTTGATATATTAATCTCTATATTTGTATATGTGCACAGTATTTTATGCTAATGTGTGCTTTCTGAAGTTTTAGTGAACAGATTTTCATCATATGGATTGAAATTAGTTCAAAATACTGTAAGGGAAAAAAGCCTAGGAAAGAAGATCTTTGAAAGGAAAAGCAAGTGTCATCTTAAACAAGCTCTGTACTCACTGGAGTACAGTTTTGTTTTTAAGTCAGTAGATGTGCTTTCTGTATCTAATCTTTGTTCTTTCAATTGATATCATCTGGTCAATTGAGTGAAAATGCTATTCCCATAAGAAAAATATTTATTCTAAATATTATTGTTGCCTAGGTTCTTGTTGAATTCATGAGATACAGAAGCAGTCAAGCTGATTTAATATTTTTAACATTTTTATAGTGTTTTCTCATTGTTTCCATGAAAGCAATTTCAATAAATATTTTAGCAATTGCTTTTGGTTTCCTGAAATTAGGTTACCTATTGTTGAAAACTGCAGGTTCTTAAACATGAGTTTCAGATCTGCTTTGCCTTGATTTGACATTTGAAATGAAATATAAATACTTGAGCAAGCCCCAAAATAAGGGCTTGCCTTTTCCCCTGCTTAGCTTCCAGGACTTAATGTGTCTTGTCCAAAGAGTCTCCGTAAGTCATTACTCATAAAAGATTGTTACAATCCCAGGGTTTTGGTTCCACTTAACCAAATCACTTTAATATATTAACTTTTATTTTGTGTGTGTTTATACATATATATACAATTATATATACACACACATATACATTATATCTTATATACACATGCACATACACGAGTGCATGTATGTACATATGGATACACACACCACACATGCCTATATACTCTCACACTATACAGACACTCATGTACATCAGCAATATATGGAATCATCCCATTTGAAATTTAAGGTTTATGTTTTCGTCTTAAACCCGATCCTTACCACATAGTCATATTAGTGTTTTTCTCTTTGCAATGTAGCATTTTTCCAGTAGCTTCTGAACAGGAGGTTGTGCATCCTTGTGTTTGGAGACCCCCTGAGGTACGTGGAGGGAGAGACCAGTGCTGGAGGCAGAGCCCTCAGGGGGCAGGAGAGCAAGGGCAGCCGAGTGTGGTAGATGTGAAGGCACATGATGGAGAACACTTCAGGAATTTCTGATTGCTGTGACTTTACTGGTGGTTGGATTGTGTCCTTTAGTGGTGGGCAGTGTCTTATGCTGCATCTTGCGTACCGCTGCATTTAGGCTGGGTACTAGGTTTATGGTGGAAAAACAAGCACCACACTCCCTATCCCCCCTTCTGTTTTCTGCCACATATATTTTGCAGATAAATAATTACCTGTTATCAGGTGTTTGGCAGCTTGGACCTTGTAATCTTTATTTGTCTTGTTTTCTTCATAAAAGTGGCACAGGATATTTTAATTATCTGTTTATAGGATTGCTTGAGAGACTTCCCTTAGTGATGAGAGTTCAACAAAAAAATCTTAAGATAATGGCTTTTCCACTTGCATTTCTCAAATGTTCCTTCAAATGGAAGTGAAAGAATTACAAAAATCTTGTATGTAGCTTAAATTTCCAAGTGATACAATATAGTGGCTTTGTTCTAAGTATTACAGAGATGAGTTGTAAAGGGTAAAAGTGTAACTGAGTTTGTGGGAATCTGTAAAGGTGTTAAATATTTTGTAGGTAGCCAGCTTTTAGTGTGTAAGAGTTGTGTTCCATATGTATTTGTACTTAACCAACTTCTATTTTGGAGTGGAAAAGCATGTGTTTTAATCAGCGTGCCAAGAGTACTGACAGTGAGGCCAGTTCACAGTTTGCATCTGTCCCTTTGCTTTAAGTTTTGAACTTTAAATGAATAAAACCAACACAACAAATATGGCTCTTTTAAAAATATTGGGGTCATATTTGGATGCAAAGTGTACTGCAGAGAATATACGTACTTTCTCACCTCAAACCATGGTAGAGATGGTTTAATACCAATCTTCAACTAACAGAACAGTAAGATGTAACTACCTGAAGATTAACTCTCAGGACACGGATGGGTGTGTGAAAACACTGCTGTCCCTTATATCCTCTGTTTTTTTAACAGGCACTGTATTGCAATAGGCAGCCATACATGTATGAAAAATGCCTACTGCAATACCCTGTGCTGGTGCTGAATGGTTGCACATCCTGGCCGCATGCTGTGGTTGTGCCATGTGGCAATTGTCTCAGTGCAGTCAAAAGTACAAATTGTGGGTGCATGTCTTTAGTTCTCAGGTATGGTGCTAAAAATAATTGACCAAGCTTATTCTGAGTGAGTGTAGTACTTTATGGTCACATTTCAGAAAACAGAATGGCTTGCTTATGTGCTGTTTAGGATGCTGTGCACAGTGGAAGCGTTCTTGCAGTACTCTGAAGGTTTTGTTCCTATTTTCCTTCTCTCAGGAGACTGTCACTGCTTACACCCATCACTGTGTATCGTATGGGCTGGATTCTGATACAGCACCCACGTTTTTAAGAGCCAGATTCTGATCACTTTACTCTGATTGAACTAATCCAAACTGTCTTTGCTAAAGTTAATGCTTCTTCAATTTGGGGCAGAGTTAAAATCAGATTTTCTCCCGCAGATTGTGTATTGTGTACTGCAAATCATTGCCAACACCAAAGACTCATTTGTCTGCTTTTCTAATATTGAAGAGTCCTGATGGTTAGTGCCAGACTGACAACCTTCAGGATTAAGTCTTCAAGCTAGCCTCAGAACAAGAGGCAGTAGAGGTATCTTCATGCTAACTGGGCAGTGAATCTTCAAGATAAGCTGTCTTTGAAAAATTTGCCTCTAAAAGAAAGGATAGAAAACAGCAAAACCAGCTCATGTTTTTAAAAGTATATCCAAAATGCTTAGTTTATAAATAATTAAAAATACTGTCTTTGACCTTCTTGTAGTAAAATGAGCAGTTTTGGTAAGCCAGTGGCGTTGCATGTGTCGCATGAAAGATATGATTTATTATGACTCCAAAATACGAACTGGTGGTTCCCTAGTTTCATCTCTGAATTAGTAGAGCTGAAAGGCTGGCTTCAGTTCCCGGTGTGACCACAGGGTGGTTATTGCAGAAACATGGCAAAAATACTCTTCAGCTAGTGATGGTAGTATGAGATGAAAATCCAGAAAAGCATTTTCCAAACTCTTTGTAACTTTTTAAATTGAAGTTTGTTGAATTAAGTGCCTCTATTTGAAAATCAGCTTCTATCAAGTAGAGCACTGCTACTCAATCTGTCTTATTCAGTGTACAGTGGAAAAGTCTGGCGTCCTGGACACCAGAGGTTGTTGCCTGGGCTGACTGTATTTGTCACTGTGTTTTGACATGTTGTTCAGGGACTAACTAAAATGGGTCTAGAATGTGTCTCATGAGCGAGAGTGTACTGTAAGCTCGTGCATCCCTCTGTTCCAGGGGAGGATCAGCTATAACCAAACCACTTCCTATGGGTTGTTGTTTAGATTGCTTTTTAGAGCTTCCAGTGGTGGAGACTCTGAAACCTCCTGGATGGTCTCGTTTGCATTCCTAACGATGCTTTCCATTAAGAAAGTCTTTCTAGTGTTTAACTTAAGAAGGTAGCATGGTGGGTAGAATGGCAATCCAGGTTCTCCCTACAGTTGCCAGGTAAGTATACTAATGATTTACTTAGGGTCTGATGGACAAAATGCTGAACTCCCACTGCCACTTTACTCTTTTCCTTGAGCTGAGCCCTTATCTGCTTCAGAAGGGCAGGGACGAAATTGGAAAGAAGCATCTGTATTTGTTTTGCTGGATTGTCAGCCACATCTGACAAGGGAATCCTGTAGTTTTACACTCTACTTGTGCCCCAGATGCATTCACGAAACATGTTCTACTCAATGGGATCCAAAAATATGTAACGCTTCATTTCCAGATGCTTGGAGAAGTATGGGCTGTAGCGAGAGCTTAGTGCGTTTCTATATTGTAGTAATATTCTTACACAAGCTGCACAAGAAAAACAAGAGCAGCACGGCTCCTGAGCAAATGTTGTTTCTAGTCACATACAATACTTTGCAGCTGAGCCTGGTAACACGCTGCTTAGCTATTTTGCTATGCAAGTGCAGAGAACGCTGTTAGCAATAAAGCCACTGCTGGTTTCTCCTCCAAAACCTCCCTCCTTGCAGTGCATTGGAAATGACTGAACTTTGGCCCTCAATCTGCTGACACCCTGAGGGAGTGTAAATGTAATGACGTCTTTGCTTGTTTCAGCTGCACAACAGGAAACGCTCATGGCCTCCCCTTCTTCCTGCTCTGAGAAAGTGCTGCCTTTTTTATTTATTTATTTATTTTTTTTCCCTCCCTTCCCCTGCAGTCGAGCGCACTGAGACCTAGTTTCAGGTCTGGGCTCGGCAGCCAGCCGGTGCTCGCACAGGGCCCCCATTGCTGCTGCCTCCTCTCCGGGGCAGCCGATCGCCTCCGTATTGCTCTGCTATGGTGGTGATGCTAGAAATATGAGCGTTTTGATTTTTATGGGTTTTTTTTCCACCTGGAGAAGTGACTGAGAAGAGAATACAGTTATGTGGCAATGGCTTGCTCCAGGGAGCATGTCACTGGATACAGCTCAGCTGCAAAGACCAGGATGGTCAGGTGATGATTTGCCTTGGGGAGACCACATCACTTGCATAATATAGAGGACACACTGTCAGGTGGGCATTGAGGGATCCTGGAGTGTGGTCCCAATAGCGCTGAATAATGCTGAATACAGAGGGCCTGAACAGATTTCTTTGCCTTGCTGTAATACAGAAGCTTGCTTCTTGCAGAGCATTGACAGGAAACCTGTTTAACCCTCTCTGGTTGCTGCTTTTACACTTTGTAACCAAAACAGGGGTATGAGTAAGAATGGTTATCTGAGAAACACGAGCATTTTGCAGCTAACTGGAGGAGAATTTTGTCTCATCAAAGTCAGCTAAAACATTAAAGCAATACAGCGTTCTTGCAAGTGAAATTGATTCAGTATTCAACTGTAATTCTCTAATGTTTGGGGGGGCGGGTCACTCTCAAAATGCATATGCACTACGGATTTTGCATCTTGTGACATGAGAAGAAGCACTGAATAGTCTAGAGTACAGTATCCTGAATTTGAAAGATTTAATTAACTTTGAATGTAAACAGTGCTGGTGCAGTTGCTTATTCATTTGTTTAATGTTGCATAGGCATATTATCTGAGGACCAGCTTTTGACTGTGCTCCGTAATAAGCAAATTCTGGATTTACTTCATTAATCTATCACACTACCTAGCTAAATAACTGTTGTTTTTAACAAGCTGGAGTTATGTAACATGAATTGTGCCTGGTAAGATGCTTGTACGCAGGGAAAAGCAAGATAGGCAAAGAAATAATGGCACTCAACCTTTAGTGGAGTAGGATATGACTGGATTTTGAAATTAAATACTGCGTGTCCATACTCTCAGCCATACAGACAAGGTCCAGCTATTCATTATGAGGATGTGTCTTAAAACAAAGTCTTGGGTTGAGAATGTTTAACAGACAGAAGAGTGAATTTGCTCAGGCATGTGCAGTCCTTGGAGGGTTTTGTGTATGTGCATGCCAAATTCTACCCCCCACCCCCCATTCCCCGTTGTTTTTCCTTTGGAAAAGCACTGTAGAATAATAAATGGGAAAAGTCTCTTAAATGGGACTGATTTCACGTGTAAAAGAGAATAACTTGGTGAGCTGTGATTGCCCTTATAAAGTGTCATGTAAATCTCTTTTCTTCTTCTAAATGTGCCCCTATAGGGTCATTAGGCATGTATACAGTACAATAGTTCTCTGTCTCAAGAGATTTTACAACCAGCTTATGCAAGGGGGAAACAAGTGATTATATGAATGCATTAGAATAAAAGCAATTGATTTTAAGTTAAATCTTCCTTTAATATTTCCTTGACAATTTTCTCTGCTGTTATTCAATCCTGATCTTCAAAGTCATGCTGAGTTGTTAATCCTGGGATGACTTTTTGCTTTAGTGGCATGGATACAAATATTAAATGATGTTAGGAAATGAAAGTGTGAGGATAACAGGTCTTTAGGAAAGGAGTGTGAATAATGACTTTTTAGGAAAGAAATGGTTTAAACTGCTCCTGGATTTCCCTTCAGACTGTCCTGCTCCCTCTCATTTTGCCCAAATAAGTCTGTATTCTTCCTTCCTTCATGTATAAATTAAATAGCTGTAGTCTGTGGCGTAGGGCTATTAACTACTATATTTTGAGATTTTATTGTTATCAACAACAAATATTCAAAAATGAGTGCTGATATTTATGGTCATCTCTTATATACTACCATATGTGCATATGTACACAGTGGCTGATTATGCATTGGTACAGACAACAGCTGAGATGTTATAATGAGAAACAGTTACATCTGTAAGCCGCTTCTGTAGCTAGCACCATTGCTGATAGCAGCACGGAGAGGAGATGAACAAGCACAGACGGAAACATGTATTTTCTCACACAAGAGGCCATTCAGGTCATGGCCAAGGGATGTCAAAAAGGCACCGTAAGGAAGCAGACAGTGTCGCTCCTAGTATGTCCTTATTTTCCAAACAAATGCAGGATTTCTTTTGGACTGTCCGTGCAACATCCTTCAGAAGGAACTTGCTTTTTTATGAAAACTTACAAGAAATTTCAGTGTTCAGGAGAATTTTCATTTTTTGTACTGGATTGACTTAATTCTGTGTAGTCATGTGTTACTGCTACAGCTGCAGAAGATTAGAGCTGGGGTTCTGAGTAGTGGCACATAAGGACACCAAGGTCTTGTAGGTGGAGAAAGACCTTTTCCTGAATCTGCATGATGATAACCAAATACAGAGTTCAACAAATGCTTTGCATTTGTGTCATCTCTGGTACTCTTTACTTCAGACTCTGTAGTGGTTTTTGGCTAACTAATAGTTACGTTCTTTCTGCAACTCCATAATTTTCTTAATGCAGATGAATGTTATGTAAGGGCGTCATAAAATTGTTGAAATATTTGTGCACACTATCAATAGTAGCATGGGCGCAATTTTCCGATGTGGTTATTTAGGAGGGTTTGAGTGTACTTTACTTGAATTTCCCTTACTCTTTTGGATGAGAAGTCCTCGTGGTTTTGTTAAGAGCTGAGACTTGTAAGGCCAGGGGGTAGGTGGGAGCACTGTGGGCCCCATGGGAGTGTTCACCCCACATTTCTGTAGAGTCTATGAGATGAGCATAGCTGCAGAGGGGGTTGTGGCTGCCTGCTGGTTTGTGTTGTGTGGTGAAATCCTGTGCCTGCAGGCCTTTGCTGGGGTGTGAACAGGGGTGTGCTGAGGGCTGCCGGGGTGTGAGCTGTGGCTGTGTGAGCACGGGCTGGAGCCATGGCAGGTGGGCACAGCTGGGCTCGGCGCTGGTGAGCAGTGAGGGTTGCTTGCCATCTGCTGTGGGAGGTGTGGGCTGACCTTTATTTCTGGTGGAATTTCTGTTGAAATAAGTGTGATCTGAGTGAGCAGAGTAGGGCGAGTGTGTGGCTGCCAAATGAAAGACAGTAATTGCCACGAGTGGCACTGATGCATGGGCAGGGAGGGGGTGTATCTGTGTGTGTACAGGCAGTGGCTTGCCCAGGAGTAAACTCTCACATCCTGAGGTCCTTGAATAGATCTTCAGAGATTAATAGTCCTGGTCATAAGGCTCTGCAGAGAGGGATTCTTGCCCCGCAAGTTGCTATACACAATTGTTCCATTCTTGCTTTGTTAAAAGCCGATGTATCTTGTCTGTTCAAACCCTTAAGTGTCTTCAGGTTATTGAGTTGTTCCCATATTGCAGCAAAACTTGAAATAATTACCAACTCACTTTCACCATTTCTGCCAGTTAAAAAAAGGTGCAATTTAATTTACAGTAATTATTTAACTACATGAGATGCTCGGCATGAAAATGACTAGGTGCAAATTAAGATTAAGTAAGTAAAGGAGAAAAATATGCTGTGCATTATATTTTTCATATTGAATGTTCTATTTGTATTTCATTACCAGTCCATCTGCAAGAAGACTTCTTTTAGCAGATTGAAGCATTTTTTCAAGAAAAAACCCAAATGTACAGTTAGACTAATAAAAACAAAATTTTAGTCTGAATAGATTAAGATGGGAGAGTTTTAATAAAATCTCATTATTGCAGGCTTACTTTCTCAGCTCTGGTTACACTATGTGTATGGTATAATCTTTGGAGCAGTGCAATGGCCATGCTTTCTCCAGGTTGTGTTGCTGAAACACAAACATTTTGTAGCCTCCCCAAAGCTACTGTGTGTGTGAAATCAGCCTCTAGGTAATACTGAAATTCATATAATGCGTAACCTGAGTGGGTATATGGTCTTAGCTTCTTGTCACAGGAATGGATTTGAGAGCATTTCCCTGTAGTTGTGCTTGTTGCCGTCCTGGTACCCCACAGCCTGTCCCCTGTGAACATGCTGCTGCTTTGGGAGAGATGGATCATGAGTCATGGTGGCTCTGCTGTTTGTGGGGATGAGAAGTAAAAGCTTTTGTGCCGTTGTAGACAAGACTAGTGGTGGGGGTGGGTTGAATGCGCTGCCAGTCTTACCAAGGTGAATTCAACACCGTAGCGGTGTTGCCATGGTACGTTTTTTTTGGAAGCACCAATACAACACCCTTCTGTATTGTAGAGAACTTGTTTCACCATCCAAAAATGTGTGTGCTGTCTTTCTTTACCTCAGCTGACCCTGGCTTTGAACCTTCCCAAACTTTGGAGACGTCTGTAGCGAGACTGCTTTGTGAATGAAATTTGTTTTTCTAAGTGCAGCATGAAAGATTTGGTTTATCTGCATGGAGCATGCTTGCTCAAGCAGTTGCTTTGCACAGTGCAGCGCTTGTAGATTAAAATCCTTTCTGTTGTGGTCATGCCAGTTCAGTTCCTTTTGCAGCAAGTTCATTTTGCTGGCGTGCTGCAGTAAGGTGCCTGGTTGCATTAGTGAGAAAGCAGATTTTTTCATTTCCGCTGATGTGTCATTCTTGTAGATTCAAAATGGTAATGACAATTTTGTGTAACCTTTTTTCAAATGTACTTTGAAAACTGGAATAACACTTCCTGCTTCAGTGTATATTTTATTTCACCTGTAAAAGTGCTTTTACTGCGTGTGTTTGCACTTGCAATTTGAATGCTTTGCATCGAAACTAGAAGTGTCATATGCATGGAGTAGGTCATTTATGGTGACATATTTTACTGTCTGTGGTGTGTGGTCACACAAGCTCAACAGTACACAGCTGACTTGATGTATTTACTTAATTCTCTACCTAAGGAAATATGGTCTAGTGACTAGTAGGCTAGGCGGGGACTTAATACCCATAGGTTCAATTCCTGGTTCTGCTGCACAGTTCATGAGTTTGGGGTAAGATTCACAACACCTTACTGATTTTCATGTGAATTATATTCATAAATACGACTTAGGCACAAAAATACCATTGTTGTGCAGTATTCTCTTTATGTCAGTTCCACTTCCTTATTTTATGGAGATGTCCTGTAGACAGATGCTGTATTCTGCTATTAATCCATAGGGAGCCAATAGGGGTTTTATGCTAAAACTGTGGGATTTGAACCTTAATTTTTTTTGTTTGTGTATCTGTTTTTAAGTGACCATTCTCCGAGTGATCAATCATCGCGCTGTTTATTTACTATGAGCACCTCTGCTCATAGTATTTATGCTATTAAAGATCATACGGGTCGTTGCAGAAGTCAGGGTACACACTGCTTTGGAGTCCAGTTCTGTCTCCTTTACTAAGAACGAAAATAGCCTGGCTAAGGTACAGTTAGCAGCTAAGGCATTAGCAAAGGGCAGCATGCGTAGACCTGGATCCAATTGTTGAATGCTGTGTTTAGAAAAAGAAAGGGTAAATTTTCCTCCCAAACAAATTGGTAAAATTCAAGGTGGAAATTTGTAAATTTTTTTTTACAATTGACATTGTATTGCAGTGAGTGTTAGAGTGAGTAGCAGCTCTGCAGAGCAGAGGGAAGAGGTACTCCTGTTGAGCAGGTACATGTGGGCAGTGCAGAACCTGCCAGTTTTAAAAGTAAAGCTGTGTGCAACATTGTGATGTTTGCATTTTGAAGTACCTGGGCAATTCAAAGGGTAATTGCCTAAGCAAAGGCTTAAGATAGCTGTTGGGAGCACTACAAAATGTTTTGGGGTCTGCAAGGGACACCAGTGCTTCCTAAACCAGCAGAGTGCCTGCAGGGACACTTGGCCTCGCCTGCGCTAAACCTTTGGGAGGTGTGAATCAGCTCGGTGCCACTGGCAGCCCAAAAGTCCCCATGATTTATGCCAGGTGATGTCTGTCCCTCTGCATCTGAAGAGAGCGTAGTTGCTCTGGTTTCCCTCCTGATCCGGGAGGTCGTGACTGAACTCTGTAGATGTCCGTGGGGGAATGGGAGGCGGTGGTGGGAGTGTTGAGGAGACTGGCGGATGGGGCTGGTTTTATACTGTACACGTAACCTTTACCACGTCCACTCGTTAGCAACACGCACTTTTCACTAACAGACGTTTCTGAGGAAGATGTTAATCATCATTGCTATGTGCACAGAGCTGGTGGTCTTTCACAGCCGTGCTCCGGTGGCTGGGAGTGTGCCGTGCCACAGGACCATGGTGCCCTGCCCAGGTTGCGGTGGTCAGGGCTGGACCTCACCAGTGAGAGAAGACAAACCGTGAGCAGCCTTGTCTTTTCTCTCCCACTGGTCTTTTTTTTCCCCCTGTTTCCTAGTTTAAGACTTGAACAGGAAGAATTTAAGTAGTTAAAGCAATTAAACTAAACACTTTTGATACTGCTTGTCTTGTATTTCTCTGCATTGTCCGTGATGCTTGTGACATACTCAGGAGGGTGTCCTGCATGTTCGCAGTCCTTTCTGCTTGTCTTGTCCTTTGTTGCTTGGGTGCCTCCTACATGCAGCTAGGCCCATCTTGGCCAGTCTTGTGAGCACATTGCTTAGCAAACAAAGAAAACGCTATGACAGGTGGAAAATGTAATGTACAGACCCAGTGAAAAGTGAGGCCCTTGGATATCTGCCAGATGTATCCGGTGCTTGATTAGCAAAATTCCTAAGCAAAACTTTAATTTCAGACAGATTCCTAAGTGATAGTGAAATTACTGGGTCCTACACATGCTCCTGAAGTTAAGTATATGCTTATATACTTTGTGAATAGAAATGACTTACTGAGCTGGAGCCAGCGTGGAGAATTTTGGGACTCCTGCTGTTCTGCTTACAGTATTTTGCAGGAGAGTTTAAGGCTGTAGAATGACACCAACTGGATCCACAGAACAATCTGCTCCTGTTCCCGTGAACTCCAAATTATTTTCCTTCTCACATGCAAAGTTGTACCAAGAGCTGCATTTAAAAACCCATCTGTTGTCCATATTATATCAATAGAAAGAAAAATTTTAGACTTCTAAAATATTCTGATTACGTGTTCCATCCTGCTGTCATCTGTCTTTCAACTACAAGCCATTTCTTGTAGTTGCACTTACTTCTAGCTGCTCAAATCTTTTTCCTCCCACCAACAGATGAAACTCTTGAGTTGCCTAAACTGCAAAAGTGGAAGCAGAATGCTACAAAAGGGTAATGGAAAGAAATGACCACTTCAAAATAAGATGCTTTTCATAGTATAAAATAAATAAATTGATATAAAAATTTTTTCTTCTCAAGTGTGGGAATAAGTAATAAATTAAAAGTTGTTTTGTTGTATTTTCCATTACACAGATAGTACGTTTGAGGTATCATCGATGTCTATATGTGTTTTAATATAATCTGTGATACAAGTATGTGATGTGTAACAAAATACAGCAATTTTTCTTTTAATTTTTACAGCAAAATAAGGTAATAATTCCAGTGCTGCTGGTTGTAATTCACCTGCTGCTGATCCCACTTTTCTGTGTTGCAGTGGCAGTAGCACAAGCATATTTCTTGGCAGATACACTGCTTTTCCACAGGGCAGTGGTGAAGTTAATCTGCCTTGTTTTTTTGTTTGTTTTTTTTTGTTTTGTTGTGACATTTTGTTAAAACAGCCAATAGCAACAGAACTAGAGAGACAATTATTGTGTTGTTTCAGGTTTGCAACCTTTTCTTTGCAACTGTAATGACTACTCAGGTGTGTGTGGGGGGGGATGTGTGTGTATTTACATCTGTTATGACATCATGGCTTTTCTCCCACTCTTTTCAAAGCAGTACCTTCTATCTGAGGGCTTCAGGATTATTCAAACACTGCACTGCATCCTGCCTGGAAAACTGCATGGGAGACACTGAGGCAATGGGAGCTTTGTAGCCTTTTCCCAGTGACATATAGGTCACAAACTCAAACTATCCATCCCATGATGGTTGGATAGCTAGGCCATAGACCTCTGTTTGTGGGAAATTCAGTGCTGACACCTGTCTGTGTTTCTTATCAATCCTCTTTCAGGTTTCATGCTCAATATTAGAGCAGCGTCTGCTAGCAGTTGACCAGTCTTACTCATTTGTTCCCCAGTATGAAGAAAGCGAAAGCCTTCTCCACGTGTGGTTAATGATCTGCTAATCACCTCATTTTACCAGGATTTCTGTTGCCACTACCTAAACCCTCTGTTCTTACTGCTTCAACAATTTAGTATTTCCAAAGATTCACATGAATCTTGAAACCATCCCCTTGGAAACTGCAGGTCCCTGCTGTGGAAGTGTTTGGCAGGAGCTGTTCCTGAACGGATTAATGCGTGTGGCCCAAGAGGATCCCATTGATGTCTCTTCATAGATTCCCAATTTTACAGATGTTTCTTTCTGAGATTGGGTAATGGAGGTGATGACTCAGAGGGAAGTCCTGATATGGAAGGTTTCTCCCGATACGGAAAGATTTTGAGGACAAGATTTGGACAAGGGATATCCCACAGGGAATGACTGACAGATTTCAGACTTCAGCGAGGGAATAACTAGCTCCTGAATTCAAAGGCTTGGGTCAGGGGGCAACGCTGGTTTCCTTTGTCAGGACATTAAGTAAAAGTAGTTCAGTTTTAGACAAGCAGTTGGTAAGACCCCTGTTGCGAAGCTGCTGGAATGTGCAAGATCTTGAGATAAAGTGTTGGTGGAAACAGTGAGTGAAAAGGACTTAAGGCAGACCACTAAAAGGAAGGTATAACGAATATACCTGTGGAGTTCTGGTACAGTAGTATGTTGTCCAGTATTTAACTGATACTTTCAAAGTCACAGACCTTTCTGTTACTGAATTTCAGTCTTGAACATTTTGGGGTAGAGAACTGCAAAGCAGTAAGCGTTTTCACAGCTCTTTCTGGGTGATACATATTTCTATAAAATAAACTGCATGTGCTGTTTATTGATTTTTCCCCTGAATGTAAAGGTTCAAAATTTAGAATTATGCACAGGTTACTATTTTTAAATGTGTACTGGGTTTAGGATGTGTAAGGAACAAACCCATGTCTGCCGTAGTAGATTTTTGTGGCAATAATACGAGACTCAGAGGAGACTGTTTGGGAGTGCTGGGAGCGCCCAACATGGAGGGACATGGAAGCAGGCAGGGGGCCATGGGGAGGGCTTGGCACTCAGTCTGAAGCAGCCGTGCACTGGGCAGCAAAGCTCAACTCCAGAAACAGCTCTAGTGGGGATATCGCCCAGCTGTTGCTTTTATACGTCTTGACTTATGGCACCAACATTCAAATTCAGGTCAAAGGTAGAAGAGTGGTAGGATGGAAGGTCGGTGAGGTGTGGCTGTGAGGCAACCGTACATGTGTGTATTTGAGCACCTTCCCATCCCCTGGTTTTCTGCTGCTTCAGTACTGCACCCAACAGATGCACTAGAAAATGCCTCAGATTTTTCCGTATGCAGCAGAAATCATGAACCCCAGCTTCCTGTAAGTGCCTGTCTTTTGGATGCAGTCCCTGCTGTGTTTGGGCTGCTGTATAAAAGGAGGTGGAGGACTGACCCTTGAACTGATAGCCAGGTTGTACTGGCTTGGTCACATCCGTGCTGCTGCAGCAGCCCTCCTGACAGCAGGCTTGTCTTGTGAGGAGATGGTTGGAGTGGTCCAGAAACACACAGGAGGTGAGCTATTGAGCAGTGTGCTGCAGTGCTCAAACTTGCTTCTTTTCCCACTTTTTATTCAGCCATATAGGTGCACCTGTAGTTATGAACTTTAGGTTTCAGCACAGTTTTGCATCTCTGTACATCTATTTTATCTGCAGATTCTGTGCTGTCTTATGAGTCAACATGGAAGATTTTTCCCTTAGTGTGGATGCTGGCTGTCTCTCTCTTGTCTGAGCACAAGCTGGAATCAGAAGGAACTTCTGGCAACTGAGTAATTTTCAGATTGCTACCTCTTTGTTAAGTGTCTGTAGAGAAGTTATTAGGGGAAGACAGACAGACACAGGCGTGACATTACACACAGCATGTGATTGCAGGTTTTTTTAACGTAGGAAACAAGGCTACAAAAGAGATCTTGGGAGGAAGGCAGAGTTTATTCCTTTAAGAATACTTTCCGGATAGGAAGCTGTGTGAAAATGATAAAATGGTGGAATTGTGTGATATACATGATTTTTTATTATGGTGACTATTATTTTCCCTGTGGTAACATCTAAAGGCTTCAGTGAAGGTGTAGGCTTCCTTTAAGTCTTCAGACACACTGAACTTACAATGTAAGTATGTGATAGATAAAGATGAACAGAGGAAAGAAATGTTATCACAGGAGTCAAAGACAGAAGCAGATGGTGAGATGCCCTTCATGGTCAGATATGAAATCTGTGGCAGCTAAGAGCTCAGCCTGTTTCTCAAGTCCTATGAGTTGATGGATCTCCCAGCACCATACATTGCTTAGCAGCACAGAAGTCAATCTTGCAATGCCATGTGAGCCTTTAGCTCCATGTTAAACCTTCAGCAAACCTTCTTCCAGTGAAGCTTTTGACATACTTAAAGTTTATTGCATGTATCTTTATGTTGTGATTCAGATCTAAATTTGTTTTATTCTGAAGTTTAAAGGTCCCTTCTGATATAAAGCACATTGATTTTGGGGAAGATTTATGGAATAATGTCAGATGCTGCTATTTTAAAAAATGTTACTGCCTTGCAAAAGTGAATTTCTTGTTTCTTTGTCTAGTAACATATTGGGAGCACTTGAAAGGAAGTTTTGGAATAAGGAGATTTCTACCCTGGGGGGGTAGTATCCTGTGCTTTCGTTAGGTCATGTCAGGCCATTGTTTTGCTTTTCTTATCATAGAGATCTTGTGTCTTTATTCGTGCTCAGCTGTGGACCTGAGTTTCCTGGAAGAGAGTGAAATAATTAAGAATTAATACTATAAAATCATATGTTCTCTGTTTGTAGCTATGTTTGTTTAGTTGAAGGCAGTTCTTACCTGTAGTTATATATAGTAATAGGTGGTGTAGATACATACCAGTAATAAGTAGTATCTAGTATCTGTGGTTCTCAGTGTAGCTGAAAAGAAATGCAGTTATTCTCTGTAAGTATGAGAATACATAGACTGAGAGATTCAAGGCCACCCATCAAACGGCTAGTAAAACTGGCATCTCTTGATCCCTGCAGGTTTTCACCCCTAATTGCCAGCTGCTGTTCTCAGTGGCTTTGTCTCTGCTAGAGGGTTACACAGTGGCAGGGTATGGGAAAGGGCATATATAATTTATTGCTTTAGGTGCAGCCGCTGGGAAGGATGGTTAGGTACGCAGGGTGGTTTATCAGTAGAAGTCATTAAAGTAGGGTGATTAATGTAGTGCCAGAGAAGGGCACACGGTGTGTTGTGCTTGCTCTTAAAATCTGCGAACTGCAACACAAGGTCATGCAGCCTAAATACAGTCCTGGTGAGAGGAGTCGCGGGAGGAAGAAGGGCATTGGCAGCCTAAATTGAGAGCTTATATTACTGTGCAGTTGTGTCCTGTCATGGAGGAACACCTCCCTAATGACTTGCTTATGGAATGGTGAAAACTACTCTGTCTTGCCTGGTAAATCTAGCTTGGTTCTGGTGTGACAGGGCTGAGATATATATTAATATAAGTGATGTGAGCAATAGCTTCCCTGATCACAGCCTGGGATGCATGTGCCTGCTTTGCAAATAAGCAGAATTTCTAGCACTGACAGTGAGATGCCTTTCCCCACAACTATATTTACCATTGAGTAGAAGGAGGCATGAGAAGGTGAGGCTTGTGAAGTCTCATATGCATGGGACTCTTGCTTTGAAATGTGTTATTCCATTTCCTCCAAGTCTTCCTCAGGCGAACACTTAGTTTGCATTTCCTTTGCGTTTTACCATCGATTCTTCAGTTGTCACTATCTGCCTGTAGACTATGGCCATAGTTTCTGTCTACTTTATTCTCTGTCAGCCACTGCCACTCTGCTTGCAGGCTGCACTGTGACGTGTAGATGGTATGCCACGTAGAGAAGGCAGACGTTTTGGTAGATGCTGGGAGCAGAGCAGAGGTGCCATGGGTGACCCCATAAAACACGATAGGTGTGCAGCAGCCAGCAGATCTGGTAGCTTGCCAGGTTAGCATAGAAACCACCTCCTGCACAGACCTTGTTTTTCCAGCTAAGGACCGATATGCTTTCTTAAAACCAAAAATAAATAAATTGTACCGAGGGTATTCCAGTCTTTCCAGGGGACACTCTGACTAAGAGAAAATGGAGAAGAAACTCCTGGCAGAGGTTATACTGACGCTGTCTTCTTCACATAAGTGGCAACACCAGAAGGAGGTGAAGCTGCACAGCCATATGAATAAATGTGCAGAATCTGAAACTCGCACTTGTGGCTCATCTATCACATACCATCCTTTTATAGTGTGAGATGAAATGTCCAGCACTAACTTTAAGCAGCCCTCAGCAGACATGCCGTTACCTTCTGTCTCAGTGCACAGCCGTAATCTCATCCTGAAAAGTAAGATTTTACCTTCCACTTACCCTTCTGGAGACAGCTTGTCAGAGCAACGTGGTACTGCAAACTTATCCTGCTTAATGTCAGCTAATTAAATTAATTTTTGAATATAGTACTAAGTCAATTTAATTCTGTCTTTCAGAGCCTGCAGAGACAGTTGTGACTCTCAGATGGGTTTCTGGCTCTGATTAGCGATCAGATCTCTTTGTGCTTTTTCAGACTCTCTGTTTGTCATCTTCTGTGTGTCTCTCACCTATACTTGTAATGTTAGAGAACAGGGTGTTTTCTTCCCAAGCTTTCATAGCCCCAGCATCTACTGTTGCCTTTCACAATATAGTCTGTTTAATGGCTTTTGTTCTCTGAAATGAAAGTGTCATTACTGCGGCTGGAATAGAAATAGAAATTACTGTGAAATACTCTTGGTGTTAGATCTTGATTTTGGAGGTTGTTTTCCAAAAGTGTTGATCTTTGGAGGAATGGCTATTTGAGTGACCTTCTAACTCAGAGCTCAAACACCCACCTCCAGATGATCATCCACATCACAGTCCAAGTGCAACAGCCTCCAGTAATGTTTACTGCCTGTCACTCTCGATATATTTTGTGATCGCTAAGATTCATGAAAAAGAGGGGCAGAATTTAAAAAAAAAATAGTCAAAGAAAGAGAAAGGTCAAAGCAAGTCCTAGTGTAGAAAAGAACAATACACTTGATTAATTAAGTAGTGCTGGTGGAGTGTATCATGCTAGAGACAATCCAAAGAGTATTTTTTTATTTTAAATGCTGTCTGAGCAGATTATCAAAAAAAGTAAAAGAAAAAACATTGTTGGTCTGGGGATTTTCATGCATTATTTTTTGTAGAGCTCTGGCATGTCCCTCACCCCTTCTGTGCAGCTTTGTGCCAGGGAGTGCCTCTGATCTGCTCTTTCTAAATCCCCTGGTGCCATCGGATGGCACGTCAGTGTGCATCACTGTGGAACGTCCTGCTGCAGTTTACCCCCTGTTTGCAGCTGCATTTTCTTTCTCTCATTCTCTTCCCGCTTCCCCTCCCACTTGTTGATGTGTGTTCAGACATTGCAAGTGCAGAACTGAATTGCCATTTTCAGTGAAGTAATTCCCGGTTACTGAGAAACTGCTGCTCTTGCTCCTTCCAGAGTACAGCTGGAGTGTATGGGGAGACATGGTTTGAGAAGAAGCCTGTATCGTTGTCATGCACTGTGCTTGTTCTGTATGGAGAAGAAGTCTTCAATCTGCATGGATGTCAGTCTGACATATTTTACAGGCAGTTGATTCATACATCCATTTTTTGTGTTACATGGTAAAGCATACAAGTACTGTCCTGTCTGTAATGGAGCTTCTGATGTCAGAGGGAACTTAACATGGAGCTTCTGATGTCAGAGAGAACTAAATACCAGCTTTCTCACTCTTTTTGAAATAATGCTGAAATGCATCCCCAGATACCAGGAAAGTAAGATGAGACTATAATTTTTTTCTTAATTCCTGAAATCTATTGAGTTGAAAGTTTTTCAGATCATTAATTACATTTTTTCTTTCATTTTAAAATATGTTTTCTGAAAGGTTATTCACAGGTATATTTTTTTGAAATTAGAATCTATAGTTTTTTAAAAATTCATAATATATGTATCTGGGAAGGTTTTGAGGCTTGATACTTAGAGCTGATTTTGGTGAACAATTCAATGCATGTATGTAATCAATCTAAGCGTTTGGTTTAGACACTCTGTTATAAGTCCTTACTCATTTTTCAAATGAGCAAATGGTATTTATTGAAGGTGGAGAAAGAACTGCCAAACCCCTGACAGGTCTTAGAGCAGTGGTTTTATAGGCACTTTCTAAATACCCATATTTTAAGGCCTCTTCAGTTCTCTTGGTGTGAATATGCTGTGTGCATTAATATGAATATTTGTAATGCAAAAGCTTGCATATTTGCGTCTTCAGTGCTGTACTTTGTTGTAAGAAAGGAGTTCTTCGGGGTGTGAGAGTAACTTATCTGTAATTTAGTATGTATAAATACAGTTTTAATATTGTCTTAAGACTGATAGACTCAGTTTTGAAAAGTGAAAGCACACTTCTTACCTGCAAGTAAGTTAGCAGCGAAAATTATGTTTCAGCTTCCATTGATTTTTCTAACTGTGCCTAATGTTTACATTTCCTTAAAATATTGCTTGTGAAAATGAAGGTCTTAATTGATGGCACCAGAGGTTACCACTGTCTAGCCATAGAAAATAAAGAGTTTGGACAGAACTGTGTATATTTTCTTACAATTACCTCTTTCTGTAGAGACTATATTGATTTGTATGTTTAGTTCCCAATCTTTCTCCCACCAAGATTTTAAGTGCTGCGTCCCCAGTGTATTCCTGTCAGCGCTAGCTATTTCCATAATTGCTAGAACCATGTACTTAAACACCTCCCATGTAATTTCCATTTTCAGATTTCACAATGGCTTCCATGCTTCTGCTTCACCTAAAAAGACTTTGCCTTTCTTTAAAGAGGCTCTTCCAGGACTTGTGATTTCTAAGTGTATTTTTGGGACTTTGGTGTTTGTTTCTCAGTGAAGGAAAGGCACTAGGAAGTCTCTGCCAGAAAGATCTTTGTGAAAGATCTTGAAACTTGTCAGGTTCACAAGTAGTTCAGTTGACTCTTAACAGCTTTTCTTTAGTCCCTCCTGCTCTGCCAGAAGTGGTTTGTTTAGAGCAGTTCTGGCTTTCTCCCTACATGGTCTCTGAGATCCCTCCGTCTCAACTGTGAGCAGAGAGGCAATAAGCTCTGAAAACGGGGCATGACTTGTGGCCTTGAAAATCTGAACCATGGCTGTGACCTGGCCAAAGAAAAGGATAAAGACTCAGTGAAGGAATCTGAGCAAAAGGGAATCAGATGGAGAACTACAAACACATTTCCTACAGGACACTGAACAGCAGGAAGCCAATGGCAGCTGGCGACAGCTACCACCCGGAATTAGGTTTGAACTGATGCACTGGACATGAAACACTGTGTTTCGCTTGGTTCCATGTGTTGCGATACATTTCTGTTCACAGTGGAGCTACTTTGTAGTCATTCATTTCCATTCATGTGGAGATTTAGGACTTTTGTTTCAGAGAATTCATTCTCCAAGAGGACCGTTAACAGGCAGCAAAAAACCAGAAAGGAAAAATGTGTAAATAAATTATTCACCTGAAAAGTTTTGGTAGTTTTTCAAAAGGGAAATGAAGTGATGCAAGGTAAATGATTAGGTGCAGTCATTAGGAACAGATTGATCAAATGACTCCAAATAAATCTGCAAGCAGAAAAAGAATGAGTTGCATGTCTTGCTGTATTTTCCTGTTGAAGACAGCTGGCCATGTTTAGCAGCATCCTTTTGTAGGGAAGATGATTTCTCTGGGAGGGAAGATTCGTTTTGAGCCTTCAGTGGGTTGAGAAAGAACTGTTTTTGCAGGTAAACCAGAGTTATTAGGAAGTAGAATTTAAGCAGTTCAATAGAATGGATTTATCTAACACTCAGAAAAATGTCTGTTTTAGGAAAGCCCTTTATAACATCAGGCCTGGATGTGAAGCGTTAGGTGTATGTTCCTTAAAAATTCTAAGTGTACTTTGTAAGTTAAAGCTGTCTATCAAATCTAGATAATGCTCTCTTGTTCTTTTGTACCTATGTGTATCTGGGAATGCAGATACCTGGTCATCTTCTGGCATTTCTGAAAACGAGGGACTGGTGCTTTCTGGTAGGACTTCCCAGGCAGGTGAGTGGTTTTCACGCATTCGTGCTCTGAAGCCCATGTTTTTGGTGTCAAAAGTGCTGCCGGTTTTGCAGTGTTTCAGCTGTACCGTGAGTGCCTGCAGCAGCCGGTTCAGCTCACGCTGGGTCCCCAGCCCATCCAGCCGTGCAGCCCTGCCAGCGTGCGTTTGCTTGGTCCTTCCTGTGTCAGCCAACGTGTGCACCTGCTTACCAGTAGCCCCGAGCTGGATTCACGTGTCAGACCTCCAGGAGTTTCCCAGTGAGCCCTCTGTTGTTTGAGCAGTCAGAAGTGGCTGTGAGTGAAAGAGAAGGAGCCACTGCTGGGGTTACAGAGTGGAGGTGGTGAATGAATGAGATGGTGCCTCAGCCAGTGTATTGCAGCTGGGCAGTGTAGGAACCCCCCCAGCCCCAGCACCGAGCTAGAGGAGCTGCCTGCCTGCCAGCCAGGAGGGACGGAGCAATCCCCGATTGAAGGGGAGTGCTGCTGAAATCCCAGCAATGGGGCAGGGCAGAACACCGCGCCTTCTGCCAGCCGGGGCTGCCTCTGGGCACGGTTAGCAGTAGGTTCTCTGCCATCTTGCTCCCTACTGCTGGATCCCATGCTGTGACTCAGCAGCTCACCTCAGTGCCTGACATTTAAGTATGTGTATACTGAAATATATATGTCCACTGCTCTGTGCTGATTGTGTTCGCCAACTTGTATTTATACCGTTTCAGAGCAGGCAAACCTTAGATACTACATATTAGCATTGTACCTATGGCAAGTGCACTCTTTACTAATAATATTTTTTTGGTTTTGGACCATGGAGTATGTTCTTGGTAACTTGATCTTTACATGGTTTTAGGCTTGTTATTGAAGACCAAATACAGAGTATAGGACACACTGACTTGCTTAGGTAGCAGCAAATGAAAGATGTACGTGGTGCTAGTGAGCTGTGTGATGTTGTGGCTGGCCAGTGAATAAAGGCAAGAGCCAAGCCTCTTTGGAGGTGTGAAATGTTAAAGAAACATTAGAGTAACTTAAAAAATGTAAACTGTGGCTAAAATCTAAACCCATCATTTCTTTAAAATTCTTTGTTATTTACTAAACTTCCCTCCTGAAAACCTCGTACCCTAGGATGAGATAGAGCTTGTAGAGAGGGGGAAGAGCAGCTTCTGTTTAAGGAGACTTGATTTAAAAAGATAAGAGCCCCGCTTTATCTCTGATATGACTTCTTATCGCTGTGAGTGTGTCTGTGTGTGTGTGTGTGTGTGGCTGTATTTCTGAGTGTCCCATAAGTTATATTACCCACATTTTCAAAATAAAGAGAACCCAATTAATCTGCTTTTTGTATCAATAACTGTGTTTTATAGCTTTATCCACATCCTCATGCATCGCAGGATGAGTCAATACAATTAACAATTGAAAGTTTCTTAATTCTTGTTTCAAACATTTATTTACAGGGATACACAGTCCAAGCAAGTTTTCTTCATTTAATACTGTAGACTTTTAGGTTGCCTGAACCTACATTTGTTTCATTCAGATGTGATTTTACCATTAGTTTTAGTAAGAAAAAGCTTTTTCAGCTTTTAAATTGGAAAATGTGTGTGTTTGGTGCCATGACAATCCTGCTAGTAAAAGCTCATTTTCCATATCTGCATTGGTTACCTACAATACATAAAAAAATATTTTAAACCAGACTCACCCATCAAGTGATTTGAAATGATCAAATGGTTATAAATAAGGTGATTGTAGTCACCAATAGGAAAGAAATGCTCTCTTAAGACTGCTTCATCTCAAGAGAATAGTTCATGAGGGAGCTCCAGTGTTGTGTCTTCTTATAAACCAGCGATTTTCTATGTTAAAAACAAAAAAAAAGATAAAGGTAGAGCCAAACTGGCAGTGCACTGGTGAGAGGAATTATGTGCTTGTCATATTATTGTCAGGGACCTGACAATGGGGAATCTGAAATTCCGTATCTGTCCACTCTACATTTACTGTTTCTGTTTTCATTGCTTTGATAGCATGTCTGAAATCTGGTCTGGAGCAGTGGGCCAAAGCAGTTTGGCTACAGCAGCACACTGTTGCTTGCCATTGTGAACAGCAAAAAAAACCCACAAAAAAAACCCCCAGCAAAAATGTTTTCTGTAAGCTTGGGAAGAGCACAGACACTGTTAATGCAGAGGAGGAACATGTGTAAACACACAAAATGGATTAGCAGAGCTTGATGTAAATCTCTGAATATGATGAACTTACTATCTGGATTTGTTATGTTTTCAGGTGGGACCCTCTTCTGATATGTGACCTACAGCAAGCTACTTTGAATCGTACGATGACAATGTTATCACGGCCACATCTCTGGGAACCAGTTATTCATAAGGATACGGTATGTGAATGTCTGCATCTTACATTAACCATTGCTTGTTGGAACAACGCAGAAACAATCACATGAAGGTGCTAAAAGTCATCGAAGTAAATGTTGAGCCACATGTACAATCAATTACACCGAGCTGTTCCAGCAGATGTTTATCTGCTAGGCCTGGTCTGTATGCAGAACAGTGAACTGTTTTAACTTGAAAATGTATTTATTTACAGATACTGGTAGAAACGTTCTACCAGTGTTTTCTTTGGATGAAGTTATACTGGTACAGTGATGATATGTAGATATACAGACTTACTATTTTCTTCCTCAAGCGGGAGGGGGTGGTAGCAATAGCGTGAAGGGTTCTGTATTGCTGCACTTAAAGCAGTACTATTTTTGCATTTAGGAAAGGTCTTTAATTGCTTTTCTCCTTCATTCCATTTTCAATTTCTGGTCAATCTAAATTAGATTAATTTCACACACCAGTGAATCCCTAAAGAAGTGTAAATTAACTCCATTTTACCAAACTCAGCCAGATGATGGCAGTTATTCCCTTGATGTTTAGCTTTACATCACCCAACATCTTTGACCAAGATTTCTATAGGAATTAAGTCCATATATAGACCCTTTTTTTCTCACCCTGTATAAGGAATTGGAGACTGAAGCACACATCTAGTGAAGGGAGGCTATTTAATTTATGGCCTACGAGGCCAGAAATGTAAGGTCACTGACAGCTGGCATGTTTTTCTTTTCTACTGTTGTGGCTTGAAATTGTTAACACACACTCAGGTCCTGTAAAACCATGAGCAAACTGGTTTTATGGGAGTGGTTACATCATTGTTTTATGTTCTGAAACAGTTCATAGCACACCACATAACCGTTAGCATGGAGCATCTTCATCTGATTTATGGCCCCAATGCAACTTCCGCTGAAGCTGGTGGAAAAATGTTCCTTCATGCTTGTGGGAGTTGCATTGCACTGCGTGTAACACCTGAGACTTTTGTTTAAGTAATGTTCCCTGCATGGAATTATTTTTACTGATTAGCTGCTTTTTAGAGATTAAGTATTAAAGATACAAGCATAAAATAGAATTACAAGGAAATGGATTGCCAAAATAACCAAAAAAAGGGCTCAATTACTGAAAATGCTTGTCTAGCTTCAAAAGTTACAAAGTGATGAGGAGAGATGACTGTTTGCTCCGAAAGTATATATCTGGGTTTAATGCGCTTTATTTTTATATATAAAGTTGAAGACGATGTCAGAAATGTGAGTGATTTGCTGCTACATCAGTGCTGTGAGAGAGGGAATGCAAGATAAGTCTTACAGAGAGCAGGGAGAAGAAGGTCATGCTTCATCGATCAATTCAGTGTTTGGGGAGAGCAATTCACAACTCGGGTAACTTGTGTGCTCAGTGGTGAAGACGTTTCCAAATCTGGCTGGATTCTGGGTCAGTTTGAAGAGAAGCTCCTGGAGGCGACATGGCCCTCTGAAGTGAGACAGTGTTGATCCTGTGTGTGCTGGCAGGGCTTCTGGCATGCCTGTGTAGCCACCCTCAGTAATCCCTGCTGGCCACAAACCATTAACACGACCCTTTGCAGACTTTTACTTTGCATTTGTTCAGATGTCTCCTCTGTCATCCATACTGAGGCACCTAAATTCTCTTTTCAGGAGGGATATAGGAATAATAATCTCTGTTGCTCTTGTTTCTTCTGAGTTGATTAGTTTTTAAACATTCAGAGTTGTTTGTTGATCTGTGTTTTTGTAAATAAGTTGTTTTGGTGTGTGTGGGAGCATTGGTAGTGGGAAGGTGGTTTGAAGAAGATTGGGTTTACGTTCTGCAGGGACAGGGGTCTGGGAAGGACCCAGCAGGCCAGCTGGTCTGCTTTCCTGCCATCACAGGTAGCTTGTCATGCAAAGCACAAATGCGTCTCGGTTGACATTTTTACTTTGTTGGTGGAATGCAGCTTTTTGCTGGTGGAGGGGACCTCTTAAAGAGTTGAGGGCAGGTGGCGGGGAAAGGTGGTTGTCGGAGTGGTGACTGTTTGCAGATCTCTGTGTTCCCTGGGCACAAAGAGCAAGCAGCCAACTCGCTGCCATGCTTTTAATGAGCTGTAGAGCAAGGGATGCTGTGTCTCACACCTTGTGAGTCTTCTTCTGTTATGTGGTAATAACCTTCACAGATTTGCCATCTACCCAAATCAAAATGAAATCTCCTTTGACTGGTGAATGCAGGAGTCAGAAGGAAGTGAAGGTTTTCACGTTTATTTGTCCTTTTGGGTGTTCCTTTATAGCATATAGCATTGCAGACATTTCAGGAAACTAATCTGTGGGAGCACAGCTCATAAAAGATTGGCCTGCCACAGGATGAGGCTCTGCTTATTACAAAAGAGCTTCTGAGACAGTCACAGCTGAGAAGATTACACACTTCCACAGGAAATTAAATTTGATGTAATATAGTAAAAGAATGACAAAATGGAAAGGGCATTTGTAACACATTTGTGATTATTAAGTGGTAGAAAAATGAAAAGTTGAAATCCAATAGTAATTTAGATAGGGATACAAATTTCCCAATATTTAAAAAGAAGTTTGGCCCTCCACTTTCCTTTGCCCTCTCTTGGTGGTGTTAGCTCAATGTGGAAAATCATTAACATCTTGTAAAATAATATCAAGTTTTGGACATGTTAGATTATAAAGTATTTAAAACAAGTTTCAGAGCGGTCCTATGGAGTCCAGTTAGGTTGCATTCTTCAGCAAAAGATGCATATGTGACACCAGACTGGGAATGAGAGGCATGAGCTTCCTTCTTTGCTTCGTCCTTCTCCCATGTGGATGTGCAGTGCTGACAGAGGAGGAAGCTTTCCTTCCCCATCTGCCTGTGCCCCTTGCAGAGGTGCAGGCTGATGCTCAGTGGTGGGTGGCAGTCCCAGCCCCATCCCAGCTGCAGACTGGAGGCTGGTGTCGCAGGTGCTGTCAGGCTCCAGACCCACTGGGGTCCGTTCAGGTAACACGTGCTGAAGAGAGCTGTTGGTACCGAGGTCCTTGCTGCTCGCCCAAGGTGCAGGCAGGTGACATGTCCCCTCTTTCTCTTCTTCTTGGGGCCAGCATAGGCACCACACTGAGCTGGGCTCTCTCTCCTGGCCAGGTGCTTCACAGCAAAACATAGCTTTTCTTTCAAAGGAGACAGTAGTAACTTGCAACATTTTAATTATTTTTCCTATAAGATCTGGTTACCTGCAATTGGAAAGAATAAGCAGGACTCTGGCAGAAATAACTTTATTAACCATCATAAATCCTTTCCTTTTTGACTTTAATCAGTCCCTGGAGTCCATTTAACACTCTTGACATTGCACTGGCCTTTCATCACAGCACAATATACATTTTCCTGTAACTAGAAAACTGATGGCCTAGAGCCTTATGTAAACCCGAGGTAATGGACGCAGTGTTGGGGACACCCGACTGTCAGATGCTTGGTGCTGGTGAAAGCAGGAGAAGGGAGCATATTCTGCCAGCACAGCCCTTCCCTTGATGGGAGGGCAGGAGAGGGGACCTGAAGATAGAGGTACTCATGCGGTCTAGTATGCACCCACTAACACCCAGGAAGAGGGGACCAGCTCCTTTGCTGTGGCCCAGGCAGGCAGAGAGACAGCGGTGCTTTTGTGTCTTCTGCAGGGGGACGACGGGGGCCAAACCTTGCCTCCAAAAGCCCCTCTATGAGCAGCCCCCAGCCTGTGTCCCCGGGCAGTGAGCTGCTGGAGCTCACTAGCAGCCGGAGGGCTGACCTAGTGGCCGGGAGCTGCTGGCCAGGAGGATGTCGCTGGCAGCACAGCAACCAGGCAAACCTGCTCGGTCAGAGGCGCTGGGTGAATGGATCTTTTCTGTGCTGGGGACAACGCTAAAAGGAAGGAGTGTTACCAGGTGGTCGAGGGGCAGGCACCTAAGCAACAAATGCTGCCTTCATAAAATAACTACCTGGGTTATTGCCTTTCTGTCCAGCCTGTGCACAAAATCCCCTGGAAAGCGAGAGGGGAATTCCCCGGTTGGTAGTCTGTCTGTGTCTTTGCTGTCCAGGAATTCATGGGATGGAGAAGGCATCCCAAGAATCTGCCCCCATGTGCAGGGAAGCTAAATTCCCTCTTGTTTTTATGTACACCCAAGTCAGCAAGTTTCTTCAGCAAATGCTTTAATTTTAAGCTTAATACTATGCAAATATTTAGCTTTGGACAAAAAAACCTCAAGCTGGCTTCAGACCATGGACTGGCTTCCAGCTGTTTCTGCAGGTACAGATCCAATGTTTACGTACAGGAATGGTTATTTATTTATTTTTTTATTTATTATGGTAATCTTTTTATAATGAACTTGGATATTTGTGTACCCTGTTTTTTCTTTGAACGTAAAAATCTATGTATTTGCAATGTGTATATAGCCATTTTCAGAAGCTTTGGCAAAAAGCTCAGACCTGCTGAAGATAATCACTGTAGGCTGAATCTTTAGATGGCATAGAGTTGTACTGACTGATTTTTTTCTCTAACTGAAGTGCCCAAAGCTGTGCTCACCATTGAAAGCCCACCAGCCTAGGTTATGAAAAAAAGGTATGGAAAGATCTGGTGCCTGCTGCAGGAGCTTTATACTGTGATTTGATTGTCCAGACAAATGGGTACACATGAATATTCAGGAGTGTCAAGAACGTCAGCAATAAATATGTTAACTAGGTTTCAAAAATCTGCTTAAGTTCTACCTGGATATGTAATACTTCGCTGTATCCACATATATTTAGTATAAGTATGCTTTCTCCAGCCCGTGTCTCAGCTGCTGCATGCCTGCAAGCAGCCCCTTATTAAAAAGGGAAAGTCCGTAGTCTTGTGGACCTTCTATAATGTGCTCAGCGTGTGAGCTATTGACTTCACAAAGACAAGAATAGCTATGTCAAATGTGTTTCATTTGCATGTGGCAAGACAGAAAAAGCAAACTATGTGAAGAGGAGCAGACAAGAAAGACACTGAATGCCTTAAATACTAAGGGAGTTAATGGTATGCAGTGATTTTGCTTCTGTTATAGGAAGTGTAAGAACAGTATGCTTCCTGGCGTACATCACCATCTAAACTGCAAAGGTTTCAGTTCCATGGCAACATGAAGAGCTCGATTGTGCTGAAGGTGTATGTATTAACGCATTCAGAGTGAGGGGCTGGGAGTGAGCTGAGGAGAAATAAAACATACTGAATGTTTCCTGTTTGTTTTTTATTTGTATATGAAGTAAAGCCCTTGTTCTTAGAAAATCAGTACTGACATGAATACAGCTGCCCCCCCGCCCCCCCCCGATTATTTTTTGCTTGTGTTTTTCTCAGGCAAAGAGCAAATAAAGAGGCTGTTTTGTTGTGTGTGTGGTTTTTGTTTTTTTTTGTTTTGTTTTTTTTTCTTTAATAAGACTGTAAGTGCAGCAGCACTTGAATGTTGCAAGAAAATGCTATGAATTCCGGAGACTGTTACATAACCCTGAAGAGCAAAGACTTTGGTGGGGGGGGGTATTTTTTCCAAGATGTAGAGCTTTACAGGGCAGAGTGAAACAGTGTTTGGTTTTTTTATTATTATTATTATTTTCCTAGATCTTTTTGATCTGCCCTCTTTCTGCCTTTCTCTACATCCACCTTCAGTTTCCCCCACCTCCCCTGCATGAGGAGCAGGAAATAAGACTGAGCTCTGTTTCCTGACATGCAAAGAAATATAAAAGTGTGAGGAAATGGTGTATTTTGTTTTGCCAGCCGACTGGGATTTGCAGACCTGCACTAGGAAGGCACCTGCTCCCAGACAGGGTCAAGAGTCACCCTCTGGAGCAACTGGGCAATTGGCCAAGGAATAACCGAGAGCTGATCATTACGTGAATTTTGTTCGATCTGCTCAGTTGGCTGCATGAATGTAGGATGGGGGATTGTGACAAATCTATTTTGCTCAGTCTGAAGAACTACCTAAGGCTGGTCCTGCCAGCTGTGCTGATGGATGGATGAATTGCAGATTTCCAAAGTTTAATGTCAGACTGGGCGGTGGGGGAACCTCCAGATGTTGGTATTTCTGAGGCTTACAGCACTGCTAATCTGGCATGGTAAAGCTGGCAGAAACTGGCAAGTTAAACTGGATTTACAGCTGCTTTACATTGCTAAAACAGGCAAAGCAGCCAGAACATATCAGTGGATCTGGCCTATAGATTTCAGTGTAGTTTCTCTGTTTAACTGGGGAGAGACTATAGCTCTGCAGTTGGAAGTTGGTCAACCACTCTCCTTTTGCTGTACCAGGAGGAATAAAATTTGTGTCTCTTATCTGTATCCTTTTCTTTTCCTTTTTTTTTTAGTCAAAAAAGACTAGCAACAGGAATATTTTTTTTTTGTTTTTTAAGAAAAGGCTTGCTTTCATTGAAGTGGGAACCCTGTCTTTGAGATTCTACTTGGGGGAAATCTATCCCGGTTCAGGGGACCAGTGCAACATGGGTAAACCTTTTCTAAGGGAATAAATAGAATTGAAATGATTAAATGACCCTGTCCTGGCATTCTGCAAAGGAGTGGATTTCACCCTTGAGGCAGCAGAACTGCAAAGTAAGAAGGGGTTGTTTTTAAACAGCCACTTTCTGAGGGAGAGCAGCACTGGTAAACCTGAGCCACTTGCTAATGCTGCATTTGACACTCCCAAATTGGTTGTTGTTGTGGCTTCTAGTGTTTGCACGGCCCTCCAAAAAAAAACCAAACACCCCCACCCCCACCCCGGATGTGGCTCATTAAATACTAGCATGTGGTTCCCAAATTATGTGGCACCTTCATTTTCCTGACTTTTGACAAAGGGACTGTGCATACAACTCTGAATGAAGAGGAGGAATCACTCCAGCCAACCACGTAGTAAGGGAGGTGAAGGATTCCTGTGTAGGTGTCCTGACCTGGCATAACCCTCCAAACAGGCTAGCTGCTGTTTGCAGGCACCTTCCCCGTGGAGTGCCTCATTCAGCTTGGCAGGAAGGATGAAGAGAAAGCACCAAGAGGAACATCAAAGAAATAAGAAAAGGAGGAAAGAAATCAAGGACAGGAAGAGTGAGGAAACAGAGCAAAGGCAGAAGGGTGAGCAGAGAAACAACAGGGGGCTGGGAAGAGCACAACACAGGAAAGAGATGATGCTCTGGTGCCTGTGAGGGAAAAGTTGTTTTTCAGATGTAATGTAGACCAAAAAAACTCCCCAAAGAGCAAGAAAATTAAAATACATTAAGTGGGAGAGCTTATCAGAGTGATAAGGGAGGAGAATTCAGATTGGCATGAGTAGAAGAAATACAGAAAACACGTGAATTATTAATTTCAGGTTAATTTCATGCACTGGTCCAGCCAATTTTAAATAGTAGCTGCTAAGTTTGTAGCATCAAGAGCTTGTGACGGATTGTGGGGAGCAGTGGGGCTACGTCGGGAAGCTGCTGCAGGCACCGGAGTGGGTGGTTGGAGGTAGATCTCTGCTGTGCACCTTGGGTGGAAGCCAGTATGAGTATCCCTGAGAAAAGTTACCCATCCTGCATTTGAAGACTGGTAGTCAGAAAAACATGTCCAGTTCTCTCTGAAGGTATCTGAGGACGGGCTGTTGCCACACAGGCAAGGATAAAGGCTCCCTCTAGATACCTCTTCTTCCACTTGTTCAAGCTGTCTAGGCTACCAGAAATAAACAGCTGAATAGAAATTCTAGTTCTGGCTGTAAAAAGAAGCTTTTGAATGAATTCTGCATCAAATAATGAATGTCTTCTTTCCTCCTCCTCTCCACCTACCTTGTTCCTAAACATTAACATTTCGTGTCACTTGAGCTAAGTTCAGTGTCAGACTCACCAGATCCTGCTGAAAAATACACCCCTCTTTTGTGGCAAGCTAGAGAAGATGAGAGGCTTGTGGTGTTTTTCCTTCTCAATCTCTGCTCTGCTGGGAGAAGGAGCTAAGACTGTGTGAAGCTGTCTCCTTCCCACTCTCCTAAACTTTGCTCCTAAAAATGCTTCTTCCTCAGTGGCTTTGCTGCTTCTCTGAAGGAGGCATGGCTTGGCCCACTTAGTGCCATCGTTTGCCAGGGGATGTTTTCTCAGATTGTGGAGACTTTCATCATGATAGGAGGCTGAAGATTGCTGTGGAATAAGTCATGGGCGCTGCTAGATGTGCCATTTGAAAATCATTACTTAAGCATGAAAGAAAAGGATCAAGAATTATGAGATTTAAACCTTCCCCAAAGCCCCAAACCTCTAAATAATTTCTGCCATTTCTGCTTCCTGTTTTCTAAGCACTTGGGCTGTACTTGCATTGTGTTTTTAAACTTTCCTCCAGAATTGCAAAGGTGAGAAATACCCTTTCTCTGCAATAAGTTCTTTTGTGGGCAGCGGTACCACTATGTGTTCTCCCGTGGCCCTTTACCCCCCTAGGACTTCTCACCCACCTCCCTTATGTCGCTGCCAGCCGGCGGGAGGCTGAAGGCTGCCCAGCGGGCTGAGGCTGCGCAACCCTGCTCGCCACCGAGGTGGCCGTGCAACACCTGAGGGCTCAGCTCAGGGCATCGGTCTGGCTTTTGTCCTCAGCTAGCTACCAATTTTCTTGAGACTTGTGAGATGTAATTACTGAAATTAGTGAAATCTGTTGTCTAGGAGAGAAGATACAGATGTCTGCAGAGGTGGAGAAATGTGTGTTCAAATAGTGGGTGTGTTGTACAAGAAGGGGAATGGTTCTCACTGGGCAGACTTGTCTGAAATACTCTGCAGCGTGTGGTAGTATTTACGATAAAGATGAATGCTTTTGTGGTAAAAGCATGAGGACCTGAGCTTACCTGGAGACCTTAATAATTTGTTCTACTACAGAGAAAGGAAGTGGTGAAGAGGCACAACAAGGAAATGTTGGTGAAAACAGACCTTTCGACAGTGAGCACAGCCTTGCTGCCTTTGGTGGAGTGAGTAGGGACATTCCTGTATCGCAGAGTAGTTATGCAGAGATGTGGTGATACTTGCATATTTTGATCAGTGCTGAAGAACAGAAACAAAAAATAGAATGTGGCTTTGGGGTACTGCAATACAAGGCTGAATCACCTGAAATCAAAGCCAGTTCGAGGTGGAAATACAACGGCTGATGTTTGTGTAACCCCAAATCTCCTAACCCGTACCTGAATTTACTTCTCACGTGTTAGAGAAAAACCACCTTTTCCACAGATGCTGTGTGAGCGGGGCAGCCATTTCTCCACAACAGGAAGAGGTTTTTTCCCTTCCCTCACCTTGGTGTCCAGTCCAGCAATTAGGAATCAGATTTAACCCTCAGTGTTTGTTTCAGGCCCTGTGAGTCTTTAATTCTTTTCCAGTGGCAAAACAATTATTTCTGATAGGCACACTAGTTGTTTGTTAATTTGTTTATAATCAGTTTTCCAAGAGGTTGCTTTGGTGTGGGAGGAACTGAATTCTTTGGGTGCAAATAGTTGCTGCTGACTCTCTTCTTAGTCATTAAGAGATGTTTTTCACATTAAGGCGCCTTTACTTTTAAGGGAAAATGTCAAGCGTCTTCTGATAACAGACATATGAAATGTGTGGTTGCCTAAACAGAAGCCATTTGATGATCTACAGCACACGAGGGCAGGAATGGTCAAGAGCAGCCAAAGCCTTCACCAGCCTCCCCAGGGAGAAGCCAAACAGCCCCCCGTTTCCTCTGGTTGCTCTGCTGCTGCAGCTGCCTGCACAGCCCCCAGGACCTGGGACCCCACAGATGCTGTTTCCAGCTACCGACCTACATCCCTGCCGATATGCCTCCATACTAAAAGGTGTCACTGTTCTTTTCCGAAAAGAAGATGTCTTTTTTTTTTCTTTTCTCAATTCCCTTGCCAGCTTTTTGTATTTTCCAGCTGCAGCTCTTTCAAGGCTCCCTGCCTCTGCAGTTCTTGCCTTTGTATAGGTTATTTTGGGAAACTGGGGAACCAGGAGGTGGAATGAAATTTAGGGGAGTTAACTGCAGTAGAAGTAGAAAGCTCTTTCCCTTGGTGTGCTCTTTCTTCCCTCTCTTTTCTTCTTGTGACCTCCGTGGTCTGACCCCTATCTCATCGCTCGTTCCAGGGCAAGCCGCAGCCAACGGTCTTTGTGCCCAGCGAACGACTTCTTCCCGTGCAGAGGCATGCCGCTTTGCAAGCTGTGCTTGCTGCTTTCTCCCTGCAGCGGCCATCATCTCTCTTCTGCTTTTCTGGGTCAGCCAGTTGGCCAAAAAGTGGTAGGTGGTCGAGCAGAGTTTTGAGCGCTGTAAAATACTGGTAGCACTTGGGAGGTTGTGTGCCTTAGGGTAAATCGTGCGCAGAGAAGCATGTGTTCCCTTCGTTATTTCCTCAGTGGGGCAGCTCCATCAAGGTGGTTGGCTTATTCTTGAAATGTCGGCATGTTTTTACGTTGGAAGTGTTACATGCCAATTGCCAAACTTTGCAATACAATTTTTTTGGAAGACTGCGGAATAGCGACTGAAACCTGACCTGGTGAGGAGGATCGGGAGCCCACCTGTGGGCTCTGGGGTGTGGGGCAGGCAGTGGTGAGCTCGGACCCCCAAACTGTCTGAGCTCTTCTGCACGGGGGCGATCACTTCACATCTTCGGTTTTGAATGCAAAAATGTAAGGAGAAATTTTCTATGAAGAAGCACCCAAGGACTTTCTTTTTTCTGTGTAGGTTTTCTAAAATCACTAGCGCAAAGAAAGACATTGATGACACAGTAGGTCAGGCTGCCCTTTTGGTAACCGAGACAGTATTCGGATAATTGAGATGCCTGTGATTGCCCATGAAAAATTTGCTGATGTTTACACTGCTGTCAGGTATTGAAGTCACACCATAATATTTATTGTGGGATCTTACAATGGATTTTAAAATAGATCGATATCACAGCACAAAGTGGGAATTTTCCTCATTTTTTCTGAAGTTATGACAATGCCTAAATAGCAGTATAGCACAGTAAATGTTAAACATTAAAAGCTGGTTTTGTGTGTACTGAGGAGTAGACTGGGAGAGTAGGCAGTAACTTGAGTTTTGTTGGTAAAGCTGATAGGAATATGGTGGAAATCAAAACAGGGGATGACTGTAGACTCAAAGCAGTAACATACCAGCTTTGAAGGATGGGTTTGGGTCAGCGACATACATGAAGTGATGATGATGAGGACTTTAACCCTAAATTAAAAAAAAGAAAATAAAAGGGAGGATGATTTTATACAAGAAGCTGCACAACTGTCAGCCAAATACACAGAGAATGAAATCAACAGAACATGAACTACTCTTTTAAAATACATACAAATGGAGGGTTTTTACTACCATGCTATGGCAGAGATCAATTAAACTGTGCAGAATGGTTATGCAAAATGTTCGCTGTAGGGAAATTGCCATTTTCTGTAGATTCTAGGAAGGAGTGCTGGCACACTGCTGCAGTGATTTATTTTCACCCAGCCCTGGTGCTTGTGGCTGGCACTCAATGAAATCTTCCAGGGCAAATTATTTATTTATTTAAGAATGGCCACAGTTGGACCGAGAGACTGGCAGCACAGCAGCAGGAGGTCTGTTAGAGATTAAGTCTAACTTCTTACAGTTAGGCTGCTTATATATACTATAAATAATTAAAATCGTAAATAAGTGTATGTTGGCATTTTTGTTTAAGCTTATTAACAACAGTTCACAGTACTGAATGAGCTGTATGTACTGCCATGCATTGTAGTCCTCTCATTTCTTGATTAACTAACCCAGAGGCTTGTGCAGCAAGCTGAAACATCAGATTGTTGCTAACTGAACTTTTGAACTTTACGTAAAGTAAGGACACATCAGTAAGAGTCAAATTTATGAGTGCATAAGCATGAGCAACCCAAAACCTTTCATTTCAGTGGGCATTCCCATATGAGCAAAGAGAGAAATCCCCCTCTTCTTCCTCCAAATAGGCAAGGTAGTGCTTTCTCCTTGGTTTAGCATATTTCAGAGGTAACAGTTATAGCTGGTTGTTTGAGGAAGTCCCAGGAAGAGAGGAATTTGGATGTAACTAATGAGAGAAACTGTTGTTTGAGGAGAAAACCCTGGAAAGTCTCTACAAGATTTCTTATTGTTATCTGTGTTGGTTTAAAAAAAAAAAAAAAAAAAAAAAGGTGAAGCAATGTGATTTGGTAATTGTGCTTTTATCAATAAATTTGATTTTTGAAGTATACATTCTGAGTTTGATCTTTGCTTTCTTTCCCTGATTGTTGAGTAATAAGAAAAAATCTTGCAAGAGGAAAAGAAGCCACCTCTTTTAGATGAAACCACGCATGGATTTAAGCGGCGTAGTTTGGCATGAAGGAAAAAAGTGGACAAACGTTTTGAAAAATATCAGAAATGGACAGTTTTAAAATATCGGACATACTTGGTTTTGGACAGGGCTAATAAGCAAATCAACACAAAGCTAATTTCACCTTCCAGGGGCAAGTTCCCCTTTCAGTGGGCGCTGGCAGCAGGGGCTAGCAGGCAGGCTGCCAGCAGCCGAGATGGGGCTCTCTGTGTTGCATGGGGTGGTTTGGACCTTCCCCTCTCCTCACCCTGCACTTCCTCCCTGGTCCTGCTGGCTGCCTGATGGACCTCACTGAAGCTGTCGGCAGCGATGTCTGAAACACCCCTCGACTTTGAGAGGCTGGCTTTTCTCTCTGCAACCGGCCTCTCCAGTGCTGCTGAAACTTAGAGTGAGCAGGTGGTTGGTGTTTGAGGAAGGGTTTCCCACTGTCCTGGCTGTGGTTTAACATCCTGGAGTGGTGGCTCCTGCTACCCGTCCTCTGCAGCTGCTCGCCTGAGCCCACGCTGGGCTGCTTTGGGCAGCTGGACAGGCAGCAAGCTGTTGGGCAGCCAGGGATTTCTGATGGGTTAGCGCCTTGTCTCCCCATGGGCACAGGCAAACTCTAGAGCTGGCAGGAGCACGCAACTGGCATGCGGGGGAAGAAGCAAAGCGGCATCTCCCCCTCTTGGCTCACAGCTTGCCACTGGACTGACCTTGCCAGAGCATGAAACTGCATCCTCAACATGCAGATCAGATCCTGTACATGCAAGGTCATTCACACTTGAGTACTGTGTTACGTTATCACGCTAATCAGGAACAGATATCGAGAAGATGATGGTGGAGGACAGCAATGTTTCCTATGCTGCCCTTTTCCACTCCCCACTTTTGGTGATCCCAAGTCACTCTCTGTGTTTCCCTTTCCAGATGGAGTTAGAAATGGAAATACATTCAGGATTGGGTTTTTATTGGCAGCACCTGTGAACGATTAAAGATTGTGCAGATTTGCAATCAAACTTCAAACTGAAATGAATGTGATTTCAGAATAGTTTGTTTGCAGTCATTATTTTTATTTTTTTGCAAAGAAATAAAAGGCTTTACAGTATCTTCTCAGTACTCCTAATTTCTGTGCACTGGGATCATAGAATCACAGAATGGTTTGGGTTGGAAGGAACCTTTAAAGGTCATCTAGTCCAGTCTCCCCACTGTGGGCAGGGACATCTTCCACTAGACCAGGTTGCTCAAAGCCCCATCCAGCCTGGCCTTGAACACTTCTAGGGACGGGGCATCCACAACTTCTGTGGGCAACCTGTCCCAGTGCCTCAGCACCTTCATTGTAAAAAATTTCTTCCTATGTCCAATCTAAATGTACCCTTTTTCAGTTCAAACCTGTTGCCCCTTGTCCTGTCACTACAGATCTTGGTAAAAACTCTTAAACTCTTCATCTTTCTTATAAGCCCCCTTCATATATTGAAGGGCCATGATAAGGTCTCGATGAAGCCTTCTCCAGGCTGAGCAACTCCAGCTCTCTGAGCTTTTCTCCATAGGAGAGGTGTACCATCCTTCTGACAAATTTTGTGGCCCTTCTCTGGACCCTCTCCAACAGGTCAGTCTGTCTCATACTGGGGACCCCAGAACTGGATGCAGTACTCCAGGTGGGGTCTCATGAGAGCGGGGTAGAGGGCAAGAATCATAATGGGGATTGAGTGCACCCTCAGCAAGTTTGCAGATGGCACCAAGCTGAGCAGTGCAGTTGATACACTTGAGGGAAGGGATGCCATCCCAAGGGACCTTGACAGGCTTGAGAAGTGGGCCAATGTAAATCTCATGAAGTTTAACAAGGCCAAGTGCAAGGTCCTGCATCCGGGTCGGGGTAATCCCCAGTACCAGTACAGGCTGAGGTATGAATGGAGGAGGAGCTGCGAATATTGTCATGTGGTGGGTGACCCTGGCTGGATGCCAGGTGCCCTCCAAAGCCGCTCTGTCGCTCCTCTCCTCAGCTGGGCAGGAGAGAGAAAATGCAGCGAAAGGCTCGTGGGTCGGGATAAGGGCAGGGAGAGATCCCTCAGCAGTTACCGTCATGGGCAAAACAGGCTCGACTTGGGGAAATTAGTTTAATTTCTTACCAATCAAATCAGGGTAGGGTAATGAGAAATAGAACCAAATCTCAAAAACACCTTCCCCCCACCCCTCCCTTCTTCTTGGGCTTAACTTCACTCCCAATTTTCTCTCCCCCCTCCCCGCCAGCGGCGCAGGGACACGGGGAATGGGGCTGGGGTCAGTCCATCACACGCTGTCTCTGCCGCTCCTTCCCCCTCAGCGGGAGGCTCCTCACACTCTGCCCTGCTCCAGCCTGGGGTCCCTCCCACAGGGGACAGTCCTCCACTAACTTCTCCAACGTGAGTCCTTCCCATGGGCTGCAGTTCTTCATGAACTGCTCCAGCGTGGGGTCCCTCCCATGGGGTGCCGTCCTTCAGGCACAGACTGCTCCAGTGTGGGTCCCCCACGGGGTCACAAGCCCGGCCAGCAACCCTGCTCCAGCCTGGGCTCCTCTCTCCATGGGTCCACAGGTCCTGCCAGGAGCCTGCTCCAGCGTGGGCTTCCCATGGGAGAAAATATTAATAAAGATATTCAACAGTATCAGTCCCAATAGGGACCCCTGAGGGACACCACTTCATGCTGATCTCCATTTGGACATTCAGCTGTTGACTGCAATTCTGTGGATGTGGCGATCCAGCCAATTCCTTATGCATTGAATAGTCCATCCATCACATCAGTATCTCTCCAGTGTAGAGAGACAGGGATGTTGTGTGAGACTGTGTCAAAGACCTTACAGAAGTCAAGACAGATGACATCAGTTTCTCTTCCCTTATCCACCAATGCAGTCACTGTAGAATAATACATAGAATAAACCCATCATGTTTTATTGGTTAACTTCATTTTGTCCCTTCAAGTCAAGTAGCATACAAATGATGTGAACAGACTGCTGAGACTACTATTATTTTTCATCACCATATTCTAAAAATACTTTTAAAGGATTTGGGTAAAGAATAGATGTCAAAAGTATTTTTAATTAATATCTTGAAATAGGAAAGTACACTTTCCTGAACTTACAGTTACTCAACTGTAAACGAGCTAGTTATTTAATAGACCCAAAGTGAGTACAGTGAAGTGAACCCTTGCATCCTTTGGCTGCAGCTGCAGAAGAAGCTATTGCTATCAATTTCTAGTTTCTCATTTCAACAAAACCTGATTCCAGGTGCTCAGGCAACAGCTTTCCTTAGTTTCATAGTTTGATTTGCTTTAAAACTTCAGCATAAACCCTGTAATTTACTGTTAACTATGCTACCAAATGTAACCAGTTTAGGCTATATAATAGGTAGTGATAATTTGAAATTTAACTTTGTGTACTTGTTTCCAAAAATACAGATGTTGATTTTCATGTTAAATACCTAAAATAAGCTGAACTTCCACCACCATTATCCATTGTTACTCACCTTAGATTTCTTCAGGGGCAGTTGAATAGAAAAGGAAGTATCAGATACCTACTTCCAAGTAGAGAAGAACCATTATGTAGTCTCAGAAGTTTCTACTTCTATACTATTTTAATATTGCTTTTCAATTATAATCAATATTACCATTGGGAGAAGAGCCCTAAGAGATTGATATGCAGGCAGAATGAGAGTAGCATGACTATTTTTATGTTTCTGACATCAGTGTCCTGGTTTGTCTAATGTTGTATGACACAGTGACTAAATGCTCCATATTTTTCCATCCTCAGTGAGCCAAACATCTTTTCCAATATTTCCCGTTGTTTCAAAAGTTGTAGGAACTTCTAAAAAATTATTTCCTAACTTGGGGTGCTCTCTTACTCTCTGTTTGGAAAGCTAATAGTCTCTTTACTTTTTGTAAACAATATTCCCACGCCACATGAATGTATAGTCCTAATTGGATACTCATGGGTCAGTAAGAGGTTGTTCATCAGCTTCCTACTTCAAATACAGCATTTTTAAAACTGTCATGAAGCTTTGTTATAACAGGACATCTCTGCATTCTTTTATATGTATTTAGACGGGTATATTTGGTTACCATCGTGAATCCTGTTCTGTCCTTCACCTGTTTTCATTATTTATTCTCTATATTGAAAAGCCATACATATTTACTACTGGGAACAGTAAAAGCTGCTCCTACCAGATTCTCATTTTTCCACATCTCCTTTTACCCCATAGATACCACCTTCACTACCCACCTGTCACATTCCCACACTGCACCTATTCTGTACAAGGGTTTTCTGGGTTCCTTTATGTTTGAAGAAAACAGGCTTTTGAAAGGTCTGGTGGCTCCAGAAGCAGTTGCACAAACCAGCCTTGTGCTAAGTCTCCTGTATGAAATGAACTATGCCAAAAATTTCACTTTCCAGATGGAGTAAAATGCCTGTTGTAAGTGAACAAAGGGTTTTGACTACCCCTGGCTCAAACAACCTCTTGGTTGAGATGTAGAGGTTTAGACTGCATCCCCTTAATGAGTATTGACTGGGTCCATGGTGTCCTTTTCCTCTGTGTGTGTGAAAATAACATCAGCTGTAATGTTGTAGTAAGGTGCTAGAGAAACAAAGCCCCAGGACCCTTCCAAAATGCCTGGCTACTGTGATTAACCTGTTCTGTGTTTCAACAGGCACATGGCACGTGGGAAGTTAACCTTCCAAGCACAGCTGGAAGTTGCAGGAGCAGCCTGGTGCTTCCCAAACATTTGAACAGTTGCTGCTTTACAGCTGCTGTTCAGACACAGAAATAAGAGAGTGTATGCTGCAGCTTTCTTTTTCCCAATCAAGGTATAAACAGACTTTTTGAGAATTATGAATGCAGCCCTAAAAGTTAGTCAGTCTCAACAGTATTTATGTTGAGCTTCAGATCCCGGTCTCCCTTCCATGTTTGATTAATGGTTGATGTGGTGCTATGGACATCTCTATGGCTTTAACTAAATGCACGGAGACAGCCAGCTGCAGCCAGCCTCTGCCTTGTGCAGCTGGGCAAGAAGGAAGAGAACAGAGCTTTAACCCTGCTTTCCACACAGCCTCCCCACCTCTCGTCCCTTGAGTGGCCAGTGGCCGCTGACATGACTCAGAGCAGATGCACTTGCTGGTGGGGTTGGCAAAGAGCTGTCCTGGCAGCTGGCACTCAGTGGGCACCTCGTGCTGCTCCTCCCTTGGTGCAGGGGCCGGGGACACCACAGGCGCAGCATCTCCTGGGGCAAGTCTTCCTCAGTGGGGATTTCCCTCCACTGGGGGGATCTCCTATCTGGGGTTTGGATGCCATTTTGGTTGTCTCACCTGTCACACTAGACGTGGTGTCCAGGGTATGCGTTAGCATCCGTGCCTCACGGCTGTTACAGCTTTGAAGATGCAGCGGTGCTCCAGGCAGATCCCTGCTGCAGCCATGCAGTGGTGTGGTGGTGGGGCCGTGTACCTCAGTCATACCCGACACGGCCTCTGTGGAGAGGGGCTGGAGAGAGAGGAGATGGGAGCATGGTGGGTGGAACGGGGAGCACGTCCCTTCGGCAGATGTCAGAGTGAAAGCTGGGGCAAGCTCGCTCCACTGGCTCAGGCTTGTGCAACGGCAGAAGGGAGGTCCCGGGCTGCGAGTTGTGAAACTGTCTGATCCATCAGTGACTAACCATACATGAATTTCAGAATGTGTGGCAAAATGTATTATATGGCTTATAAGCTGTTTAAAGGCTCCTGACGAAGGTGGGGATTATAATGCTTCTGAATGGGTGAGGGACTTGGTGTGTTTCGTGTGAAACATGGCAGGTTGCATACTTCACAGGTTCTTGATGAGGTGGTACACAGGTATGGTACAGGTCTACACCTCTCCTGTTTTTGATGATGCTTGTGTTATTCTAAGAGCCTCTACAACTGAGAGCGCTGGGGGATTTGAACGTTCTGACTCCCACATCTTCTGTAGGAATTGAATTGTTGTATTCCAGGGCGTTGCATGGAATATATCAGTGGGCACCAGTGAAAGACCCAGGAATGACAGGAGGAGGTGTCTGCAGCGAATTGGTTGGGATAAGCAGCTAGAGGGCACCAACGAATATTTCTTCTTAGGGCTGTTAAATTAGGCCATGTGGACTGCCAGCATATAGATGCATGAGAGAAACGTGAGGGCTTTGCAAAACAGTTGTGCTAAAAATAATTTTCAGTGTTGTTTTTAATAATGTTATCACAGATCAAGAAAGGTAGAAGTTTGTAGCCTGGGACATTTTTTTCTCCTGCTTTACAGGGTAAACACTATAAATCCTTGAGTGTTTGTTTGGCTAGGTAATGCTTTCCAAAAGTATGTCAATGAAGTAGGCATCGGAGTCATAAAATACTTTCCTATATTTAGATTTTAAATATGCAATAGAAAGTCATTAACTTTTAGACTCCTAAGCACCAAAATTGCTTCTGAAAAGGGGGCTTGGATGTTCAAATCAGTTAATTAAAAAAACCAAAGATTTTTATATAGCCAGACATGCACAGTCAGTGTTTTGCCATCAGCAGTGTTAGTAGGCTCAGTTATATCCTAATAAGTTTGGTTGCTGTGAGGGCCTGAGAAGGCTCCTGAAACTGTTGAAGGGGGCAGGAGTATTGTGGGATTACCAGTTGATGGTTAATTTGGAGGATTATGCTTTTAACTTGATATTCATGCCAAAAAAAAATAATAATTCAATTGCACAGAATCATAGAATAATTTAGGCTAGAAGGGATCTCTGGGAGTCATCTTTCTAGCCCCTGCTCAAAGCAGGTGTGTGGTACACAGTTTTGCATGTCATTGATAACTTATGTGGTTTTGATTTGTGCAAGCAAGATTAACTATTCAGTGGGGTTTTTTGAGCAGTAGAGAGGCAAATGCCAAAGAGGGGTAAAAATTAAGCCAAAAGTATTTTACAAAGAAGTTGATCCAGATAGCGTTGAAGCATCACCAAAATATCCCCTACTCTTTCACATACATTGATATTTTTTGTAGAACAAACATTGCTGTGGGGTAGCACAAGGGACCTAGTTTGAGCATTTGTGAATTAATTTTAAATTGTTCTTTTGATTGCCAGCTAATGTACAGAAGGAATTAGTAAATAGTAAGAGCAAAGGCTATACAGCATTTTATAGCCAGTGGTTCTGTTTAGACTTAATCCCTATAATGCAGTGTTAAAATTTACAAAACAGCTTGTAATTGCAGTAGCTTATTTAAACCAGCTATTTGTGGTTATGTCTGCTGAGGAAACTTAAACTTCAACGTTCCACAGCCATCTAATAGCAGCAAATTGACTGCGGGTCTCTTGTAAGAATATCTAAATGTAGGCTGTTGAATAATCCCTTTGGGGGCCCTGTAACTATTTTTGTGCCTGGATATGCGTCATCAGTGGGTATTTTCTCTGGTGACTAGCTTACATCAGTAGGTCTCCTACCATGCACTCTATCAGTGAGTGACTTATGATTGATGGGAGTCACGGCTGCTGTTTAGTTTTTATCTGTGACCTCAAATAATGGACAACAGGAATTTCCAGGCTGTTAAATTCCTTGAATGACTGAAGACACGGGATGGCTCTGCTGATACAAAGGCAGGTAGTGCCCAGATACTGGGTGTTCACTGGGGGCCGAGGCGGGGAGGGAGGAGAGGGGGGTTCCTTGGCTGCAAGGCAGTGAATCCAGCTCCGATGATGCGTAGCCCTAGGGTACGCTTCCCGCTTCCCACCGGCGGGGCGGCAGCCGTGCCGGAGGACGCCGAACGACTGTGATGCTCTGACTAACTCTCCTGAGCTCTCCAGCCATACGTGCCCGCCGGTGGCAGTGGCCTTTCAGTGTGTTTAACTGGCTCATCTCTAGGGCAGTGCATTGCTGTTTTATCCCAGGGAAAAGAGCAGTTTGCAGCTCTGGGGAGGGAAGTGCTGTGGAATTTTCAGCTGCAGCCTGGTTGTTTTCTTAACCCTTTTTGTTACTGCCCGTGTGCAGCAAGTGGATTTATTGGAGTGCTTCACCCAGATGCTCTCTGGGCTAAATCTGAAGGTGCAGTAGGCTACGTGGTTTTAAGGTTAAGTTGCACCTGCCACAGTGACCCACTGAGCATGCATGCGGGCATAGTTGATTTCCTGGTGTTCAGTGCTTCGCATTACAAAAATAAGGACTGCAGATGCTGAGTTATCCCCTCTTTCTCTTTCCACTCTGCCTTTCTGTCAGAAGCTGACGTGCCAAATGGGGCTGCAAGACAGCTAAAAGATGTTTGTGTTACCGGTGATGAATTTAGCAGCTTGAGTCAGCCCTATGGCAAGGCACTTTGCCATTTCTTCTTCTTTGCCCCCTTTTCTTCCTGCCTCTCCCAGGCTCGGTCCCCTCGATACAGCTGTGATAGGGAACAGGAGACCAGCTCTCTGTGAACTCGAGCTCAGAAGTCTCTCAAGCCCTTCTCTTGGCAAGCAGGGAGTAAAAATGACAGACATGGATGTTCTCGGTGTGATTGATGATTAAAAAAAAGTTGTTAATGCTGTTTATCGCGTGGCATTATTTGGCTGAGGGAGGACAGCAGCAGGATCCAAATTCCTCCTCACCACTTCTTCCCGTTGGCAGGTGGCCCTCCGCATGGGCTGGGCTCGCAACTCTCACACGGGTCTTACTGATGCAAGCGCCTGCTTTTGTTTTTCACTCAGGTGACAGCAGATTGGGTTTTGTGCGGGATTTTGAGACTCGAAAACTTTCAGAGGGAAAACAGGAGCTTCGTTCTAACTTGCCTGTGTGTCTCCTGCTCTGCGTGTGCCAGCCCAGAGATCGTAGTTAATGAATGAAACCAGGCTTCCTGCAGGAGCCAGTTAACCCATGCCTGTGCATTTGTTGACACACCACTTACATAAAGCTGCTTTCGGCAGCAAGGCATGTGCTGTTGTAGTGTGGATGCCCTTGCTCGGAGCGATACGGGTTATGTATACCTCTCCATTCCTTGCAGACAGGTGCCTGGTATAACACACACGCTGGGTCTGAAGCAGGTTTCCTCATCTGCTCTCTGTCTAGTTGAGTGCTGGTTGAAAATTGCATTTGACAGAAGAAATAGGAAGAGAAGCAGCAGTTAAAAAGAGGCTTGGAAGATCAAGGGAGAGGAGGGAATGAAAAGGTTTTCATTGAACTGTGATTTACGAGTATACTCTTGTTTCTGTATCTTTTTTTTCTGCAGTCACTTCAGTAAGGCTTTGTGATTCATGACAAACTGGTTATATAATTCAGAATCTGTGAAAGGTTAAGCACAAAAAGCTTGATGATGACTCTTGAGTCATTTGTGTTAAAATTCAGTAAATTTTCCTGAGGTACTGTGCTTAGAAAATGTAAAGCTTAGCGACTGGTTGATGTTGCTATATGCATTATTTGCCACAGCTTTCTAGGAATCATTATGCCCAGCTACACATTAATATCTTTTGGCTAATACTGACCTCATTTCCCTCCATTTTTAGGGGGATTGTGTTTTAGGGTAGTGATAGTATTTTAGAGTAGCTTTCATTTACAGCATTTGTACAAAAGCTCAGCATCACCAACTTTCCAGAAAGATTCCTAAGGCCTTCAAAACATTTCAGAAAGGGTCGTTGTTTGCCAGGAAAAAGCGTTAGTGAGTTGCCTGCTGTTTCATGATCCTTGTTACTGGGGCTGTCTGCAGGGCGGAGGGATGAAGTCCAAACTGACATGTGGCGGTGTGGTCCCTCCCTGTCTGCTGTGGCAGAGGTGTCGCGTTGAGGACAAACTAATCTAGGTGCTGAGCCTGCAGGGAAGTCACGCCATGTGGATGCCTGGGTCCATATGCCTACACCCTGTTGACTTCAGCGACTGAAATGCCGGCACCAAGTTCTGCTTGCACAGCCTGAACTGACGAAAAATGACTGCAGTGGCTAAACCCTTGTTTTTCCAGAAGAGCCTTTGCCTATTCAGTGACCACCTTTAAAGTCTTGTCAGTCGCCCAGAACAATGCTAACCAGATATTTCATCTTGGTAGTTAAAATAATTAGGTGTTGTGAAGAAGGGATACTGCACATTCACTGGAAGTCAAAGGATCCACTGCTGCATCTTGTAATAACTCCATCGGCAAACCTCTCCCTCCTCCAGCGAAGCGTGTTGGTGTTTCAGTGTGCAACTAGTTCCCAGTGGGCACAAGACTGTAATTACCATACTTGGGAGGTGAAAACGGAGACTGAATCTGACACGGGAATATCAGGGGCTTTATTTTGAAAATTTTTTAAAGATTAAATGCAATTCATTTCTCTCCTGCTTCTTACTTCTATGACTGCGCACTCTGTACAGCTGCTGTGGTGTTGGATAATTGTTGAGGGTCGTAACAGTGGATCAGTATTTAATGGTTTTGTATTGTTTTGACAAAGTGCTCTCTGCTTAAATACTCTTGAGAATAAAGAGGTGCCCTGGGTTGGGAAGAACAGCAACAGGAATGCAAACTCACCTTGCCCATGGCCCTCCCTTCTGACAGTACTGCTTTGTTTGAAGAGTGACTGTGTGGAACAGGCAGTGCTACTCAGTCATTAACAAAATCATTAATGCAAGTAGAGATATGTTGCTAACTCTGAGCTGGCTATATGTTGTAAAAGTATTCTGAAATATGAGGCAAAGTGCAGTCATTTCAGTACTTCATGGCACACAGTATCTTTTGACTGTGTTAGTTCAGATTCATCTTAATATAGTCATAAATACTAGCTCTCTCAAGGTGATCTTTGTGTTTCCATAAAGTCCCATTGAAATCATTGAACCAGTTCCTAAATAGTGGGAAACTCCAATTTTGGTTGGCTTGTGTGAGGAAGGACTTGCATAGTTTCATTGCTTTGGTTTGCGTTTTGTTTCTTCAGGTGTCGTGGAGGAAGTGTGGGTTAGCCATCGCCTCGTGCAGACATTATTTTGCTGCAGGGGAAAATAAGGAGTTACTCATAAACGCTGTTGATGTTTGTAGTGAGTGGAGTAATAAAGAGCGAAGAGGAAGAAGAGCAATGCAGTGAAATAGTATAAGGAAAATACAATGTAAAGAAAAGTTGGAAAAGTGAAAAAAGTTACTGGTATTTCATTTTTGTGGTATTTCATTTTTTTAATCCCATTGATAAGTGAAGAGCCCTCCATCTTTCTGATGTTATTGAGTACAATAATGTGAATGAATGGAGTCAGATAACACTTTGGCTCTTCCTGCACGCTCTGTGCCTGATGACCTTGGTCCTGAAACCTTTGCTCATCAGCTCAGTCCTTCCTGCAAGCAGCCAACGACTTTTATAAGACTGTTGGAGATCCAGGACCAGGCTGTCAGTAGGTTAATAGCTTTGTAAATGTTACGCTGGCATCAAGTTAGTTTGAAAGGAGTCCACCCGATTGTTCGCACATGGGAAGAAGAGGGAAGGAGGATATTGCAGGTGAAGCCTGTGTGTGGTGGCAGACGGGGAGGTACCTCCTTTACGTCACTAGCCTGGCACCAACTCCTGTAAACTGTGGCAAAGTCTTTCTTCATCTCCTGTTTTGTTTCCTGTATATACACAGCTTAGTAATTCCTGTAGGGATTTTTGCTCTTGGCAGTATTCCTCTTTAGTGCCACAAAGTGAGCATTTTTCCTGCAGGACCTCAAACAGCTCAACAAGTGGTGTGCTGCCAGTGACTCAGCGCTGAGTCCCTGTCCATCTGCTTGCAGCCACAAGCACTCCCTGCCAGCCTCCTGTTTTCAGATGCAAAGCTGTACGTGAATGCTGAGACAGGAGTGGGTAAGGGACAGGGTTATCCTGAGTAAAGAGGTCCCGTACCCCAAGTAGATAGCGAGGGAAGAAACTCCCTTCCAACCCAGGTTAAAATCTTCCTGAGGCGGACCCTGGCCCTTTGCAGGGCATTCAGATCGGCTTGGAAACTTGGTGTAAAGGAGACAAGAAAGAAATGCTGCACACTGGCATCCCCAGGAGCCTTGATAATGTCAGGACACCTGCAGTACAGCGGTACTTCAGAAATATCACTGTTGTGAAGGATTTACATGATACTGCAACAGCTAATAATATGCTTACAGTACAAGGCACTAATTCAGGCTTGTTGAGGAGTTTGCCGAGTGTTTGTTAGTTTCATGTCATGACTTTGTCCCTTTGCAGACAGGACTTTAGCATTGAGGAGTTTCCCAGAAACCTGTTGAGCCTGTCTTTTTCTCAAGCACAATTGCTAGTTGTTACCCTGCCAGTTAGAAATAATAGCAACTAAGTTAAAAAATGAAATTCCTTATACAGGTAGTTATTTTTCCCCCCACAAACTTATTCCAACATGCTCAAGGATGGACTCTCTGCAGCTTTCCTTCTTGTACACATGTATACTTTCAGGCAGCGAACAGAATGTATGCTTGGGGATTGCTCTGCATGCTGCTTCTGACTGTCTTTGTTCAGAGGAGATACAAAGTCAGTCTGTGAGGTCCTGACATCTGCTGTCCCTTGCTCAGGACGTAGGATATCAATCTGCAGTGTGAAACTCCTTCCCCCCTTCCAGGGAATTCCATTTCCATATACAAATGCCGACTAGAAATACTAATCTGGAAGTCTGTAATTTGGGAATAGGAAAGAAATGGGTGTTACGACAACTAGGAGACACAAAACTTTAAACTCTCTGTCACTAACGTGCAGGGAGAAGTAACAGCAACCAAATTTTCTTAGTGCAATCAATTCATGGAGCATCACGTTGAGTAAAGAGAATACGAACCTTTGAGGTTGCTTTGCTGGTAGATCTCCATTGTCCGTAAAGCTCAGGGCCACGTGCTGATGAAGTACAGCCTGTCTTTAAATGCAGTGGTTGTGATTTTTCAGCCTCTTGACTCTTGACCAGGAGCTCAGGTCTTATTCCACCAGAAACTTGCCACTGGTAACAGAGGGAGCAAGGCTGCGAATCCGATCAGTTGCTCTTTTTAGTTCAGTATTTTTTGCCTTGATTGTTATTAAATTAGATATCACATTGCTAAAAGAAACAAAGCCAAGATCACCTAGAAGGGCATAGCAATCTCAAAAAGGTATAAAGGCTTAAAATGGTGCAAATGAGCAAAAAGGGTATTGGGTTAACTACGGTGAAGGTCTGTTCTACTTTAACTACTAAAAATTATTACGGTGAAGGTCTGTTCTCCTGATGAAAACCAGAAGAGCTGATGAGTTAGAGTAACTCAAAAGTGACCTGGACAAAACGCTGTAAAATATACTACATAGATTTTTCTTATTTGGGTACGAGATGATCTAATAGACTTTGGCCATTTCCTTTTTGATCTAATTTCTGGGATTCTATGATCACTTTTAAGGAAGGTCATTTTCTTGCCTGTCTCACTGCAAACCTTCTTCCTGAAAGTTTTTGGCGTTTTTTACCACAAAGGGAAGCATTTGCAGAAATCCAACATGGTGGTATTTTGAAGACTCAAAATAGATTTTTCATGGCCATATCTTGCTGTTGTAAATCCATTGTAAAATTCCCAGAATACCTGATGGGAGTTTTACATTAAAATTGTATAGTATTTATATCTAGCTATTCTTTAGAGGCCCAAGTCATATCCATGCTCTATTCCCAGAGTAGCCTTCTTCCAGTTCTTTAGAGCTACGGTTCAGCTTTTCAGGAAATAATAATCGTGCCTACCATACAGTAACTAAAATATTCAGACACATGAATCTTTTTCTTGACTTCCTATAAAAATGTCATTTGTAGCTTTATTTTGTTTGTTCTGGTTTGACTATAATATAAACAAGAGTTTATTAAAGCGTTAGCTCTAAGTTGCAGTTCTTTCTTGAGAGACTGCAAGGTCTTACAAAAAATACTATTGAAACTTCAGGGCAAAACCACTTATTAACAGAAAAATGAATAATGAGTCTGTTTTCATATGGATTTTTTAAAGAGTACAGCTTGTAGTTGAACTAAATGTACTATTTCTTCCACTGCAGCCAGGAAGCCCTCATAGACTTTTGACAGCGCCGCCAAAAAATTAATGCTTCAGCTGTTTAAAAGATATCGAAAGCTTGTTTGACAATTGTAATCTCTTCCAGGAATTCCGTTTTCCATTTTCCGTCTCTATAAAAACTGATAACAAATGCTTATATAGTAGAAACGGAAAGCCAGAGGTATGTTACAAAGTGGTGTGCATTCCTTCCAGCCTCACGATATCAGGCACATCTCCACAGTGGGCTAGCAAACACGGGCACTCCATTGTATAAGTAGCATTTGCTTCAAGGATTACCCGCTTGCCAAGGTAGTGCACACTTAAATGTTTCCTAAGCCATTTTTGAGTTTTTACGTGATGTGGCGGCCAACAGGAGAGCTGTTGGAAATGGCTGGGTAGGAACTCAAAGCAGTGACCAAGGAAAGACAAAAACAAAGGAAGCAGGGAAATACGCTGCATGTGCCAGCACCGGCTGACAGAGCAGAACTGAAGGCAAGGGAAAGCGGTGTCAGCCCGGCTTCTCGCAAATTTCTATCCTCACTTTTACAGGCAAGAAGATGTGACAAACTGAAATGAGATACAGCTTGAACTTTTGTTCTGAAGCGTATCAAAAAGGCACTCAAACATGGACTCAAATGTCCAAATTGCTCCCTTTTTTGTAACAAATTCCCAGGACAGCTGTTAATACTACTCTGTCTTTTAAGGCTAATCTTTAATAGTATTCACTGATACATAGTTTGAAATATGTACTATTACTGTGGCTGTGGTGAGGAGCAGTTTATTCTGTAATGACAGAAAGGAGATTGTGTTAAGAAGAGTGAGATAATTAAAGTGGTTGCCAATAAAAAAGTGACTGTGTTTAAAGAGGGTGCCCTTGCATTCAGCAAATGCCAATTAGAGAAATGCCACTTTATGTGCACGATGGGCTATTAGTGCACAAACGCTTGTACAGTTATGCGCTGGGTCAGGAGGGCAAGTTACTTTTTGCCTCACAGCCATTATTTTAAAGCAAACACAACTATCAGGCACACAACTATCAGGCCTTGCAAAGGGGATCAGCAAAGTAATGACTGTTTGAAAATGTGGGCTAAAGAGAGAAAAAGTCAATATAACAAGCCTTGGCATTGTAGGAGGTAATTTTTACCATGTCCACACTACATGGATTAGAAACATCATCTTTATATAATGGAGATGCAAACATTTATTTCCACCACTTCAATAAAGGTAATATACTGCCACGTTGTTCTGATCCTTGGAAAAGGGAAGACAATATACATTTCTGCCAGTTACCTTGTTTGATACTGAAATGTTTGTAGTCCACATGCCTTTGTAAAGGAATTTGTGTACTTCCTTCTGGTGTGCTACCAATGGTCTGGTATCACCAACATCTTCCTCTATACCCCGCTCTCAGCTCTTGTGTGGCTCTGACTGACTTCAGTAAATGAAATACAGGGCAGTTCTGCAAGTGACCTAGTGCAAGACATGGCCTTAGGTGTTTATTACTCACACCTGTTTCTAGGTGTTCTACTTGGTGTTTTTATTTTGCGTGTTTTGCCTGAAGCTTCATTAGATGGAAGTCTAAAGAGGCAGAAGGCTCTGTGGGTGCTGTGGCCATCTCAGGTGTGTGCAGGATAGCTGTGCTGTATGTGGATTCATGAGTTTTGCTGCACGGCTATCAGGTTTGTCTTCCTTTCTGATGTGGTTGCCATCCATGCTTGTGCTGTCTTATCTCCCGGTCATAAGAAAGCACACACTTCAGCAGGGATTGTGTTATTGTTGGTGGTCTGAACCTCTGTGCGTGCTTGACCTCGTACCTCTAGGAATCTCAGCCGGCAAATGTAGGGCAGACCTTTGTGGCAACACCCTCTGGGGTATGTGGGCGACCTAGGTTGTCCTGCTTCCATATATGCCGAGATATTTTCATTGACACGCTCTTTTCACAGGTTTGAAATCTCTACAGCTTTGAAGTACCAGCTTTCCCTAAAGAGGAAGCACTGTGCTCACCCGAGGACCTGCTGGAACCCAGCATCTGCTGGGGTAGGACAGGGTGTGCAGAAGTTAAATGGAGAGTGTTAGTTTGAAAAATTACATGAGGTCACCATCCTTTTAAATCGGTTTACACAGATGGCTGGCTGGTTTGTTGCTTTGTCCTTGCTTAATAGCAACTGTTTATGGAAAAATGAATTGCTTTGCAGAAGGAGGTCCAAAAGCTCATGCTGTTGTTTCCCTCACTGAAGATCTTCATGTTATTATGGACATACAAAGATTTGGCCTGAAGTGGAGATTAATTATGAAATGCACAGTGAATAATTAACTGTTTGACTTTTTCCTAAGCTCTGTAGTCGCCAGGTTAGAAATGATTTCCCAAACTGCAGGAGATAAGAGGAGGTTATTCCTGGTTTCACAATGTCCGTATTGTTAGGGCTTTGTGCTGTGTGTACTCTGGCATCAGCTGATACCTACGCAAGTCGGGTCCAGCTTCTCATCAAAACCACTTCCTGGGGTTTTCTCGGGTAATGGCAGTGATTCAGAAGACACCACAGTGCCTCAGAAAGCTGTTTCTTACATGTCACACCCAGACTGTGTGACCGGCAAGAAATGAGGTTCTTAGGAAAGAGTTTGGATCTTAAAAACGCCCACTTTTTTTGTTTGTTCTGCATTCAGATGTAGATGTGCATTGCTTGGGTTGTGTCCTACTGACCTGTTCATAGACTCATGGTATGTATGGTGGAAGATGTAGGAATATGAGGTACACATATGCATGAGGCAGGAGCTTGACACCAGCCTCCAAGCAGAGATGCTGATTGCATCCACAATTGTTCCTACCTGGCAACCCCCCACCCCCCCCACCCCCCCCACCCCCCAAGAAATAGACAGGATTACAATTTTTTAAAGGAGATAAAATCTAAATAATGGTAATCTGCACTTTTGCAGGACAGCCTACTTAAGAAGCTGCGAGTGAGTTAGAAACATTGATGAAGCCTCTATTCTGTGAGGTGGGTATGTGTTTTTATTACTGTTTTGAAAAAGCATAGAAAATTCAAACCATTTGCCTAAGCCCAGACACAGAGCTGTTTAAGGGCCATGAATAGAGTCCAGACGTTTTCTGCCACGGCGTGTGTTCTGATCAGTACTTACAAATAAGGTCTTTCGCCCTCCTCTGGAAGGAAGCGATCAGTTTTCGCATTCTGTTAGCATTTGAAGTGGCTCTTTTATTTTTTGATTTCTGACTAATGGAATAAGTGACTGTCACAGATACTTTTGCTCCACTGTCCTTCTGCTTCTATTGTGTGGTGGTCTTAGATCACAGTTTGGGGAGATAACAATCTGTGATAGGGGAGTCAATGGAAATCAAACATGTCCACTGGGTCCAGGCCAAACATAATGTGGGGTTCAGAGATGTTCAGTATGTTTCATCACTTTTTTATTTTAGCATTTTGTCACAGTCAGATGCACCAGCAGTCTTTTAATAAATCCCCTTCTGTGTTGAGACTTGCAGCTCAGGTTTGCAAACCCATGAGGGCTGGGTAATTTGAATAAGTCTGAGAAGTGAAACTGAACATCTGTAGGTGCAGCAGCTACAGGCAGCAAAACTAGTGAATCCTTGTAATTTTGATAGCCTTTGCCATTACAAGATACTGCACGCAAAACCGTCAGCTTTGCTTGCCCGCTGCATGAGCAACTCAGGCGTGGACCCCCAGTGCTTCCCTGTGCCGGGCTGGTCGTCACCCCTGCTGGAGCAGCCCTGCTCCCAGGGGACTTGTTTTGGGCAGTGGCCTGAAGAATCTCTCTCTTGGGTTCTTGGTTGTTTGCACCAGTTGCCCTTTTGGCTTTGGTAGATGAACCCAGCGAGTGGGCTTCTGCCTCCTGCTTCACGCCGTTGGGATCCTGGACTGGCTGTGGTGAGGAGTAAGTCAGGGTTAGAACGTGTCTCTTTAAGGATTTGGGGTTTTCTTTAAACTGCTGTTTGCCTTTAAAAGCCTTTTTTGAATAAATTACTCTGACAGTAAGTGCCAGAATAGATATTGATAAAATATGAATTTATGCATGCCAGCATTTATCTCTTTTGTGTCTATTCACAAATACATACCGAAAATTGACTCTAGCTCCATATGGCTTCCAATCTCTTCCCTCCCCCGGCTGTCAGCTTCTCCTTACCTGGATGAATAAAAGGCAGCAGAGTGCTGGGCCATGAGCTGAAGGTGGGTGTAGCAGAAAGGGTATATTCAAAATGTTTTTCTCTGGGACATCACTGTGGCTCCTCAGGTGCCTCTCAGTTCAGATGGAAAATCCGTTGAAAATACAGCACAGTTTGATGCCAATCTTAGCTTCACACTCTGAAAAAGGAATGAAAGTACTCAGAGGGCAGGTTACCTGTGTGCAGATTTGCTTTCTGGGTGACAGAGACTGTGCAAAAGCTTTTATTGCTTTAGCAGCTTTTCAGTACACATTATGGACATTAATTAAAATAACTTATTTTTTAATTTTTTAACGTCAAGCACTGGAACAGGGAAGTGGTTGAGTCACCATTCCTGGAGGTATTTAAGAGATGTGTAGGTGTGGTACTTAGGGACATGGTTTAGTGGTTTAGTGGTGGACTTGGGAGTGCTAGGTTAATGGTTAGACTTGATGATCTTAAAGCTTTTTTCCAACCTAGACTATTCTATGATTCTGTGATTAATCTGAAATTTAGACTTGGTTGAATTAGGGATGACAGGCCTGCTTGTAATCTGTTCACTAGGGCAATAAGAACGTTGAGATATCTACACCCTGAGACCTTCCATTTTCTGAACATAAGCACCATTTATTTTGCTTGGTTCTGGAGCATGCAAGTTCAAAATCTGTGGTGAGATTTGTAATACAACATTTGATTGAAATGATGCAAATCCTTTGCTGTAGCATAAAATGCTGGAAGATCTTTGGGAGGAAAATGTCCAGTTTCTTCTACCTTGACGCACCTGGAGGCAGAAGGTGCAGGTCTCCCACGTCGCTGCGAGGTGTGGGGTGGGATGGCACAGCTTGCTGCCTCATTGCCTGCACTGTGCTGCCAGAAAACCTGCACCAGTCCCTTCAGTGCTTTGATGTGAATGGGCTCCTCCGAGTCTCCAAACTGCGGAAGTTATGAGCCAGTATTAGGTGTTGTTGCTGTTAATCAAGGATTCCATTATTACAGCGTTACCTCAGCTTCTGGGGCCATGTGGGTGGGCAGCGAAGTGGTCGTCTTTCTGTTGCTCATGCTCCAGTCAGCTGGTAAGGGGAGCTGAAATGGTCACAGCTGATTTGGAGGCTTCTTTGAAGATTCCTTTCTGCTGCTGCCTTTAGAAACCAAACATGAAGCCACAGCTTTCTGTCCTGTTAGAGCATTAAGTTATCTTGTCAGATTCAGAGCAGTTAGATCAAGTTTTGAAGATCTCTAGGGGGATAAACAGAGAGAGAAGCAGCTCAGGAGGAACAGAAGACAAAAGTGGTTGGAAGAGCATTTAAATGGCAGAAAGTTCTGAAATACTTTACCTCGGCTCTAAACTGGGACAAACCTTTGACAACTCTTATATAGTCAGGTATTGTATTTCAGAACATTTTAAATGTTGCTTCAGTTTTATTTTCCATAAAGATATTACGATGGCGTGAAGGTATTCCAACTCATCTTATATGTCTTGTTAAATTATAATTCACTGGGTAGCAGAACAATACTGTTAAACTGTTAGTACTGAACTATCTTGTTATAGCACAAGGCCTATTACTTTTATTAATCTTCATCTAAACCAGGGACAAAATTTCTATTTTTTTATGGAACTTTTCACTTCTACCAAATCAGTATGTTTTTCTTTCAGGAAACCCTTCCAGGATGGAAAGTTTGGATGAGTTACGGTTTTAAAATTTTTTTCAACTCTTACTGTGCAGTTTCAATTTTTAAAATGAGTGAAACGTGCCTTCTTTTATTGTCCATAAACCCCATAAATCCCTGGAACTACATATTTATGACTGCATAGGATTTCAGCACAGATAGGGCTGACTTTTCTGTGAGAATGTTTACAATTGAACTGTCTCAGGAAAAAAAAAATGCAGCTTTTTTACACGTATGTTTTGCGAATATAGGATTTGCATACACTCTGAGCCATGAACCAAAAGCTTCAGATTTAGCCAGCAGAGAGGAAGGAATTTGTCTGCTCTACAGCAAAAGGAAGTATTTGCTGTGTTATTGTAGTACATGGCCTTTTGCCATCTTTGATAAAGTATTTAAGGGTTGTGCACCCAAAGTCTGCTGCCCTCTTGACCCATCATCCATCACCGGCTATAGATGAGGTGGATGAGACACAGCCCATAGCAGAGCCATTGTTTCAGCCCCACACAGCTCCTCTGAGAACGGAAGCTGCAGACAAAGCGGCTCCCTGTGATTCACCACACTGCTCAGCCTCCCGGCGTTTTCTCATCTACCTATACCTTTTCTGGCCCTGCTCTGTGCTGGCCAAGGTGGATGGACACACGAGGAAGCTGTGGGATTGTTCTGCTTTCCACTCAGCTTCACTGGGTGTGAACGAGACGAGTGTCTGAAATTTTTTTTTCTGTATTAAAAAGGAAAACCGGAGACAATTATCACAGCACTGTGTCTTGGCAATATATTGAAATTCATTTCCCTTTTGACTATTCAACACTGTTGATAGACGATGCTTAAAACACTGAATTGCCCATCATTTTCTAGCGCACTGTGAATTGCCCGGTCTGGTTTTTTTTCCCCTCTCTGAAAGCAGTTCTGGTTACGGAGATGCCAGCATCCCCTGTAAGTATGCCAAGAATGTACAGTTATACTTTATACTGCTAAATTAACAGACAGGAATAGTCACACCAAACCAGATTCAGCTCCCAGATGGGAAAGCATCTCCTCTAGCCCAAATTTTAATGACTTTTTTTACATGAGAAAGTTTCACCAATATAGCATACAGTGTGATTTAAAACAAATGCTGTTGTCTCTCTATGTGGGTGACAGGTAACTCATAGAAGAAAACAGTGGTGATTTCTTTGTTTTCAATTACCAACCAGGGGTTGGAAATGTCTGGACATTTAAGTAGGTTAACTTTTCTCTTAGTATCTTAAACTATTTAAAATTAAAGAATATTTTTAGTTTATCAGTTGTACTTTTCTGAGCACTGGTTTGAAGTGAAAGCCAGGGTCTGGTTCTTATTAAATTTTTTATATATGCAATTCTCTTAGCATTGTGAATTTAGTTATAATTTGCATTGCTGTAAGTGACAGGGGAATGAGTCCTAGATGGCATAACAACAGCATCACAAAAGCTGACTTCGGTTGTTGCAGTATGTGGTGCTGATGGTGTGAAATATTCCCAGATGGACATTTCTGTCTCCTGACTAGGAAAGGTCTGTTTGTGAGGTGATGAAACCTGTGGTCTTTGACGATTTGCCTGTGCCAGCTGGAATACCATGGTGTATTTTGACCCCCTACAAATTTTAACAATGGCAGTGTTATGATGAAATGAGGCAGAAGCTTTATGATTTGTTTAAAAGAAGGGAAAGGGTCTTCCACTTTTTACGAATGCTTTACCTAAGAGATGCTGAAGTCCGTAGCCTGACTTCTCCTTGGAACCACTTTAGGTTCCTGCCATGAAGCCAAGTGAGATACGTAAGTGCTAGAAGAAAAAGTTAAAAGGGGCATATGGACGCAGGCGTTCAAACAGAAATACACAATTCTCGGTGGTTGTACCAGACATGGTAAATACCATCTGTCCCAGTCATTGCAGGTGCTCAGACACTGGAGAGATACGTTAGATGGGATTACTTTGTGCTGTTCTCCAGTTCACGGTATTTCTAGTTTTCAGTGCACTGTACTACTCTATTCCTGTTTATAAATCTTTTAAGTGTGCACATTAAAAAAGTAATTAAATTGTCATTATAATTTATAGTACGCCTGAAGTCAATCACCTAATTAAACGGAAAGAGCAGAGAGTAGTAGGTTCATAAGCATTTATTAAGTACTACAGTATTAATTATGCAGGACTTTTGAACCAAGCAAAAGAGGAAAGAATGGAAACACCAATCTAAAAAGGCTTTCCATTGCTGCCCTGCTCAATTTAATAATGTGAGACACCTCCCCACCCCCAGTTGGCAGGACAACACTAATGCTTTCTTTTTGTTAATTTTTAATGAAATTATGATGGAGGGTTTTTTTATGGCAATCACTTGCAGCATTTTCCTGTAATATTTTTGAAAGAATAATATGTCCCTGTGCAGGGGCCTATAAATACATGAGTAGAATTGGAAGATACATTTAGAGTTATGGTTTGGGGTGGATTGCGCGGGAACAGACTCTTGGTCATCGCTCCTCAGCATCTCAGGCGGGGAGCGGAGCCGGTGCCAGTCCCAGAAGAAGGGCTCGGGGGGGCAGTGGGAGTGGGGATGGAGCCCAAAAGAGGGTACTGTGGGTGGCGCTGGAAGAGCGGTGGGGCGGGTAAGGACACTGTGGTGGTGAGAAGGTTTGCTCGCTCTTCACAGCCTTTCTCCCACTTCTAGCTGCAAACCCGTGTCGCCTGGCTGAGAGGAGAGGGTATGAGGTGCTGGCTCGCCCTGCAGAGACCAGGGCTGGGGGCTCTGCGAGGTGCTGGGTTGTGGGACGGAGCCTGAGAAATAGAGGTGCAATGTATTAGTGAGCTTGTGGAACAGGGCTATCTTACCATGTCTGGTTTGTATTTTGCTGCATCAGATGAACTGCCTGAACACGAGAAGGTGATGAGGATGGAGCAGAAGCCTTAAGTTTAGAATTTTTTCTTTTTTCCTAGTTTGTTAGAAAATTAAAACCACTGATAAGACACTGAAGTAGACTTACCTGCATTCCCTGTTGTTTCTGGGGTTTTCATTTCAGCCTCAGTGGCCTTTACACGTGAACGCTGGACATTGAAACTTCTCTTTCGGATGGCTGAGGGGTCTGATGCTGCAGCCCTCGAGCCCTGGCTGCGCTGAAGTAGCCCACGGGCTTCGGGGGGGAGCGAGGGATCAGGCAAAGGGGCAGCTACTGGGAGCACTTCAGAGGTCTGTGGTTTTGCACTGATCCATCAGCCTGCAGCGAGCAGGGCCTTACTGGTGTGTGGGGACACAAATGTGGCCAGTTGGCAAACGGTAATAAACTCACGACGAAGACCAGTAAGGGTTTTGAACAGAATGCCATGTATACTTTGCAATGTTGATGGTAAGGACTAAACTGAAATCCCGGGAAAGGAACACCTTTGCTTTTTTCCTGTGAGAACTTGTAGCAACAAAAGCCTCTCTCGCAATTCACGAGAGGTGAGGCCTTTAAGAGACCTTTGGGTGAGAGGTCTCTAAAAAAAAAGACGGCCAAAACCCTTCCGTATAAATGGGCAGGAAGGTGTTAGAGGTTTACCTGCTTGTACTGTCGTTATCAATTGATGTAACGTATTTGGAACCTAGCTGCTTATCAGGTATCAGCTTATCTTGCAGTATATTAAATAGGGATTCATTGGCAATACATAATCACAACATAAGGGCAGCATCTAGAAGCTGGACCTGACTTAGGTGAAAACTGGAGAGCCAGTTCAATAGATCTTTTTCTGAAAGAAATTGAGATTGTTTGATTGGAGTGTAAATCCTGCTGAAGGCCATTTCTTTTCACAGTTGTTAATAGGCTGCACTGAATTGACAGCAAAAACAACAAAAAATAAAAGCCAGACTGAACAATCAAGAAAATTTACTGTGTATAGGTTTTTCATTTATACAGAAAACATTGAATCTATTTGGCCGTGAGTACTGCAGTATTCTGTACCATCTTCTTTCATGCAGGGATGCAGGGGGTTGTACACCGAGGCCTGACCCAGCAGTTCATTAGATCGCAGCACCCTGTCTCCGTGTCCCGTGCACCCACCGAGACACAGGCTTGCATGCCTTGCCGGCGGGAGACCTGTGGATACCGCTCTTAATCTGGTTATTACTGTAATTACTGTTTCAAAAAGATATAATTGGGATTCCCTTTGCATCAAAGACTGTTTTACCTTATATGGAGCAAATCAAATTATTGACAGCTCTTCATCCCAGAACTCATAATAACCCTATAATGAGCACAGTCATTATGCTTCAGGTTAGCACTGCAGCAGCATTATATAAGGAATGTAACTTGACAGTTGTCTGATGGAAAAAGTCATATATATGTGTATATATATATATATATGTGCATATACAAAAAAAGTAGTGGCCTAACCAAGGTCTCAGATGACATAATGCAAGTTGGGTTATATAATTCATTTTATGGTCCACGAGTCTGCCTTCAGAGCTGCATATTGGAAAACATAACGCTTGTCTCTTTCTATAAAACTTTACAGCTATCTCTTTAATATAGAAATTGCTCGTGCCATGCTATTGTTAAGCGTGTTTTCAGGTTCTCTTGCTGGCAATAGGCAGCGTCAGTCCCAGCAGCAGTGTCCTGTCTTTGTTGAAACTGAAAAACTAGAAAACCCAAACCTTCCTCGTATTGATTCTGAAAACAAGTTGGATGAGTATTATATTGCAGCTATTTGAAGCAACTGTGGAACTAGCCATTTGGATACCCTCTGCCAAATGTTTTTGTCAAAACAGAGAAAAAAAGTCTCCTCTTCATGTGTGAGAGCCCCTTCTTTAGGCATATATTTTTATTGGGAAAATAGACCTGTTTTATGTTACAGGCAAGTAATTGATTTGAAGTTCCAGATTCTACTTCAGTACATGCGCATTGTGATATACTATGATGTATTTTGAATATTGCAATGAATATTGCATTTTAAATCCATGGCTGTGGAAATATTTGTGAATCTTCAGGTACTGAAACTGGCACAGGTGTTCTGTTGCAGATGGAGAACTTGACCACCCCAGTCTGTCTTGATGGGTTGCTCAGAAGTCACTCAGAGAGGTCTGTGCTAGGCACTAGCAGAGTTAGGACCAGAGCGTGGTGGTAGCACATGCCTTGCACTTGCAGTGTGTGACTCCAGGCAGCCCACCCAAAGACTCCCTCTGTGAGCGTGAGCAGGCCACCAGCTTCTCCTGTGCTCTTGGACCTCCTCTGTGCTGGGAGCGCAAGGGTGTCACAGACATTAATATGTATCAGGCGAAGGGTGTTATTTAAAAATCAAAGTATATGGTGCCCTTGCCATGACTGCAGCCTGACCAGGCTTACCAGAAGCAGCTTTTAAGTTCCTGCTACTGGAGCTTAGTGTGGCCTTAAAGGCCTTCAGACACTCTCTGTAAATGCTCAGGTAAGCTTGGTGGTGATGTGGCTTCACTCCCAGCAATGCTTGATGGAGGTGACATATGTTTATATAAGGAAGTAACACTCCTTGTTCAAATTTGGGTGGAAGTTCCCTGGAATTACAGAGCACATCCTGAAGAACAGCAGGATTAAATTCCAGCTGTCTTATTAATGTGCGTATTGATCTTGTATGGGTGATTTTCTCAAGGTGTTTCTTGGGAGAACAATATTAAATTTGAAAGAACAAATATCTGTAAAGATTGAATATTAGGAAAAATTTCTTCACTGAAAGGGTGGTCAGGCATTGGAACAGGCTGCCCATGGAGGCGGTGGAATCACCATCCCTGGAGGTATTTAAAAAATGCATAGATGCAGTGCTTAGGGACATCGTTTAGTGGTGGACTTTGCAGTCCTGGGTTAACGGTTGGACTTGATGATCTCAAAGGTCTTTTCCAACCTAAATGATTCTGTGATTCTAAAGCAGGGAGATAGATGTGCGATGACATACTTGTAACTTCAAGCCTCATAAAATAAATTCCTAACTGGACTTAGTGCAAATGTTTCAAATGCACTTCAGCCCACAAAATCAAAGAGGCAAAAGGTAACCTCAATTCACAGGACTCTTCAGGAAGGTGGAAAAGCCCAAAGTCAAGATGAAAAAGTATTTGAGACATGAAGTCTAGGTACATTGAGTCTGGAGAAAGTATGAGAGCTTTAACTGCACATATGTATGCAAAAGGGCTGGAAAGAACAGGGCAAGGTATTTTCACATGTCATTGAAGAGAAAAGGGGTAAGAATACTGTGCTTCAGCTGCAGCAGGGAATACTTTGCTGGACTGTTCGATACTGGAAAGGGGTTACTACTACACAACATTTAGGTCAGTGGAGCAAACTGCCATGGGAGGGTGTGGAGTCAGTCATGTCTAGACTAGGTAAGTGTCTATTATAGATGATCTAGGATGACCCATTTAGAGGTGGCTTCCAACACAAATGTTTCTGTGATTTTTGTTCTCTTCAGGTACAACTCTTACCAGATTAGCTTGTTCTTCCAGTTAGTATGTCAATTGTTATGGCCCTATTGACAAAAAAGCCCTCTGTGCTAAGAACAGCAGATAAGCTAGAAATATTACTAATATTACTTTACATGTTATAGCACATGTAAAATGCCAAATAATTATTACGTAAACTCAATAGTGTGTTTGTGTTTTGAGTAATCTCTTCAAATCTGTGTTAAAATTAAAATATTTTATAAATATGTAGTGTATTCTTAAAGCATTTTGTTTTCTTCCTTAGAATAAAACTTTTTTTTTCCCCCACAGAAATGTCTCCATATTTTAAAGAGGGGAAATGTATAAAATTTCAGAGAATAATATCACACAGGAGGTGAGATACACTCTGTGCCCCTACGACCACACAAACTACATCTCTCCTACAAATGTTTGTCACAGTGCTAGTTCCCAGGGAAGGGTTTAGAGGACCTATAGATCAGTAAGCTGATGCATGTGTGTTTACGTGCACATGTGCATAGCTTTAGGTAATAGTATTGAGTATTGAGTCTTACTCAATAGTTACTGTAGTCAGTGGAATTTTTAATTTATCTCAGGGCACAGAAGACATTTTCTCTATTCCAGGTTATGATTTCTTTTATGACACTATATTGTTCAAAAGCAGGCTCTGTTGTTAAGTAGTTAAAATCGGTGCATGGGGAAAGATTCACTGTTATCAACAGGAGAAGAGTAATGTATAGCTAACCACCCATAGCAGGGAAAATCGTTTCTCTTGGGGCTCAATCCAAGTTCCATTGACTTTTATGATACTTGGATCGAGCTTTCTAATCATGTTGCTGTGATGATCTGCAAACCCATTGGGGACTTTATTGCTCATTGCCGGGTCTAGTCATGATGAAGTGTTATGAAAAACACTGCAACATAGGTGCTGAAACCTAGATCTGCAGTTCAGATTAAGGATTTCTTTGATTTGTCAGAATGAAAGAAAAGGAGTATCCCCAGCAAAGGTAATTCTGACTCCATTTACTTACCCTCTTTAAATCCCATTTGAGACTACTGTAGGACTGGTGTATTAGTAAGCAATCCTTAGCGAAGTGGTGAGAAGTGCTTTACCGTATCCTAAGGGCACACTAGGTAGATCAGGTACAGTGAGCCTGCCTGGAGCCTTTTCCTGGGGTCTCCTAATTCTGCTTGTCTCCTGTGAAGTAGTCCTGATAGACAAATAGCTTGTTTTCTTTGAGTGCTTGCTCTTTTATCATTTAAGCAGTTTCTGGTGGTCACAAAGATTCTGGAACAGTGTGATAGTGTTTTGGGATGTAACTGAATTTTAATATATCTGTTGTAACTTCCTGAAGCAGAACCTGTGGCATTCATCTCTGGAAACACTCAAGTGGGAATCTGCATAACTCTTCGGAGATGTAGAATTCAGTAGGGTTTTTTTGTCCTTCTTTCTCTAACTTACTACCTTTCTTAGTCTTTAATTGTGTCTGAGTTTCTGAATGATCACTATTGTTTGCTGTGCCTTTTATTCCTCACAAGAAGCCTTTAACTTGATTTCTTATGTTTCTTAGCAGTGGTATTATGTTTTCCTGGCAGAAACATTTTTGCTGCCTAGCATGTTGACTGTGTTATCTGGAAGCGTTTTTAGGTCCCATGCGCTTTCTTGGCTCCTTTCCTAGGGCAGTTTTTCCTCAGCTGGCCTTTCTATGGTCAGTGTGGCCTCTCACCATTTTCCTGTTTTTATTAATTTTGAGCAGCAGCCCTAACATAGAATCAAACCTTGAGGTTTTAAGGGGACAAATGTCAGTCAAATTGCCAGCTTGCCAGTCCTTAGTCTTTTGCTTGCAGCTACAGTAAAGCTCTGCTGAACATAGCAGAGAGAGCAAATGGCTTAAAAGCTTTTTTTTCATTTGTCTGGTTCCTGGGGCAACCAGGCCTTGAACATACCCCAGGTTAATAGGAAACACTCACAGAAACCAGATTTAGCTAATCCCTGCCATAAGTCAGCCATAAGTCCTCTTTCTGTCATTTAGTGGTAGGGTATCCGTGTGAGTTGGCACCTGACTTTTGGACAGAGACATGAATAAATTCAGTGGAGGCTCTGCTATTGCCATTGGTGTTTAAAAGTCAGTGATTTTCTTCTCCGAAATATATTGCTTTTTAGTGACCTTTCTAAATAAAGGTAGTTTAGAGAGGGATTGCTTTAGTACATTGTTTCAGAGTCTTTATTTTATTCTGACTTTGTTGTCTTGGCCATCACAAGAGGGTATCAGGGTGGTACTTTGCCCACAACAACATCCATGAGTCCTGAAAATTCAGGGTAAAATCTGTGTGTCTGCCCTAAAGTAATGAGTCTTCTGTCAAGTACCACATCATGGTAACATCATTGTTACTTAGGGCTTTTAAGTTCCGTAGGGTTGCTGGTAAGCTTATTTCTTCAGCTAGTACTGTAGTGATACAGAAATTGAAACCTTCTACAACTCTTCATCTATGCTGTAGATCTCAGAGAGTGGACAGGTGGTGCCTTTGCAAGGGGCTGCAAAGGTTGAAGATGACACTCTGCCCACGGACTGTCATTGCTTACTAGCTGGAAATTACTACTCCACCATTCTGCTCGTTGAAAGAGCACTGGAAGTGCTCTGTTCCTTACTCCAGGCAAAGCCATCTGGATTGGCTGTGGTTGCAGGTCAGTGAAGGGCTGACATTGACTGAGGTAGGAAACTGAGCCTCTACCCAGTGAGGAGCAAGTGGGGACAGGAGCCAGGAGCACCTCCAGCTTCCACAGCTAGAGGAAGAAGAGGGCTTCTGTCACAGGTCTTAGCCAGCAGCAGTTTTCCTTTAAATGGAACATGCTGGGGTGGATCAGATAGCTACAGTCTTTTATGTTGTGTGTTTTCCTACATGATGCTATGGAAAAATGGTTGAAATTTGTATGCAAAAGTGTGCCAGAACCGGTCTTGTCGCTGTACTTGCAGGAGCTTTCCACTGTCCTCCAAACCCTAGCCCTTTATCTGAGGTTATTCTCCAGGCTGTTGGTCACATTTTTCAGAGCTGCAGTGTTCTCAGTGATGATTGCGTCAGGACCATCAGTTGTTATTTCCAGGTCTTCAATTTTCTTTTCAGCCTCCTGCCGTTTTAATCCCAAACCTTCAGGCTTCCTGTCCATAGAAACCATAGTAGTCTGGATTAGGTCCAACCTTCCAGAAATACATACTGCATGCCTTGTAAAGAAATTAGATAATACTGGGTGCCCAAGGACCACGGCTCTAAATGTTGCCAAACCAAAGGCAGGTAAGCTGGTAAGCCCTTTTAACAGGCTGAAAACCATGTATGAATACGATGCCAGATCCCTCGCTGATCTTAATTTCCTCAAGGGCATGTTAAAGTCACTGCCCATTCTCTTATGAAAATCATAGACAACAGCGGTAAAGTCTTTGATCTCTTGGATGATTGTGACCATACCATGCAGCACACCTGGAAAATATCTTTTTACACAGCTCCTGAAAGCAGATCCACAAATTCTTTTAAAATACATCTTAAATCAGCTGTGGCTTTCATCATCATAGTAAATTTGGTTGTTTTCTTAAAGCTGCCCATGTAGTCCCAGGCACTTGGTTTGGCATAATTTTTCCTGTGTCGCTGAACATCATGGTCCTCCCTTCTCCATCCAGGGAAAAGGCTGTGCCTGCAGAAGGCAATGGCACCAAGCCCACCGTCCTCTTCCCCCTCCCCACGGCTCCGGGGAAGGGCTCTCAGCCTGGGCTGAGCCTTGCTGCCGTGGGCAGGGCCGGGTGGGCGAGCTTTCTCCATAACGATGATGGAGCAGCAACTGGGGTCAGTTGTAGGCGTGCTGGAGACTTCTTTTGCTTGTAGAAATACCATAACCTTTCTGAGCAGGGCATGTGTGGTGAGACATTTTCTATCTCCATTTCTGCAAAAGCGAAGAAGGCGGCAAGATTCCTGTTCGTGGCAAAAGCCAGTATTGAAGTCTCTGCAAAGAACTCACTCCAGTCAAAGGAAGAACATGCCTATTTTAGAGATTTTTGCTGCCATAGCTGTCTTGGCCAGTGGCATAGAGGCTTGATCCTTGACTTGATCTCCGACTGACACAAAAGCTCCCACTGTGGATACACTTAGGACAAACCTTTACTTTCACTGAAACACTTCTTACTTGCTGGATGAGGGAAGAAGGATCTCAGGAAAAAGCTGTGCCAGCAAATAACGTGATTTTTCTGGTACGAGTGAAGGCTGTGCTGGGAACATACAGTCAGTGCAGTTTGCTAGGACAGCTGCACCAGCAGAGCTATCCTGTTCTGAATACAGCCTTGTCTTCTGTTCCAGTTTGTCATGCATGATTTATCTTTCTGTCACCTCTTCAGGTCCCTAGGCACCTCTCAGCGTAAAAAGAAATTAAAGCACAATACAGATGAGTCTGCTCTGTATTGGAGTCTTGACCTTTAATATATCAGGTTTTCATATTGCAACTTTCCCAGCAAATAGGCTGTCCTACTAGAACTGAGGTTGCTTTGGTGATCTGCAGAGGTCCCACCTCCACCATGCTTCAGTTTTACTTGCTTCTACCTACAAACTCTCAAGCTGCCTGAAATGCCTTTGAGAGGAGCTGAAGTTTTCAAATTGCCTGGGAGATCATAACCATGAACTCCAGAGGTCCAATAAGGGAAAAAAAACCACCCCATCAAAAATCAGAGAAAACAGCCTGGCAACCCAAGTGTCAAAAGGATTGCTTAATGTTTTTTCCTGTTATACCAGTTTAATTTTTATCAGACTTTGGGGTTTGTTTTTTTCCCCCCTTTGGTGTTCTCATTATGTTTTCCTTCCTTTATGAAAGAAAGCATTTGCATCTTGCTCTGTGCTTTTGTGGCAGTATTCCTCCTGAGCCAGACCGGTGTGTCGCTCTGATGGCAGGTTCGCAGTCAGACTCCTTAGGTCAATAAACTGTCTTAGTTAGTTGCTGAGTATACCAGATTTGAATTTTAAAAATCCACAGTCACACTTAACATACCACAGAGGCCAAAACCTGATGTAAATTTTAAGAGGCATCTGAAAAATTGCTCTGTATGTCAGTCATAAAGCTTTGCCAGCATTACCTTTTGACCAGATCACTGTTTGATTGGGTTTTGGTCTCATGTTTTTCTCTGCAACTACTGAAGGTGCAGGTTTTTTTCTGCCCAAGAGACAGACAACTGTGTCTTTAAAGAAACAAAACAACTGTGTCAACAGATGGGAGAGAAAATGCTGTGTCTGAAATAGTGCTAGGAATAAACCATGTTAAAAATAGGTAGTCTTGCCACAACTGTTTCTTTGGCCAATGTGGAAATCCTTCTTTCCCGTACTAGCATGTATCAAAACCATACTAAAAGCCTGCTAGAAAAAACTGCCAAATTAGTCTATAAAAATGTTGCTAGAAGAGTAACAACCCTTTTCCTGCCTAATTGTAGCAGTCGTGCTAGTAAAGGAGAAAGGCTAAGGAAGCTGCGCTGCTGCGGGAGAGCTCTGAATGTCTGTGACTGACCCCTGGCCAGCAGCAACTGAAACACAGCTCTTGCACTTGCGGATATAGGGTTTAACGATGTGACCCCCCTTACCATCCCCAACAGTACTAGGATAACTGGGACACCAGAGGGTATCAGAATTTTGTCCTTTCTTAGAAGTGTTGTTTCACTCCTAGGTATGGAGAGAAGTAATTTTTCTGTCCCACAAACTACCTGGGGAGAACCCATGGCAGTTTGGCTAACAAGTTGTGCTTTTTTAAAAAAAAAATAAAAATCCCTCCCCAAAATAGGAAAGCAAGCCACACTACGCTTAAACATGCTTGTTACTAGCAGAATTACAGCTGCAGTTTAGACATTGCATTTCTGCTTTCCATCTGTTGTCTCACTTATTTTTGCTGTCTGTCTCCTTGCTTTCAATTGTCTCTTCTGTTGTCTCAGTTTATCCAATTTTCAGGGCTGGCCAGCCATTTCAGCATTATCGCTGTCCTAATGGCTGTAAGGAAAGCAGAGAAGCTCTTCGCTAAATGATTTTTTTTTTTCCCCACAATGCCTCTATGCTTTGTTTGGTTGGTTTTTGTTTGTGCTCGGTGCTCCATGTTGTGTCATCTGGGAAGAGAGGAGATCTTTGCATAATGTGTATTTTGCTGGAGTTGTTTAATTTCTGCAAACATTTATACTCTACAGCTCACAGTGCCTTTGGGGCAGGGACAGATTGTAATCTCAAACAGAACAAATCAGAGGGCTGACCCCACGCTGGCTGTCTCTGGCAGCCTGGAGGAAGCCAGCCTGGAGGAGCTGGAGAACAGGTAGAGCCTGGCCCCCAGCACCCTCCTCTCCAGTCCACCCCAGCCTTCAGCGGGGGGACCCGCTTGGGAGGAAGCAGCCTTGGGCAGCTGAGCATAATTTAGGGCAGCCCTGCGGCGTTTGTAATTGATTCCTGATCTCTGAGACAAAATGCAAAGGTAGATAAGCCCCCTGCATCTGGGGAGAAGGGCAGAGGTAGGTGAGTGGTGCAGCCTGCTGCTGAGTGTAAATTCCCTGTGACGGGTTACAGCCCTGCTGTTTGCAGCAGGCTTTTCCTTTCCCACCTGTCTGCAGTTGAGGATTGCTCCTGGGGATCCGTGCTTGCCTGGAAGTTGTCTCTGTTAGAGTAATGGTGCTTGCTAAGACTAAAGGAAATTTAATGGAAAAGAAAAGGTTTCAGACAACTTTAGTGGCTGCTCAGTTACTTTAGTGCATCAAGGAAAGGGCCACATTTCCTTATCAAAGCACTGTTTGTTATCCCTACACTTTCCTCATTCCCACAGGAGGGAAATGGAGATAGAGGAGTTGAAACTCCGGTTATTTTCCACTCTTCTTCCAGTGGATAAGAAAGCTCCCAATTCACTCTGTGAAAAGGCTCAGAGAGGCCCTTCAAATATTCTGGATGTACTGGATTTCCTATGGTAGCTTCTTACCCCACCTTTCGCCTCTGTGGGTCTCGGCAATCCATGGGTAGTATGTATGTATGTACGTATGTGTCTGCTCCAGGGATATGTCACATGGCTTTTTTAAATTTGTTTTTGCTTAACCGATCTATGGATGAGTTAAAAAGACTAGTGCTTTACATGCATAAGTGACAGTTTGATTAACAGCTGAATTCTGCCTTCTTCCAGCATGAACATCCTCAGTCTGTGAAAAACCCATATGCAGAATGATGCACGCTACCTATTCACTGTTGACTTGAGCACATGCTTCGCTTTGCTGAATTGGCTTTACTGATTAGAGATGGAATTAAGCATATGCTTAAATGACTTGCTTAGCAGTGACTGAGGTTCCATAATTTGACTGCTGGAGGTTTCCCATTGAATTCAGTGAGAGTAGACTCAGGCCACAGTAGTGATCAGATCACAGAGAGTGATGCAGTTGTAATTGGCATGATATGCCAATTAAAATCTATTCCCTTTGTATTGTAAAATGAGGTTTTGCTTGCTTATTACTGCCAGTTTCAAATTATGGTTGTGAATTGTGGTCAAGTCAATATGGTTTCATGGGACAAGTATATAAAAATATTTTTGCTTCAGCTATAGCAATATATAGCTAAAAGCTCTCCTGTAGCTGTGTCCAGGCTAGCTGCTTGCTGTTGCACTGCCTCATTTTTCAGACTGTTTCATCCTTGTGTTGGGACACCAAAATCTTTATAATCATTATAAAACCTTCACTGGCAATATTTAATAGCATATATTTAGAATGTGAAATAAAGAAACCAGACATTTGTGATGCACCACTAATCTATTAGTTATTTTTTTAACTCTACTCCTCCACACATGCAAGAGAATAAAATAGAAGTTATTAAAATGAAAGTGTTTTTTAAAAAATCTTTATATTCATGACCATTTGGGTTTTTTTTCTTTAACATACCAGCTCATTTTCTGAGAGTCAGTGGTGATTGCAGGAGGTGAAAAATTGCAAACAAAGCTAAGGAGAAGTTCAAGTTGGCTGTGGAGCCAAAAGTGTGATTCAGGAGCTGAAAATATCTCTGCGCTTCATGCATCAAACTCAAACACTGCGCTTTGGCAACGCCCCCCCGGATTAGAAGCAGAGTTTGAGGTCATTCCTCCTCCAGCCTGCCATGTATGGATAGGGCCCACGCTCATGACAAATTACCGCCTTACTGAGCACACACCAAGAGCAGAGTGACATCAGTGCAGAGGGATCTTGCCTCATGGAGGAGGACCAAAGACTCCACTGCTGCCTTTCTCGTGTATGTCTGTAGACCTGGAGGACCAGTGTGGCGGTACTGGGAAGGAGGACACTTTAAACAGTCCCTTTCTAGATGTGGCAATTACAAGGGATAGTGAGGTAGAGCACTCATCTCCTTGTAAAGAAGTCACACAGCATCCAGCAGATGTGCCAGCAAAGTGTGCGGTCAGAGGTGTTTTGGTGGACCATCCAGATTTTTAAGACAAATGATCAGCTGTCAGTAACGGTGCTTCATTGTGGCTGCTGACCTGAAATGACAGCAGCGTATCCTGTGCCGTACAAGCTGTCTTTGCAACCAGGAGCATAGTGCCAGAGACTGATCTCAGCTTATCTGCTGCAAATCCAGAGTGCCTTGAATGAAATCTGTGCTTTGACTTAACACAAGTCTCACCGAGGTCTTAGTTTTATTTTATAGAGAACACTGGCTTAGATTTTGCAGGTAACAACAACCAAAACTCTGTAAACAGACCCCAAGTTCTTATTTATTTTCCCTGCTGACAAATATCTGTTGTTCCCAGGCATCACACTTCCCTCCTGGTGTCCTGCACATCTGACTAGTTGCCGACTTCTCAGGGGCAAGTTAGCTTTCATCTACTGCTGAGGTTGTCCAGCACTGCTGCCATCGCTCTGCCATGGACTTGAACTTGCAATGGTCTTTCCATGGAGATGGAGATGATTTTGACAGCTCAAGTGATTGTCATGGGCTTGTAGGACACCTGCTGCTTTGCAGCCTGCCTGCTTGGCAGTTATGAGTGGCTCTGCCTCAGTCTCTTCTTTGTGTGCCTGGCTGTATTGGTTGTTCCCAACGCGCGGGTGTCATAGCAGCGTAGTCATTCAAAGAGGGAAGGAAAGCCAAGGCAGTCAGTGTAGGAGGTTCTTCGTGGTGATTTTGCTGAAGCCTGTTTGGATCACTGAGAGCATGAGTATTACCTGGAATCCTGTCTTGGTCTCAGCTGAGACCTGATGTTTTTGCCTTCTCTGCCCACTCCCGGAGGATCGCCAGATGTACTCACATCCTGCTGCCAGCTGCCTGCACAAACAGCCCTCTTCTCTTGGCAACAGCAGGCTAGGCAAATGGGTTGAGCAATGTGTGTGTATGGACACTGTGTCAATTGTCAGCCTGACCATTGTCTAAAAGCATCAAGCCTGGTTAGTGAGGGCACTGATCTCAGCTGGCAGTGTCTAAACTGTTATTTGCAGTGAGGTTATGGCCCTATACTTAGGGGGATGTGCTCTTGCTAATTTAGCTCCTGGCTGAAGTGGAAAAAAAAAAGTAACCCAAAATCATAGTGCCAGCAGTGGCAGCAAAATAAGATCCGGTGCAGTGGGCTCTGGGGATAGAGGAGGTAATGTGGGGAGGATCCAAAGAAGAAATTATGTGTTTGATTTTAATAAAGTGAATCACCTAGCTGTAAAGTAAACTAACAAAGTTCATAGGTGTTGTTCCAAAAGGCATTTGGCACGATACTTCTTTTAGGTATATTTTGTTCTGATTGCTAACTTTTTGCAGAGCCTGAGAGACAATAAAACCAGCTCCGCTAACACACACACATTAGTAAATATAGCTGTTTTTATTTGTATAATGTCTATGCATACACGCATATGCAGACGCACATATGCATATATACATACATATATTTATGCATATATACATACATATATTTATGCATATACACACATATATGTATGCGTATAAATTCATGCGTGTATAAATTTCAACAAATTAAAATTTTACAAAGGTTTCTTGATGCTCTTTGCATCCAGATCTGCAAAATGATGCTAGCACGCAGGATACCAAAATGGAGAAAAGCTGTCAATAAACAGAATTTAAATGGGCTATCACACTCCTATTGGGAAAAATGTGAAAAACAAAAAAAAGCATAAATACTGAACAATCAATTAGGCTTAAAAAGTCTTTCTGTTTTAGTAATGAAGACAAAAATGTTTACAGCATAGAGACATTTGATTAAAAAAATAAATTATATCCCTTTAACTTTGGAGTTAGTTCAAGATTTGATCCATTAATTTCATCAAACTGCTTGTAAGAAAACATATCTCTGCAGTATTGAGAGCTGCCAGAATGACCTGGAATTAAGAGGGCAAAGGTAGAGACACTGTATTTTGATTCAGCTATTCACAGGTGATTTGTGTGAATGCATTAAGAACACCAGTAAAGTAATGGGAATAATTTTCTTCCACTTTTTCCATATTCAATTGCATATGGTATGATTGCATTTGATCAGGACATGAACATCATTTCTCAGATGATTGGGTTCAGCCATTGATCATAAGAAGTCAATTTAAAGTATGACATTGCTTTTACCTTCCTCAAGTAGGAAGATGGTTTTGCTTCTAGTTTTAGCTGCTGTAGCTATCAAATTGTGTGTATAATAAATTGTGCTTTGTTTAGAGAGTGATAACTGTAAAATATTGCCCATTCAAAGAAAAAGTACTGGGATTGAGATTGATGCCTGGAGCTTAATGCATCATACAATGCAATCAAGCAAATTTAGACTTCTTTCTTCTCCCGTTACAGACCGTAATTGACAGAGTTCTCCAGACTCTCTGTTTGAAAAGGAGAAAGGGGGCAAAGAGAACAGTAGAAAATCCACACAGACTGGATTCACAGTTTCTGCATACTACAATGCAGAAGTTTGGATGGACAATTCATTGTTTTTAGTAAGAAAACATCTATAAAAGGGGATTTGAACCCATTGAGAAGTGGGAGATTTGCGTATAGCCTCACTGCTTTGAGTTACCAGCCATGAATTGAAGCCCATGGGTGGTATGCTGCAGAAGTACGCGCTTTTTTCTACCTGTGTTGCCTGGCTCTTCTTTGATATGAATTATCCTATACAATCCTGGAACCTGGGTGCAATTTTAATGGCATCTGGCTTTCTTAGGGACCTGGTCAAACTGAGACTTCAGGGAAATTCCCAAAACATGGTAAGGTACAGTCTGTGCGGGAATGCTGTCAGCTGCAAGCCAGTTAAAGGAGTAACATGGGCATGGCTTTATTTGCCCTTTCTTTGTGGTCTTGAGGCAATTTCAGCCATTTATTGTGCTATTTCAGAACCTTTGAATAATTAGCAGTAAAATAAATATTATCCAGTTTCTTCCCTTAAACTTTAGTTTCTAATTAAAATACACATGAGTTTTCTGGTATATTTTATTTTGTGAAGTGCACAGGAATCTTCCTATCACAGCCCCCTACCCCCAACTGACCTCACAGTGTTGGTATAGCAGACGTATAGGAGGTAATATAAAACAAAGTCCTTCTTCTTGTTGATCCATGAAATGAATTAATCTTTAAGGTCAGCTGATGCCGATGCCTACTGCTACATTTTTGTTTCACCACTGAAGGTGTTGCTTTTAAAATTACAAAACAAGTATGGGTGTTGCCAAGGGAGAAGCTAGGAGTCTTTCAAAAGCAGATGGTGTAAGAGTCGTTATCAAAGTACTTCTGCCCATGTGTTTCCAGGTCCCATGTAAAAGGCTAATCGCCGAGTGTCCAAGATACAAAGTTCAAATAAAAAAAAAAACCTCTTTCAAGCAGTAAGACATGCCGTACTTCTCATACTCCCTTCTGATGTGCTTGTTTAATCTGAGTCTCCATGGCTGGCAAACAACTGCAGAAGTTTAGGAGAGCCATGACCAGATATGACCAAATACTAGCAAACGCCCGGCAGCGATTGCTGTGCTGCCTGCCTTCGGCGGGCAGGCGCTGAGGGCACGCTCGTTTGCTTCTGCTGCCAGAGAACCAAGGATTGCACAAATTTTTACTAATGCAGTGATAAAAACAAATTAAAAGTTCCTGGGTTTAGTATCACAACAATGCCTCTGGGACCTTTAATTGGGCAGTAAAATCCTGTTTGATGACACATGCATTATCTGGGGTTGTTAGAGACTCTGCAGGTTGGCTGTTCCCTCAGACCACGTCCTGGTGCTAGTGCCAGTGCTGCTGTAAGATGGTAGGTCAGTAAGGAGGTGCAGTAGCACTGCCTAGACAAAATCTTACTGTCCGTAAGCAGATCTCACTCTGGATACTTTGCCTAATTGTAAGTAATGACTAAGCTTCTTAAAGACTCAGAAACTGACCCAACCTTTACTGAAATTGGGGGAGTCTTTCACACTTGGATCAGATGCTAAGGTGTCCTTTGAGGAACGCCACTGAAGACAGTGAGGTTACCACAGCGAGAGGGAAGACGCTGGCTCCCATCAGTTAAGAGCTGAAAAAGAAATTAGGGAGAATGGAATGCAGTGTTCCTCATGGGTTTCAGTTTAAATACTCTTTATGAAGCTGGAGTGGCAGCAATGTGATTTTGTTTCGTAAATGACATCTTTCGCTTATGGCTTCATTCTCTTTTCATGAAAGTCCCCTCTGCTCCTGCCAGGGTGCTGTAGAGAGGATTTAGTGTAAATGAGAATAAAGAACTTTGTGTTGCGGATTAGATAAACCAATTCACAATGCATGTTAATTAAAAATAACTGTGTGCAAGTGTAGCCAGGAGCCCTAAAGCCAGTTAGGCCTGTGAAAACACAGAGTGACCCGCTTGGGGGCTGGAAGGTACGCATGCCACACCAGGGGGGGGAGGCTACAATCCAGAGCACCCCTACGTCCTGCTGAAGGATAGGAGAATAAGAACTCATGGCTTCTTTATTGCTTTGTTTTCTGACTGGAACTTTTCTTAGCCCAGTTGTAAAAGTAGCGAGTGAAATACTGGCCCTGCTAAAACCTTGAGTACAGCTGTGCCAAGGTTTTACCCAGATTAAAACCGTATTGGGCCCTGTTTGTTCAAAGGTTCAAAAGTGGCTCCTGGCTCCAGACCCAGGTAATTTCCTAGAAAGCTCTACATTGATGTGGTAAAGCGTCCAGATCGGGAGCCAGAGCATATGTTATTTCATATACTCTGATGCCTGTATAGACCGCTATTGACATTGCTGGTCCGTAACACATTATCATTTCCTAATTGTTTTTGTTGCTGATAGCAAACATTAGCATATGCCTTTTATTGCTAACTGGTTCCAGGCCTGCTTTGCCCTTCAGCTTTTGGCCCCCCCATTTTGGCCAGCTCACACCTGCACTCTGCTAGCGGTGGAAGCGCCATGCATCGCACACACCACGGTGGACAGGCTTTGCCCTGTCTATGGGGCAGCATGGGCAGCCATCGCACTGGCTGGAAGCAGAGGGAGGTTTGCTGCTGGCTTCAGTGCCAGTATGGTCAAGCCACGGGCACAGATCTGCAAGTCCAATGTGCTGCGTTTGAGATTTTCCTGTCCAAGTCCTCTGGCATGCTCCTCTGCCATGACATTTGTAAGCCCTTGAGGAGCAGGTGCGTTCCCCTGCTGCAGTGACCCGACTGCCCTGAGGCGGTGGCCGGCCAGGGCTCAGCATCACAGCCAGAGCAAAGAGCAGGAGAGAGGGGCAGCATGGGCTGCACTTCCCGCTGGGGCCCTCTGCTCCCCTGGGGTGCTGCCCAGTCCAGAAGCACATCCACCCTGGGATGTCCATACTCACCGCCCACCACTGTCATGTCGTCTGGGGTGGCATCTCACGTGTGAGTGTTCAAGGACACAGCGAAGCCTGAAAGAAAGCGCTCTGGGCAAAATGTGCCGTGGTTGTCTGTGTGTTCACACCAGTCATCGAAAAAATCAGAATCGGCAGGCCCATTGGAGTATATGGGCACTAGAAGGTCACTGAAGGTTTGTTGTCTCAATATTAATGAGGTGGGCATTTCAGTCAGCTCTATTATGTGCAAATTAGATATAAGTCTCCAGTTCCTGGTGCATTGTCTCTATGCCCTGATTAAGGGCAACATCCATGTATGCAATAACCCCCTCCCTGCAGGTGTAAATAGGGCAGCCTATAGCCGTCTAACACTTCTAACACATTAACAAACACATCTCCTGGTGTTCCGTGGCCTGGATGCAGAGACGTACATACATTCCTGCATACATTTCTACAGTGGGTCTTTTGTATACAGAAAGTGCCTTTTTGTGGTCTTTCCCAGAGTACCATGACACGTAAAGAGAGGTGTAAAGTTTATGAGTGATTTTCATAGTGTACACTAGTAACTTACTTTCTAAAACAGACTAGCATCATATGGAAAGTGAAATTTTAGAGGTGATCTCACTTTAAAAGCACAATGCTAGACGAGAGAGAAATAGAATGAAAGACAATTGCACTGCTCTGATTTAATAACAGGAAAGTATTTGCATTTAATTAAAAAATACATGCTCTTAAATTCTGATTTGATCTTTTCAAAATTAGGCAGAAATTAGGCAAAAAAGCTGGAACTGCAGGCCCTAAAAGGTAAATAGACTACAAAGGCACTTCCGTGCTTTGTGCGTTTACACTGCTTATTGTACACAGCATGTTTGAAAATACATCACTGTGTGCACCTTTTGGTCTTGTATGTCTGTTGTTCTCACCTTGGAATATATTAGTTGACGCATATTCTAGCCCACAGCAAGTTGGAAACCACAGGACAGCTTCTGATTGCTGATGCCACATTGCTCTGAGGGAAAAAGACCTGAGTAGCAAGGACAACTGTGACTGAATCTCTGAAGTTCTTACATGCATTGATGTAGGCGATGCCATAACATCAATTAGGTCATAAAAATCAAACAGCAGGCTGAATCAACCTTAGTCCTTAAAAATCTTTCATATTTGTTTTCCAAATAGGTGGAAGAGAGAGTCAAGAGCCATATTTGCTGGAGTGGTGAATTAAATTGTCTTGACTGGAACCATTACTCACTTGCACCTTTGACGGCAGCAGCCAGGTAAGAGAGCAAAGAAAGGGTGGGTTTGAGCGAACTGAGGGAGCGGGCCTGAGCGAATGGTTTTTCATTCTCAGAAGGCTTCACGTGGAAGTCACTCACATTTAAATACGGATTACATGTCCTTTTGCTACGAATGAAGTCAGTTTTTGCTGAAATGAGAGGCATTTCTCTTTTGGGGCAGGTTATGTTTTTGTTCATTTGGAAGTGCTGTCTTTGCTTTGTCTCCAAAACTGCCTGCCTGTGGTACGGGCAGTTACTTTTGTTGCTGTAGGAGAACTGAGACACTGAGAAGCTCCTTTTCTCTGATCTTGTCTGTACGGGCACATCCTTGATAGTCAGAGAATTGTTAGCCCTCAGAACTTAATGAGATTGGCTTGAAATAGTGAAAAGTTAAGAAAAAGTTTGATCCTTCTCATTGGCCCTCTATTTATTTTTTTAAAATTATCCAAATGTTTATCTGCAACCATAGGAGCTAGGCATGTAAGGAAGACACTGGAGACTCTCATGTGATATCATGACCACAGGATCATGATGTGTTCAAAGAAAACACAAAACATACTTTGAGATAAAAAACCCATTTTTTTTCAGAACTATGTAAATGGTGCTGGACCTATGTTTCATTCTATATATGAATTGAAGGAAAGAATGGAGGGGGTTAAATGAGATGGGCTATCCCTTGAATGTTTGCTCAAACCTGGAATGAATCCCAAATACTCTGCAGTCCAGGGTGGTGCTATATGGGATATGTGTTCTTAGGGATCCCTCTCCAAGTTCCTGCAATGGAAGTTGTGTGTGTCTGTGTTGCACTGTTTCCCCTCTGCAGTCTCTGAGAGCTCCCTGTGCAGCCTGGGATCAGAGCTGCGTGAGTGAGAGGGTTGCAAACTGACGGCTGTCAGCAGGGGTGTTACCGGTGAGCGTGTCGGCAAAAAAGAAGGCATCATCCCTGCAGAGGTCTTGTGGAATTTATGTTGGAAGTTCAGCAGGAAAACAAACTGTCCTCATGCACCCCTGAGCTCTGTTGCCAGTTTGGGAAGCATTAACAGTGTGTGAAATTTATAAGCAGAAGTAATGGAATACTCCTGCAGTACAGAAACCTAGCCGCGTCTCATGACTCCCCAGGCAGGATTTAAGTGGAAAACTGAGAACTTTGGTACACAAGAGCATGGCGGCCATCCTGTGAAATGGAGTTTTAGCATAATTTTTTCAGGTTTCATTAGCATATAACTGAATGGTGCTTCTGTGCATTGGGCCTTATCGCTGTGGCTGTCTTGTACGCTGAGAACTCTCCCTGATAATGTGTTGGCCGAGTAATGGCACACTTTACTTTTTTGTTTGGAACCATTGAATTTTAGAATAGATGCTTTCAGTTAACGTAGTTCAGACCAATGTTACTGTAACAAGGATAATATGTACCACTGCCTTGTGTGCTGAGGATGTCAAGGCAAGCACTTACTACTAGTAGGGTAGTAAATATGCTGTGTGAGCTAATAAAAGGCTCCCATTAAGAAACTGAACCCTGTTACTGCCTACTTTACAGGTGAAAGCTTGCAGTCTGATTCCACCACTAGATATGGGGCGATAGGAAGGCACATGTTCTCTGAGGATGGGAGCATGCGATGCTGCCAAACCAGCAGTCCCAGGCACCCTGCAGGGAATGATTCTTGCAGCAGAGTGAGGTTGCACAAGCTGTGGTGTAGAGGACTTGCTGCTTTATTTTGGCTGAGAATCCTTTGAAGATACTGGTCCCGATTCTCTGCCGCCTGAAACCTTTTGCTATTTATACCTGGGTAAAGTGAATGCCGAGCGAGCATAAAATGCCACTACCCTAGTGCTAAAGGAGCTGTTATCCACTTTGCCCAAATATAAATGATTATGCAAAGGGTGAAGCAAGTTCAAGGTCTCTCTTTTTGTTATGACATTGCCCCTAGATCCTGCTGCTCATTGCTGACGGTGTGAAGAGGAGGAGGCTGTGTCTTCGCGCTGGTTTGAGTTCAAGATGTGCAAATTCAGGGAGAAGCAAGAGCGCTGATTTCTTGTCCTGCTATTAGTCAGAGAGAGGAAAAACACGTTTCTTCTTCCACGCCCAGGAGGTGGCCGAGCAGGGTGGCAGGACAAGAAGTCCACCTGGTTGTTCTCTGGCTGCCTGGGGTGGGAAGGAAAGCGACTCAAAAACACCCAGGGGAGGCAGAAGTGGGCGCCGCGATGGCGAGTCTCCCAGTGCCCGGGCAGGATGCGCCACTGTGGCTGCCCAGCTGCCCGCTGCCTGCCTGCCCGCTGCCCTGCTGCCCGGCCACTGCCCGCTGCCCACTGCCCCGCTGCC